>MU223757.1:282340-306218 GCA_018584345.1 Thuja plicata
TCCTCACCCAGAATTTCAGATTCAAAAATTATGTCTTCCCCCAGGGTGAGGAGCTCTTCGAGCTCTGCCTTCCACGCCTGGTAATTCTCGGTGTCACTCTCCCATTGATCAATCAGCGCTTCTGCCTGGTGAATAACCTGCCGGGCCATATATAAATCTGGGAGTGTGGACGCCAGAAAATGCCGGGTGTTTCCTATCTATAGAGTGATCCATTCGTCTACTGCCTGGGCCTTCTTTTTCATTACTTGCAGGGAGTCTATGTCGCTCTGCGGTATCTCTTATGATGTGGAGGTCTCCGGAGGAGTGGCACTAAGGGGTCGGGCCAGCTCTGTAAGCAACCCCATAAGGTTTGCATTTTTCTCTTTCTCAGCTTTGATCCTCTGGGTTTCCTTTTTGTATCGGGCTTCAACTGCCCTTGCTGCCTCCTTTAGCAGGTCTACCTCACCCTAATTTCCTCTTTTACCCAGGGATACCTCTGCGATATTGTAATCAACAGGGTCCGCAGTCACTTCATCAGCCTCTCGGGGAGGCGTTGCCACTACTGCAATTGCTTCTCGGCCCGGCCTAGTTTGAAGAGTATGAACTGTCCGGGCTTTCTTTATTTTTGGTAGGGCCTGAGCTAAGGCCATCATTTCGGCTAGGGAGAGAGGGATCAATGGAGCAGATTGGGCTTTTCTTTTCCTATTTTCCACTAGCCATGGAGGTGGGAGAGGTGGCCTTCCTACCAGGGTTTTCTCTTCAGATTCTTTCCCAGTGTCTGGTGGTGGCTGCTCCTTTTCAACATATACCTCATCTGTTCCTCTCCCTACGTAAACTTCTTCTGAAGCAATGTTCTTTTTAATTTCCATCTCCTAAGCCTGGTCCTGGATGTCAATCGATGGGTCTGGACCCTAGTCAGCTTCCTCAAGAATTTCCTCTTCATGCTGCTCTTCTTCTTCCTCATCTATTGGTAGTAGGGGAGGTATCAGGCCAAGATTTAAAGTTTGGGCCACTGTGATTACCTGCTCAAAGGTTGCCCTCGGGAGTGGCCTTGGGAACGCGACGGCTAGGGTTACGGTTGATCCCAAAGGTCCAGGTCTGGGTTCCCCAGCAGATGCCATTTTTTCACTTGGTGGTTGTTGGTCCACTCCCAGACCTTGCACTGCTTGAGCCCCGGAAATAATCTCCGGTTCTGGCCTCTTTTCTTTTATCTGCTGCTCTTCTTGTTTTGCAGCCTTTTGTTCCAGGTCTTCTAGATCCACAGCCTCTCACTCTTTCTCTGGGACTTCCATCTCTGCTTGTGTGTCATCCCCTTACAAATTTCTGAACTCATCGGCTGCAAATAAGTCAAACTCCTCTTCCAGAGGGGGACTAGCTGGGATGTCTTCCTGCTCTGCTTCCTTCTCTGGTTATGGGGAACTGGAAGAAAGGATTTCTACTTCCTTGGGGAGGGAAGCCCTTGGCGCTGGTTCTAACTTAGGCTGTTTGATGTTCTTTCTCTTCCTCCGGGTGATCAGAGGTGGCCCCGCATCAGCTATTGCTGCTACCTCTGTGGGATCCACCCCCATCACCTTGACCATCAAGGCTGCCAGTGATGGGGAGGAAGGAGGATGAATTGGTCCGGCCATTAGCGGGGGAGTGGCAAGCCTCGTTATTAACTGCTCCCTCATTTGCTGGGAGGCTGCCACAGATTGCTTGATCTATTCATGTATGGGGACTTCCTATGCAGAGGGTGCTATAGCAATCCCTTTCCCTTTATCTGCGCCTTGTGAAGAAGTCCCGGCCCCCGGAGTCAATCTTGGTACTGGCGGTGGAGTTGGCCATGGTGCTGGCTGGGCTACCCGGTGAGTCCTCCCGGGGAATGCTTTCTTGAAGTAGGCATGGCTTCGTTCCACTACTTCCTGGGTGAAGTCTTCAATTGTGGGCCCCTCCTGAGCGGCCCAATTCATTTCCGGTAGTGCCATTTTGTCAATCCCCTTTTCTTTGTACTAGGGGTCTATGGTGGGGGCAGTGTCCGAGAAACCCACTGGGAACCTCTGGAGCTTTAGTTCCTGCATCATTCTGGCTGTCATCCTGTCGTAGTGCCTAGTTCGGACATCTACATCATCCTGGAAATCTTCCCAGAAGTCCTTCATGTGTATTTGGTGGGGCTCCGAAGCCCGGGGCATTGCCGTTACTATTCGGCCATGCGGATCAAAGTTCTTCCCCGCCAGATAGAATTCCTGCAAGTTATAACATTTTAACTCAATGTCTGCCTCCCTTGTGGCGGCCACACTGCAGGTGTAGTTCCCACAGGTGATTGGGAATGAGACGTTGGGGACCTTCTTGAGGGCAAAGAAGGTGTGCAACTCCAGTATTTGTCTACAATATTCCATAGCACGATCTTGTCCCCATAATGCTTGGGCAACAAGTAGGGCTTTCCAGAGAAGTTGGCAACCCTAATATATGTATGCTGCTAGAATTGGATATAGTAGTGCCCATAACTACTAACCAATTTCATCACCTTAGTGGATAGGCGGTATCTGGCATCCCGGGTGGGTGTGAGAAAGTGGTAGTAAACAAAAACATCATTTACCCGGCAGTAACTGGGGAAGCTGGCCTCCCATTGAATCTGTGGGAAATGGTCCCATGGTGCCTTTTGTCCCAGACCAAGCCCGAGAACACCATCTGTAAGCAGGCCATTGGAGTCAGGCCTCTGTTGGGCCAAATCCCAGAAAACATAAGAAGTCATGTAGAACTTCTTCTTCTCGTTCAACTGCAGGAACTGGGAGTCGACATGATTGGAGATTATTGTCGCCCAGTCGAAGAATTCTCCCTTAGTGGAGATGCCCAGTAGGAATTAGTACATCCATTTTGCAAATTCCTGGGCGGAGGGTTGCCCAAATACCTGGGCCAATGCTATCATCCCCATTTGGATGCTCTCCTTGAATTCAGAGCGAGGGATGTCTATTTTCATTCTCTTGGGTCCCTCTTCGGGACCTTGAGTTAGTTGGTGTTCATGTACACCCAGGCGGCATCCTCCAGTTGATTGAATTGTTTCAAGGCATCCGTCCTTGTGACCACTGTGGCCCTGTCAAATTGCGGGATACCTAGGCCTGCTTGGAAAGTGACTGGGTCGAGGGACACCAGTGGAGTGGGGTATCCCGTGGGTTCTGCAGCTGCGAGCATGACGGCCCAGACATAAGAGTTATAGTTGGCAGCCAGGGTTAGAACAAGCTCCAGAGACTGCATGGAGCATGGGAAGCAAGCTACCCAGAGGATTCTGGAACCTTCGATGTTGGTTGCTAGTTTGTCTCCAGCCTGTCGCTGGATGTGCATTATCTTTACCAAGGCCTGCATTTCTGCCCAAGTTCCGACATTGGCGTCGGTCATTAATTTTACCTTGGACTCAATCTTTAAGCCCATAATCTCATTTTCCTGCACAAACTTCATGGTAAGGGGCAGCTTTGCCAGGGCCTTCTCCATTTTTGACTTTGCTGCTGCCCTGGTCTCAGTTGTGGTTGGTAATTCCGGACTTCCGGGAGGAGATGATGCAGACGCTTCGGACATGTTTGGAAGATGAAGTCTGGACCTGTGAGACAAAATGACCATTAGAACATATTTATCAAAATAAAATAGTTACTTTAGGGTCCAGGAACTTACGTCCGCGCCGTTTGCCTTTCCTGAAAAGTTAGTTTTATGCAAAGTGTCCGAAAAATAAAACATAAACTTAGAATGTTCATTATATCTCCGGATCTGGGAAATTTTATCACACTTGACGAAGACATAGGAAGAATGGTGGAAAGAGGCCTAAAGCCCAGAGAAATGACCGTTAGCAAAGAGGAATGTGGAGGCAGGTCCACGTGGATGCCATGTGTGTTAGCATTGAATGGATGTGATGGAGATGACGGCGGAGCCAACTGTTCAAACGTGTGAAAAGGGAAAGCCACTTAGCTAGAAGTAATTGTGCGCATGGGAAATAAATGAGGCTCTGACAACCTTGATGGAGGAGAGAGAAAACTACCTGTTTGAAACCGGCCGAGAGCCGAGTTTCAAACAGGTGGTTTTCTGCCTCGAAGCAAGCTTGGAGGCAAAAAACCAGAAGCAAGGGCGACTTGACCAGCCTGTCGAGCCACCCAGAAGGATATACATAGAGCTAAAGGATATATACATGGAAAGGAGGAGATATACATGGGTTATCTACAGATATACACATATATACATGAATATACACATGGGATGACTCCCACGGGAAAACCAGACAAGGCAGAAACAGATATATACAGCCATTTACATTATACACCACTTACAAACTTCACATTATTTACAGGCAGACCATTATTTACATGATTTACATTATCTACAGATAAACAATCACTACACAGAGGGTGGAAAACCCTTTGGCAGAGCCAACCCACCAACGGGCGGCAAAACCAGAAAATAAAAGAACGAACACGATAGAGAAACAAAACAAAATGAAAACAAAACAGGCAAACCCAAAGACAAACCAGAAAATCAAAGCAAAACAGAGAGGAGGAAAGGCAAAACACCAACTTGAAAATGTAGAAGGCGGAGGAAAGGAGGGATTACCGAAAGAACTCTGCAACAACTTGAGTCATTAGGCTGCCAAGATCACCACCACGAAGCACTTGCGTATGTCTGAGAACAATAGGTGTTAAGCTTTGATTATCACAAATTCTCTGTAAATGCTCTGTAATCGCTTTGAAAATGCTCTATTTCTCTCTAAGTGCTTGAAGGTTTTAATCGCGGTAAGTGTGAAAATGACAGGTAAGTCTATTTATACCCGCGGTAAAAATTAATCCTCCTCCTTCCAGAGATTTCAGGCTAGGCGAAACCTCCAGACTCCGGGCCCAGGGATTCCTTACGATGATATTCTTAAGAACATCATAGCAAAGAATCCAAGAGTCCGAAATCCAGCTTCCCAACAAAGGACAACCTCCGGGATCTGGGATCCCGGAGGGGAAAACCAAACCAAGAAAACAACACACACCGGGGAAGAAAACCCCCGAGAAAGAAAACAAAAAAGGAAAAGAAAGACAAGGCCAAGCTGCAGCAAAAAGAAAAGCAAAAGAAAAAAGGGGGACCCAACATTTTGCACACAAAATATAGGGACAGGGATACAGGGCATAACAAATGGTGACTATCTGGGACAAATGCCTTAACACATTTGAGAACCATAGAACCTCTGGTTAGCACAACCGGAACAAATCCACCTCCCGAAGTATTTGACAAGCTGAAAGAAGCATATCCAAGAGAGCTTGACCACACAGGAGTCATTCCGTAGCCTTACACCAGTGGTGTCGTGTGTGCTTTGGAAGGAAATCAAGCCGATGACCTCTGGGAGGAATAGAGAAGCGGTACTAATTACATCAGACCAGTCATCAATTTGATTGCTTCCCCCCGAAGACCGGAGTTTCATCCTGCTCATCCTCTTATTATTTTATTTGTTTCCAGGTGGGGAAGGTGGTACTTCTTTCACCATTGAGCCTAAGCTTAGCTAAATTCAAATGGCGGTACTTCTTTCACCTATCCACCTCTATTTAGATATTCAAAGAGGATAAAACTCTGGACCTGGGAAGAATTTCTTTAGATTTTCAGACGTGGGTCAACCAACTAGTACAGCTGATCTACCCTCGGCATGTCCAATTACTTGTTCCTTATATTAATTTTGTTCACTGATTGCCAGACTCCTGGAGACAACACCCAATGGAGATTGCTCAAAAATGTGCCATAACCTGCAAAACAATCCCAGAGACCGGGTTGATTCCACCGTGATAAAGATAGATTCTAAGGTTCACCATGATGGAGGCATTGCACCAGACGCCAAAGTTATGCGAAGCATTCCAGTTCCTACAAGATGGAACAAAACGTCAGGACCAAAAGAAAGCCGAAAGCGAAAACAAAGACAACAAAAACAAAAAGGGGGAGACTGCCCCGGAGGACAGCCGACAAGACTATTTACAAGGGGATATTTACATATAATACAACTTTGGACAAACTTACCCTTATTCAAAGTAATGTTTGAGAAACTGCCCATTAACAGGCAATGCGACAGGTTCTCCAGTCAAGGTGTTAAGGTGATAAGTATTTGCCCGGCAGATTTATGAGATTAAGTATGGTCCGAGCCAGAGCCGTTGGAACTTGGTATGCTTTCCTTTCTTCTCCCGGGCCTTGTCCCACAACAGGACCAGGTCCGAAATCTGAAAAGCCTTATATTGGGCTCTTCTGTCAAACCACCTTTTTACTACTGCTTGATGACGCATGAAATGTTCAAGGGCTGCATCTCGTTGTTCCTCCATTCGCACCAGATTCAGGAGCCGAACCTCCATAATGTTGTCCTTGTTGTTGAATTCCTGCATGAACTGTAAAATTGGGATTTGTAAATTGACTGGGAATACAGGGTTCTAACCATAAAATAGGTGGAATGGTGACGTCCCCATGGTGGCCTTAATATGAATACGATCTGCCCAGAGGGTGAATTTTAGTTTTTGGTGCCAATCCCGGGGATTTTGTTCTAACAAATATTTGATCACCCCGAGTAGATTCTTGTTTGTTGATTCAGCAATGCCATTCCCCTAGGGGTAATAGTTGCTGGAGAATTTCAGTGTGATCTTTCTATCGTAGGTCCATTCGAGTAATTATGCAGAAGAAAATGCCGGACCATTGTCACATACTAAAGCAAAGGGCATTCCAAACCTCGTGACGATATTTTCTTCCGTAAATTTGATAACTACGTCTGCCGTGTTGTTTTTGCAGGGTATAGCTTCAGACCACCGAGTGCAGTAATCAGTAGCAGTCAGAATGTATCGGTGGTTGGTAGACGAGTTGGGGTTGATTTCCCCGATGAAGTCAAGTGTCCATTAGTCAAAGGGTCTAGCCTCGTAAACTGGTTGCAGAGGCATGGCTGGGTTACGCTCATGATGTGCTGCAGTTTGACAAGTATGGCATCTCCTAACATGAGCGTAGACGTCTTTAAATATGCAGGGCCAATAATATTTGGCCTGAAGTATCTGATGGGCAGTGGCGTCAGCTGAACCATGTCCGGTTCTAAACTGTCCATGGAATTCATCAATTATTTTTACAGCTTGGTCCCTGTCGATGCACCGGAGGTACACTCCCTCGTAGTTTCAACGGTAAAGCACAGAATTTTTAATTATGAAATGGGCACTTTTCATCTACAAGGTGCGGCATTTGTGGGGAGGTAATCCCTCCGGGAATTTGTTGTTTAGCAGCAAGTACACTAGATCGGTATACCACGGGTCTTGGGTAATGGACTCCACCATATAAGTTTGACATTCTATGTGGGGAGTCTCTTCTGCCATTGTTCGACTTAGTCCCTGGCCTCGGACTACTTTCATGGGCTGCATCTCTAAGTCATATTCTTGGAGGATGGCCATCCATTTCCCCCGTCTCTTGCCCAATTCACTCTACATCAGTAGAGATTTGACAGCCTAGTCTGGGATGATAGCATGCACTTTTCTCTGGAGAATATAATGCCAGAATTTCTTCACGACGCGAACTAGAGCAAAGGCCTATTTTTCTAGTGATGAATACCAGACTTTGGCATTCTTAAAGGGGGAACTCATGAAAGCAATTGGTCATTCCTCCCCTCTAACCTTTTGGGTCAGCACTGTCGCGGCAGAATGCGGCGAAGCAAACGAGTAAATGTAAAACGGGAGGGAATAGTCCAGACTAGCTAGGACAGGTGCCTCCATTATGGTCTGTTTAATTTGGGCGAATGCCCGCTTAGCTTCAGGACTCCACTCAATTTTGGTATCCTTTTTCATCATTTCATTGAGTGGTTTGACTATTTCTGTGAATCCCGTGATGAATCATTGTATGAAGTTGATTTTTCCGAAGAAGGATCGCATTTCTTTCTTGCTACCAGGCATCTGTAAGTTCAATAATGCTTCGACTCTATCAGGGTCTATGAATATACCCTTCTCAGAGATGATATGCCCGAGCAACTTCCCTTCGGTGACCCCAAATATACACTTCTTGGGGTTGAGGGATATTCCATACTCACAACATCTCTCGCAGATCTGAGCGAGGTGGGCGGCGTGTTCACACCTGTCCCGGGAGAAGACGGTCAAATCATCTATGTAGATAATTATGCATCAATTTACAAGGCCCTCGAATGCAATGTCCATGGCCTTCTGAAAAGTAGCCCCTGCATTGATCAAACCGAAGGGCATTCTTCTGTATGCAAACGCTTCCCACTTGGTGGTAAATGTTGTTTTCTCTCTGTCCTCGTACTTAACCATGACCTAGTTGTATCCTGAATATCCATCCAAGAACGACATCATTTGAGACCCATTTACTATCTGCAGCACCTCATCCAAGGAAGGGAGAGGGTGATTATCTTTTTTAGATGCCTTGTTCAAATTTCAGAAATCCACGCAAAGGCGAATCTCACCGTTCTTCTTCCTGACTGGGACCAGGTTGGCAACCCATGTAGTATGCCGGATTGGAAAGATTATCCGGGCTGAAAATAGTTTTTCTACCTCTTGACGGATCAGAGGCTCTATCAGGGGGTTGACCGGTCTTTGCTTTTGCCGAAAGGACTTAGCGTCTAGCTTTAGGGGAATAGTGTGGGTCATGATGGATGTGTCATACGTCTTTAAATATTCATATCCCTAGGAAATTACATCAATGAATTCTCAGAGAACCGCGAGAATCTTCTCCTTTTCCTCAGGGGAGCAGGAGGTACCAATGTGGATGATCTTTTCTTCACCGGGCTGGCCGATGTTAACCTTTTCAAACTTTCCTCCCTCAAGGGAGGATGACGCCTTCTCACGGGCTCGAGGGTCCAAGTTGAAGATTCATTCTAGTGCAACCATCCCCTTAGGGATGGTTTTGGTGGGCAAGTCCATGATCCCATCGTCTTCATTACCTTGCCCCGTGTCATCGTGGTCTCATTCTTCCATTATCTGATCCTAAAAAACACCAACGTTCACCATGAAGGCCAAGATATGTTGATCGTCCTCAAAAACCTGAAAGTGAGTGACATTGTCTGGAATGGATGGGGTGGGGACCATCTCAACTGAAAATCTCCGGAGTCGTGAGCCAGCCATCGGCTCAAGTGTGCTGGCAGAAACGGCTAGGGCATTCGAAACATAGTTCCGCCACCAGAGAATGAGATCAATGCCAAAGGCATCAAAATCCTCGATAAGGCTCCAGGCCCAGTTGCGGTATGCGGCCAGCCTTTTGTCATGACATGTGTATTGACTCCGGACTTGTTTAACAACCAATTCTGAATCACCTAGAGCCTGGAGGTGGGTGATACCTTTCCTTAGTGCAAATAAGATTCCAAGGACCAAAGCCTCGTACTCCGTGACATTTTTTGTATAGTTAAACTACAACCTGTAGGACATGAGGAAGGATTTCCCTCACGGGTTGATTAGTTCTACCCCGGCCCCACAGCCTTGTTTAGATCGGGATCCATCGAACTTAAGGGTCCATAAGTCAGTGTTTGTGATCTAGGGCTGGGGACAGGGGGTACCTTTGGGTTATCGTTGGGAAGCTTAGGGATTTTCTCCTGGACTACCAGCGTGGCAATAGGATTTACCTCTGGAGGTGTTTTGACTTGGGTACTGGGTCCAAGAGAATCAGTTGTGTGCTCTTTCCGGAAGGTATCGAGTTGCCGGGTAGCGATCGATAGACATGGTTCACACTCGTGCTCTAAATGTTTTTGGTAATGTACCCGGCACCAAGTGCCAGACAGGAGTGTGGCAAGGGTCGCTGTGGGGCCCTGAGAGTTAACTTCAACTCTCACCTTTTCTTCTAAGTCTTGTGCTCTTTGCAACACTACGAGATCCTCTCCAGGGATGAAATCAAATGTTAAGATTTTAAGAGGTCGGTACACCCCCAGAGAAGACTCAGAGAAAAGGACTTCATTGACCCTCCCAACTTCGGTAAGGGCCTGTTTCATCCAAGGTTCACTTTCAACCTGGATCTGATTGGATTCTCCTTCCCATGGAAGCCATAAGTGGGTGAAGTCAGTCGAAAAGTATCCATTTAAGGACTTAGACCAATTCTGACTTAATAACATCTTGTAAGTCTCTGGGATATCCACCAGTTGGATGTCAATGATGCTGGCTATCTTAGGGTCCTGGATAAGGTGTATCCGGACGTTCTTCAATTCCCCCACCATTTTCACAGCAATTTTATCCAGTTGGATTACTGCGCCATTAGACGGGGTGGGGTTTAGTCTGAGCTTCTGAGAAATGGACAAGGGCATGATGTTACCCGAAGCTCCGAAGTCTACTAAGTAGTTGTGTATATTTTTGCCGTAAATGTTTAGGCCTAGTAGGAAGGGAGGATCCTCATTATTTCCCTAGAAGACAGCCGCATTAGCATCTTTGAATGAGACGGTCTTGGGCGGGCGGCTAATGGTCTTTGGGTTTCCTAAGAGCTTCAGAAGAGACTTCTTCTACTCAGGAAAATTTAGCAAAACCTCCATCAAGGTCATAGAGGTGGTGGTCTGCTCTAATGCCTTCGTGATGTCAAATCTTCCTCCCGAGAACTGGTGATTTTCCTCTGTAAGATCTTTTGCTTGGTTAGAGCTAGGACCTTTTGGAGGGACGGGTCGATTAGTTGCATTACTCCAGGGAGGAGGAGTATCTTTGGAAGGAGGTATAGGTGTGTAAGCTGGTCCTTTACCGACCTGACTCCAGGTATTGTATGGAGCCCGCGGGTTAGTAAAGGCGTTGGCCTCAAAGGGCAGAATGGATTCATCAAAGAACCCCTGTAGTTCAGATTCTTCTTCATCTTCCCCAGAAGTTTCAAAGAAGATGGTATCATAGGTGAAGGCACTGTGGGTTTTCTCCTGGACAGGGGGCTCCGAGGGAGCGGTATCGTGCAATTGTTGCCTTTCCAGCTGGGAGATCACTATGACTTTCTCCAAAGTGGCACAATTCACTTCATTGTGTGAACCTGTATCGTGCAGCCGACACCAATTAGTCATGGGCTGGAATTCTGCGACTGGCGTAAAATGGGATGGTCTAGCACTATTTTGGTTGGTGTTTTGGTTCGGAGGCGGGCCTCCGGTGTTAGCGTTATTATTCCATTGTTGTTGGTTGGGCCTAGGCCTGTTGTTGAAATTTCTTCCCTCAGAATTATTATTTTGTTGGCCGGAGAAAATGTTCCCTCTCTGGGGATTTGAATTATGTTGCACGTAAGATCCCGCCTTCAGTTGGCCCATGTCCATAGTCAGAGTGGACAGCATTCGTCAGAGGGATTCGACCTCGGTGGTCAACTGAGTGTTAGCGTCACAATGGGATGGCTGTGGCTATTGTTGGCTTCCCGGGAAGGGAGCAGGATTAGCCGGAGTCGAGGGCGGAAATCCTCCAGCCGCAGACGACTGGAAGAATGGCACTCCGGACGGTTGTGTCTGAGTCTATTATGTCTGCCATGGCTGATTCCAAGGGAAGACTTCCAGACCCGGTGTCATCTGGGTCTGGGAGGGGTAAACATATCGTGCCTGTTGGTCTATTAAAGGTGGTGGGAGATTCACCGCCATCGAGGGGGCACCTATTACCAGATTGGGGTTGTATCCCCTGGCATAAGCAGTTTCGTCAGGGATCGTGTTGAAGGGTGTGTTCTGTCCAATCCCGCCCGGGGATTTGTTGAGACCATGGGACAACTCTAAGGCCAGGTTGTAGACTTTTTCCAAAGTATCCCGGTCACCTGGGGTGGTCATTCTCCAAAGGAGAGTGGCAATGAAAGGGTCTATCGCATTAAGATATGTCTGTATGGTTACGTCTGAAGATGGGACAAAAGGGCCCGTGCACCGCTTCAGGGCACGCTGGAACCTATGGTTGAATACCACAAGAGGTTCATTGGGTTCCTTCCTGATGGAGATGAACTGGCTGTGGGACCAAGCTGGGTCCACATGCACGCGAAAGGTAGCCAAGAAGGCGTCCTCCATATCCTGCCAAGTGTTGATGGATTTGGTAGGCAAGTTCAGGTACCAGTTCAACTCGTTTTGTCCTAAGGACAGGGGGAACATGCGGGTCACAACATCCTCATGCTGGATCCGGTGTCAATTCATGGCATCATTGTATGCCTATAAATTTTCTTCTACAGTCCGTGAGCCTAAGTGCTCATATCGCAGGCAAATCTTCTCCGGGTGGGATGGTAAGTCATTGATTGCACCCAGAAAAGTGCCCATTGGGGACCTAGTGTTCCCAAAATATGCAGCCATTAGGGGAACTATATGTTGGGTAGTTTGGGTACTGGTTCCCGGGACTATCTAGGGAGTTTGGGTATTCGGAGATATGGTAGATCTCTAGACAACAGTGGCTGGTAGGACTTTCGATGTCCGCTTCTTTTGAGCAGGAGGCTCGAGTTCGACAAACCTTCCAGGATTCAGGGCAGACCTAAGGATTCTTTCAAATTTAGCTGGGGAAAAGGACCCAATTCCACTAAAGGCTTGTCTCCTAAAACTACAACTCGGGGAACCCTTAGGAGGTGTAAAATCAGAATCTTGGGAGGGGGATGAGTTCATGCCCTCCTTCTAGTGCCAGTTTCTATTGACAGGGTTTTGCTGACCGGGTCCGCCAACAGTCATAAGATGTCATTGGGTTACGAGGAAATTGGCCAACTCCACCTGCAAAGGTTGTCCGGGGGAAATAAATCCTCTGGGCCTTCAAGCACCTGGGTGTCGGGTCACGATGGTTCGGGGCTCGGTTGGGAGAGGTGACTATTTTCGAGGGGGATAGCTGGTTACTTCAACTTGTTCCTCCAGAGATTCAGTACAGTAAGGGTTTTCCAGGGCATTCTATACTTAGAAAATAAAATGAAAAAGATCCTGCAGGGTTAGAAGTATTTCATCTAACTACAGTCATGCCAAAATGTCTGGAACATCAACAATACTCTAACAGACTACACTAAATACTGAAGAAATACACAACCATCAGTTAGCATTTTATCAGTAGTGGAAATAAAGAGGTCATTAATCTACTTTAACATATCAGAGTGAAGGACATACAGAACATTAAAACATGAAATACCATTTAACTCAGAAGCAGGGACGCTAACAACATCATTGCCAAGAATCCTTCCTTCTTCATTAATATTTAGTCCAGCAAGCACTGGTGCATGATACAATGGTTGCTCCAAGGGAGCATCTAACTATCAAGAAAAGAACAATGGAGCATTGAGCTCTACAACTTAAACTCAGGAATTACTTTTTCTATTTCTTATGGACAACAAAATCATTAATTTCGCCGACCCTTGGAAATGGGTCGATCTGCCTATTTATACAACTCTTCGCTAACCCTAACCCTATTTTACATAGTTCAATGAAATATAATATTCAGGGGCCGGTACTACCTGCGCCACCCTACAAAATACCTAGAGACGGAATAGGTATGTCATGTCAGAAGAATAAGATAAGAATATACATCGAAAGAATCAGTCTCGAGAAGAGAGCCAGAGAGGTGAAAGAAGAAAGTAGGTCCTTCAAGGACTGAGGCTACATGCCTCATAAATGGGAAATGCAGCGCCCTGTCCCCAATGTGCCAGGTGTACCCTCGAACGGTGCCTTGAGAAGACCACCCTGTCAGAAGGCCAACTACCAAGCTAACGCCCTCTTGATGTGTCCAACTACCTTCTAACAGTCTTATTAACCACTTCTGAAAGTGACCGGTCAACCTCGGGGACCGGGACACGGATCACTTTAAAGAATATAAAATTTTTGGATCCGGGACTCCGGGATCCGGGGACTTACGTCCCCAAAAGAATAAAGAATACTTAATGCTCAAGTTTCCCCGGTTCCCAGAGAATGCTCAAGGCTACTTATTATCGTTGAAGGCCTGAAGGAGGCAGATAATGCCATCTTCATCTACTTTCTTCAGGCTGGCCCTTCTGTGCCTGGCTACATCAACTAGTTCCCCCAGGTCTGGAACATTATTTCTGAACTCATCTGCCATCCTTGCGCTGTCATGGCCTTTAAGCACCATTTTGGTAAGTTTCTTCATTTGAGCCCCACCTATCCCCTCCAGGGATTGATACCGAGATACCATCATTTCATCAAAATTCCCCATAATTGATTCCTCGGGGGTATAAGTATCTGTACTAAGGGGATCAACCCCGGAAGCTTTTATTACGAATGACTTATACAAATTAGAAGAATACTTCACTGTATTTACCTTTTCTTATAAGGATTCTACCAGTTGCTTGGTTACCTCCAATGTGAGGTCCAGTCTAGAGTGCTGAGCCCTTACGAAATCAAATGATTCCTCACCCAAAATTCTGGATTCAGAAATTATGTCTTCCCCTAGGGTGAGGAGCTCTTCGAGCTCTGCCTTCCACGCCTAGTAATTCTCGGCGTCACTCTCCCATTGATCAATCAGTGCTTCTACCTGGTGAATAACCTGCTAGGCCATATATAAATCTGGGAGTGTGGACGCCAGGAAACACCGGGTGTTTCCTATCTGTAGAGCGATCCATTTGTCTACTGACTGGGCCTTCTTTTTCATTACTTGCAGGGAGTCTATGTCGCTCTGCGGTATCTCTTCTGATGTGGAGGTCTCTGGAGGAGCGGCATTGAGGGGTCAGGCCAGCTCTATAAGCAACCCCATAAGGTTTGCATTCTTCTCTTTCTCAGCTTTGAGCCTTTGGGCCTCCTTTTCGTATCAGGCTTCAACTGCCGTTGCTGCCTCCTTTAGCAGGTCTACCTCACCCTGCTTTCCTCTTTTACCCAGGGATACCTCTGCGATATTGTAATCTGCGGGGTCCACGGTCGCTTCATCGGCATCTGGGGGTGGCATTGCCACTACTGAAATTGCTTCTCCGCCTGGCCCAGTTCAAAGAGGATGAACTGTCCAGGATTTCTTTGTTTTTGGCGGGGCCTAAGCTAAGGCCATCATTTTGGCCAGGGAGAGAGGGATCGCCGGAGCGGATTGGGCTTTTCTTTTCCTATTTTCCACCAGCCATGGAGGTGGGAGAGGTGGCCTTCCTACCAGGGTTTTCTCTTCAGATTCTCTCCCAGTGTCCGGTGGCGGCTGCACCTTTTCAACATATACCTCATCTGTTCCTCTCCCTGCCAGAACTTCTTCTGCAGCAATGTTCTTTTTAATTTCCATCTCCTCAGCCTGGTCCTGGATGTCAATCGATGGGTTTGGACCCTGGTCGGCTTCTTCATGAATTTCCTCTTCATGCTGCTCTTCTTCTTCTTCCTCATCTATTGGCAGTAGGGGAGGTATCGGGCCAAGATTTAAAGTTTGGGCCGCTGTGATTACCTGCCCGAAGGTTGCCCCCGGGAGTGGCCCTGGGAACACAGCAGCTGGGGTTATGGTTGATCCTGAAGGTCCAGGTCTGGGTTCCCTAGCGGATGCCATTTGTTCACTTGGTGGTTGTTGGTCCACTCCCAGACCTTGCACTACTTGAGCCCCAGACAATATCTCCGGTTCTGGCCTCTTTTCTTCTATCTGCTGCTCTTCTTGTTTTGCAGCCTTTTGTTCCAGGTCTTTTGGATCCACAACCTCTCACTCTTTCTCCGGGACTTCCATCTCCACTTGTGTGTCGTCCCCTTGCAAATTTTTGAACTCATCAGCTGCAAATAAGTTAAAATCCTCTTCCGGAGGGGGACTGGCTGGGATGTCTACCTGCTCTGCTTCCTTCTACGGTTTTGGGGAACTGGAAGAAAGGATTTCTACTTCCTTGGGGAGGGAAGCCCTTGGCACTGGTTCTGCCTTAGGCTGTTTGATGTGCTTTCTCTTCCTTCGGGTGATCGAAGGCGGCCCCGCATCAGCTATTGTTTCTACCTCTGTGGGATCCACCCTTGTCACCTTGACCATCAAAGCTGCCAGTGATGGGGAGGAAGGAGGATGAATTGGTTCGGCCATTAGCGGGGGAGTGGCAAGCCTCGTTATTAACTGCTCCCTCATTTGCTGGGAGGCTGCCACAGATTGCTTGATCTATTCCTATATGGGGACTTCCTGCATGGAGGGTGCTATAGCAATCCCTTTCCCTTTATCTGTGCCTTGTGAAGAAGTCCCGGCCCCCGGAGTCAATCTTGGTACCAGCGGTGGAGTTGGCCCTGGTGCCGGCTGAGCTACCCGGTGAGTACTCCTGGGGAACGCTTTCTTGAAGTAGGCATGGCTTCGTTCCACTACTTCCCGGGTGAATTCTTCAATTGTGGGCCCCTCCTGAGTGGCCCAATTCATTACCGGCAGTGCCATTTTGTTAATCCCCTTTTCTTTGTACTGGGGGTCTGTGGTGGGGGCGGTGTCCGAGAAACCCGCTGGGAACCTCCGGAGCTTTAGTTCCTGCATCATTCCGGCTGTCATCTTGTCATAGTGCCTACTCCAGACATCTACATCATCCTGGAAATCTGCCCAGAAGTCCTCCATGTGTATTTGGTGGGGCTCCAAAGCCCGGGGCATTGCCGTTGCTATTCGGCCATGCGAATCAAAGTTCTTTCACACCAGATAGAATTCCTGCAAGTTATAACATTTTAAATAAATGTCTACCTCCCTTGCGGCAGCCAGACTACAGGTGTAGTTCCCACAGGTGATTGGGAATGAGATGTTGGGGACCTTCTTGAGGGAAAAGAAGGTGTGCAACTCCAGTATTTGTCTGCAATATTCCAGCAGCACGATCTTGTCCCCACAATGCTTGGGCAACAAGTAGGGATTTCCGGAGAAGTCGGCGACCCTAATATATGTATACTGCTGTAATTGGATATAGTAGTGCCCATAACTACTAACCAATTTCATCGCCTCAGTGGACAGGCGGTATCTGGCATCCCGGGTGGGTGTGAGCAAGTGGTAGGAAATGAAAACATCATTTACCCAGCAATAACTGAGGAAGCTGGCCTCCCATTGAATCTATGGGAAATGGTCCCACGGTGCCTTTTGTCCTGGACCAAGCCCGAGAACACCATCTGTAAGCAGGCCATTGGAGTGGGGCCTTTGTTGGGCCAAAGCCTAGAAAACATAAGAAGTCATGTAGAACTTCTTCTTCTCGTTCAACTGCAGGAACTGGGAGTCGACATGATTGGAGATTATTGTCGCCCAGTCGAAGAATTCTCCCTTAGTGGAGATGCCCAGTAGGAAGTAGTACATCCATTTTGCAAATTCCTGGGCGGAGGGTTGCCCAAATACCCGGGCCAATGCTATCATCCCCATTTGGATGCTCTCCTTGAATTGAGAGCGAGGGATGTCTATTTTCATTCTCTTGGGTCCCTCTTCGGGACCTTGAGTCAGTTGGTGTTCATGTACACCCAGGCGGCATCCTCCAGTTGATTGAATTTTTCAAGGCATCCGTCATTGTGACCACTGTGGCCTTGTCAAATTGCGGGATACCCAGGCCTGCTTGGAAAGTGATTGGGTCGAGGGACACCAGTGGAGTGGGGTATCCCGTGGGTTCTGCAGCTGCGAGCATGACGGCCAGGACATAAGAGTTGTAGTTGGTAGCCAGGGTTAGAACAAGCTCCAGAGACTGCATGGAGCATGGAAAGCAAGCTACCTGGAGGATTCTGGAACCTCCGATGTTGGTTGCTAGTTTGTCTCCAGGCTGTCGCTAGATGTGCATTATCTTTACCAGGGCCTGCATTTCTGCCCAAGTTCCGACATTGGCATCGGTAATTAATTTTACCTTGGACTCAATCTTTGAGCCCACAATCTCATTGTCCTGCACAAACTTCATGGTAAGGGGCAGCTTTGCCAGGGCCTTCTCCATTTTTGACTTTGCTGCTGCCCTGGTCTCGGTTGTGGTTGGTAATTTCAGACTTCCGGGAGGAGATGAGCGGACACTTCGGACATGTTTGGAAGATGAAGTCTGGACCTGCGAGACAAAATGACCATTAGAACATATTTATCAAAATAAAATAGTTACTCTGGGGTCCAGGAACTTACGTCTGCGCCGTTTGGCTTTCCTGAAAAGTTAGTTTTATGCAAAGGTGTCCGAAAAGTAAAACATAAACTTAGAATGTTCATTATATCTCCGGATCTGGGAAATTTTATCACACTTGACGAAGACATAGGATGAATGGTGGAAAGAGTTCTGAAGCCCAGAGAAATGACTGTTAGCAAAGAGGAATGTGGAGGCAGGTCCACGTGGATGCCACGTGTGTTAGCATTGAATGGCTGTGATGGCGATGACGGCGGAGCCAACTGTTTGAACGCGCGAAAAGGGAAAGCCACTTGGCTAGAAGTAATTACACGCATGGGAAATAAATGAGGCTCTGACAGCCTTGATGGAGGAGAGAGAAAATTGCCTATTTGAAACCGGCCGAAAGCCGAGTTTCAAACAGGTGGTTTTCTGCCTCGAAGCAAGCTTGGAGGTGAAAAACCAGAAGCAAGGGCGTCTCGACCAGCCTGTCGAGCCACCTAGAAGGATATACATAGAGCTGAAGGATATATACATGGAAAGGAGGAGATATACATGGGTTATCTATAGATATACACATATATAAATGAATATACACATGGGATGACTCCCGCGGGAAAACCAGACAAGGCAGAAATAGATATATACAGCCATTTACATTATACACCACTTACAAACTTCACATTATTTATAGGCAGACCATTATTTACATGATTTACATTATCTACAGACAAACAACCGCTGCACAAAGGGTGGACAACCCTCTGGCAGAGCTGACCCACCAACGGGCGACAAAACCAGAAAACAAAAGAACGAACACGATAGAGAAACAAAGAAAAACAAAAACAAAACCAGGTAAACCCAAAGACAAACCAGAAAATGGAAGCAAAATAGAGAGGAGGAAAGGTGAAACACCAACCTGAAAATGCAGAAGGCAGAGGAAAGGAGGGATTACCGAAAGAACTCTGCAACAACTCGAGTCATTAGGCTGCCAAGATCACCACCACGAAGCACTTGCATATGTCTAAGAACAACAGGTGTTTAGCTTTGATTATCACAAATTCTCTGTAAATGCTCTACTAATCGCTTTGAAAATGCTCTATTTCGCTCTAAGTGCTTGAAGGTTTTAATCGCGGTAAGTGTGAAAATGACAGGTAAGTCTATTTATACCCACGGTAAAAAGTAATCCTCCTCCTTCCGGAGATTTCAGTCTAGGAAAAACCTCCAGACTCCGGGCCCGGGGATTCCTTACGATGATATTCTTAAGAACATCATAGCAAAGAATCTCGGAGTCCAGAATCTGGCTTCCCAAAAAAGGACAACCTCTGGGATCCGGGATCTCAGAGGGGAAAACCAAACCAAGAAAACAACACACACCGGGGAAGAAAACCCCGGAGAAAGAAAACAAAAAAGGAAAAGAAAGACAAGGCCAAGCCGCAGCAAAAAGCAAAGCAAAAGAAAAAAGGGGGACCCAACATTTTGCACAGAAAATGTAGGGACGGGGATGCAGGGCATAACAGAATCAATAATAGTCATCCTATCATATTAATCCAATACTCATGAATGCAAAACATCTCATATATCTTCATAAAGCAGCATCATGAATATACGATCCAAATAGTAAGTAACAACATGATCTAACATTGTAGTATTTCATTTTATGAAACATATGTTTCTAGCTACATCAAATAGTATTTAACATCAAGTATACTTAATTTATTACAGTTGCATTCCAAGGTTCAAGGCTCTATTACCTCTTTGTAAGGATGAGGTTGGAGTAACACTAGATCCTCCTCCCCTAAGACTCGACTTACTCCAATAAGTCACAAAGGCTAAGGTGGAAACATCCCACACATTAGTCCTAAAACATATTTTAGCCAATACCAATAATATAGATGTTTCCTTAGATCCATACCACGATATAGAATAATCCTCATGAATATGGTTAAGCACAATATATATCTATATACACCAATCAATTCAAAATATTATCAACCATTGGGATTCTAAATTCAATCCAATAGTAGCACCAGTGGAAACTTTTTCCTTCTCTATCAGTAGTCAAAATCCAAGCATGTCAACATAAAAAAAAATATAGGTCAATCAATAATGAAGAGGTTAGCAATCAATGAAATAAAATTCATTTTCCTTCAGAAAGTTGTCATAGAATTACATTTTGAGCCTCAAAAGTAAAGTCCCACTTTATGTTTTCCACCCAATTTTCATTTAGAAATCATGCATTATATAAATCAATAAACCAAATATGGTATATTTTACAATTTATCATTTAGAAGCTATGCTAAGACATACAATATCGCTTGAATTACAATAATTTGGTCACCATTCCAAGAAATTTATACATGTCAACCACTTATTTTCAAAATTTGTAATCATCTTAGAGACACTCTTTCATGATACAATCTAAAATTCATCAATTTCACAATTTTTAGAGCATAATTAGCATCAAAACACATAAACATGATGGTATATGAACATAAAAAATTAATGATCCACTTCGATTACTAACATGCAACAATGAGTATAGGCATTTACAACAACACAAGGCTTAGGAGCAGACACGTGCTAACACTCTGAGTATACATAATGATATCATTTGAATCCATAAACCATAGTCCATAGCTCGCTCAGTGGCTTGATGGAGATGGGTCTCACACCATATGGTGGAACCTTCCATACAAGACCATGTTACCTATATCACTTATTTGGTGTAAGGTGTTTAAACTCCAAGGGAGAGTCACCACTCTAAGGTAGGTAGTTGGTCATAGCAGCATATCAACCTCGCATACCTCCATACTCAGGGGTTCCTTGTGTCTACTTGTTAGAACACTTCAGAGATAACTGAGAGGGGGGGTGAATCAGTTATCTGCAAACTTTAAATCTTTATCTTTATACTTATTAATCCAGATTGATACAAAGTAAAAGCACATACAGATAACACTTTACACAAAAAATCAATTTGGTTACGGGGAAACCAAATGGTAAAAACCCCGGTGGGAATTAGTACCCACAAAGAACTATACTATTTATAGTGATCCCTGTTAAAAGATCTTCCAACCCTGTTAGGAGTTGTACATTATAATATAGTAGTATAGTGGCCTGGTTAAGGGTCGGACCCTATTAGGAGTCTTTTACAATAACCCTGTTAGGGGTGGAGGACTCACTGTCCAGGGACTCACTATCCAAGTGGTGAAGGCTACAACCTTCTGGTTATTTGATACACACTATATCAACAAGGTGAACTGTTGTTTGTGACACTGCTTGTCTGATCAGTTCCTTTTATGTGCCAATGCTTTAGCCTCTTGTAAAGCACTACAATAATCTTATCTATATTCTAAAATCTTCAGCTTCAATATCTATATTATCAACATATGATAAATATAGCTCTGCTGCTTTAACACTCTGCTCTACTTTTCTAATCTCTGGCTTTCGCAACTCTTCTTATTACAAATGACCTTCTATAAGTATATACACCAAGTATGAGATCATGGGACCTATAGACTCTTATTAACATCCTTGTTGGCTCTACTAAGCACGCAAGCATAATTACAACCATGCAAGTACTAACTGAATAGACTTGTCACTTTAGTGAGTTAACTTCATCAATTTAACCATAACTTTGCAATCTTCTTGAAACACGTCTTGCACCTCTAGAAAAATATCAAAATCACATAACTAATCATGAATATACACATGCATATCCTGAAGATAGGCGCAACTCGATCAACATGTTACATACGTTGGCCTTAAACCATTATTCTTCCACAACTGTAACCGTCAATAACAAAGTTACATATCTTTACTAAAAATTCATATCTAAGTCTGTGTGTATGAACATAGCTAGTAAACATGTCAAAAACATGAATCTATCCATGCTAGTCTTCATGTCATCATATTGATAAGTACATACAGAAGTACTACTGTGTATTATATGTTGTCATCAATGACAAACATACAATCAATCAACTGTTCAGAATCAAATCTCCAACAATCTCGCCCTTTGGCATTGATGGCAACATATGATATAAAAACAACTGTTGTTCATGGTGTCTTCTTTCTTTTACAATATTCTCAATATCCTCAACAAAGATTCATCTACATTTTTGTTGTTTCATATACTGTGTATTCTCTGAATACTCCCCCATTGTCATACTTCCCTACTGTGTTCCTTTACTCCCCCATAGTATAAGCTCCTTGTATGTGTTCCTTGTTTTTCTTATTTTTTTACTGGTACATACTCCCCCATTGACATCAATGGCAAAGAGTGCCATAAACCATTCTACACAGATACTACTCCAAAAGTAGAGTAGTCAACCATTCATCAGTCACATAGGACTGATGTACTTGCTACTTTTTCTAATCAGATATAGGAGAGGGAATGAATCCCAACTTCTTCCTTAGATAATCAAAAGTATCCTTTGCTAAGGGCTTTGTGAAAATGTCTACTAACTGATCTTTTGTGTTTACATAATCCAATGTCACTTCCTTGTTTGCAACTTTTTCTCTCAAAAAGTGATACTTGATGTCTATGTGTTTTGTCTTTGCCTGCATTATAGGGTTCTTAGACATTTTAATAGTACTGGTGTTATCACAGTGAATAACAACAGGATAGTCAACCTGAATACCAAATTCTTTAACCATCTGTTTGATCCAAACAATTGTTGTATAATTTAGTGCTGCTGCAACATATTTTGCCTCTGTTGTTGACTGAGAAATATAGTTTTGTTTCTTTCTTGTCCAAGATACCAACCTTTCTCCAAGAAATACTGCTCCTCCTGAAGTGCTCTTCCTGTCATCAATACAACCTACCCAATCTGCATTAGTATACACATGAATTTGTGTATTCTCTGATTTAGGATACCATAAACCATAAACCATAGTCTATAGTTCCCTTCAGATATCTGAATATCCTCTTGATTGCCATTAAGTGATTATGCTTGGGTTCAGATGCAAATCTTCCAACAATGCCAACTGCATTAGATATGTCAGGTCTTGATTGAGTTAGACAAATAAGCTTTCCAATCATATATTTATACAATGTTTTATCAACTGTTGTGGAGTCATCATCTTTTGAAATTTTACTTCCTGTGATCATAGGAGTGAATACTGGCTTTCAATCCTCCATCTTCAAGGTTTTCAATATTTCCTTTACATATTTTGACTGATTAATGAATATTCCTTTGTCTGTCTGTTTTACATTTAATCCCAAAAAGTATTTTGTAGGACCAATCATACTCATTTCAAATTCATTATGCATTTCTTTTGCAAATGTTATACTAAGCTTGTCATTACCTCCAAAGATAATCTCATCAACAAACATGGCAACTAATAGTAATCCATCAGGTGTTTCTCTTATGAACAAGTTGCAATCTTCTGCTCCTTTCTTGAATCCAATCTTGGTGAGATAACCATCTAGTCTCTCATACCATGCTCTTGGGGCTTGTTTAAGTCCATAAAGTGTTGTCTTTAGTTTGCATACCATGTCTGGTCTATCTGAAAGGTTAAATCCTTCAGGCTGTTCTATGTAGACTTCTTCTTTTAATTCACCATTCAAAAAGGTTGATTTGACATCCATTTGATAAACTTTAAAGTCTTTTAATGTTGCATATGCCAAAAATAATTTTATGGCTTCCAATCTTCTCATAGGGGCAAATGTATCAGTGTAGTCTATTCCTTCTCTATGTGCATATCCTTTACATGCTAATCTTTCTTTGTTTCTTATTACTGTACCTTCTTCATTCATTTTATTTTTAAAAATTGACTTTGTTCCAATTACATTTTTATCACTTGGTCTAGGAACCAATTCCCATGTGTCATTTTTGATTATCTGATCTAGTTCTTCTTTCATTGCATTTTTCTAGTTAAAATCATTACAAGCATCTTCAACACTTGAATGTTCAATCTGTGAAAGTAAATATACCTCTTCATCCACTATTTGATTCTTTGCTTTTGATCTAGTCAAAACACTGCTGCTCTGATCTCCAATGATATCATTTTTAGAGTGGTATCTGGATGTAAATTTAGGAACCTTAGGTGTGATTTC
>MU223757.1:319146-359591 GCA_018584345.1 Thuja plicata
CTCTCTTGAAGTCTTGTGAGAATTGCATAGTTTCTTCTAGAATACTGATCTTGTTTTCATAGTCTAATGTCAAAGTAGTTAACAACTTATCCATTATATCTTCTTCTAAAATTTCTCCTCCATTGTTCTTGATTTCGGACACTGCTTCATTTATCCTCTGATTATAAGCTCTAATGTTTTCTTCTAGTAACATCTCAAGACTATTGTATTTCTTCTTCCATGTCTTCCTGCGTGCATTATTTGCTTGAATGTCTCCTTCAAACATGTCTTCTAAATACTTCCATATGATATATGCTTTGTCAATTTTTTTGATTTTAGAAAATTCACTGTCAGATAAGGCGCTGATTAGGGCTTCTTTGGAAATTGCATTATTGGTAAATGTTTCGTTATGTCTTCTAGTAGCATCATCCTTTGCAAGGTCTTTCAGAGATGGGATTACAAATTCTTGTGTAGCAATTTCAGAGATCTCAAATCCAATGCACTGTAGATGTATTATCATTTTGTTCCTCCAATCTAGATAGTTCTCTCCATCGAACTTAGGGCTCTCTTTTTTGAAGTATGCCATCTGATCTACCTTAATCTGTTTAGGATTTCTCTCCAAGGCACTTGGCTCTGATACAAATTGTTAGAATACTTCAGAGATAATTGAGAGGGGGGATGAATCAGTTATCTATAACTTTAAATCTTTATCTTTATACTTATTAATCCAAATTGATACAAAGTAAATGCACATACAGATAACACTTTACACAACACATCAATTTGGTTACGAGGAAACCAAATGGTAAAAACCCCGGTGGGAATTAGTACCCACAAAGAACTATACTGTTTATAGTGATCCCTATTAAAAGATCTTCCAACCCTGTTAGGAGTTGTACATTACAATGCAGTAGTATAGTGACCTAGTTAAGGGTCAGACCCTGTTAGGAGTCTTTTAAAATAACCCTGTTAGGGGTGGATGACTCACTGTCCAAGTGGTGAAGGCTACAACCTTCTGGTTATTTGATACACACTGTATCAACAAGGTGAACTGCTGTTTGTGACACTGCTTGTCTGATCAGTTCCTTTTATGTGCCAATGCAGCCTCTTGTAAATCACTACAATAATCTTATCTATATTCTAAAATCTTTAGCTTCAATATCTATATTATCGACATATGATAAATATAGCTCTGCTGGTTTAACACTCTGCTCTACTTTTCTAATCTCTGGCTTTCGTAACTCTTCTTATTACAAATGACCTTCTATAAGTATATACACCAAGTATGAGATCATGGGACCTGTAGGATGAATCTTCTTAACATTCTTGTTAGCTCTACTAAGCATGCAAGCATAATTACAACCATGGAAGTACTAACTGAATAAACACGTCGCTTCACTGAGTTGGCTTCATCAATTTAACCATAACTTTACAATCTTCTTGAAACACGTCTTGTGCCTCCAGAGCAATATCAAAAACACATAATTAATCATGAATATACACACACATATCCTGAAGATAGGCACAAATCAATCAACATTTTACATACGTCAGCCTTAAACCATTATTCTTTCAGAATTGTAACCGTCAATAACAGAATTACATATCTTTACTGAAACTTCATATCTAAGTTTGCGTGTATGAACATAGCATAGTAAAAATGTCAAAAACATGTATCTATCCACGTTGGTCTTCATGTCATCATATTGATAAGTACATACAAAAGTACTACTATGTATTATATGTTGTCATCAATGACAAACATACAATCAATCAACTGTTCAGAATCAAATCTCCAACACTACTTCCTTGTATACACTCTCCGAGAATGCCTCATACGTCCTTGAAAAGGAATCACATTACAAAACCAACACCAACACTCAAAAATAATAAAGATAACTAGCTTAGCCACCAAAGTTCATAAATAAGAGAAAGTAACCATCAACTCCAACAATAAGGTAAGAAAATCCATAGAATTTACAACAACATATCAAACATAACCGAAAAAGATACATGCAATAAATCTCATAATTTGTGGCTAAATCATCACAAATAACATAAGAAAATTGTTTTTCTATACAAGAAAATATTAAAAAAACATAACAAATTACACATTACATCACTATGCGACTACATCTAGCTACCAAATGAGGAAGGAGGGAACACTCAGCTGGCTATCACAATAGCCCTACACGTGTTGTGGAATAAGCACACTAGCCACATAGCATGGATTATACACCTCAACTACACCCTACATCAAGTGATATAGAATGGGAATGCAACACACCCAACAAGACCATAGACCAAGCATAGTGGGAATGCACTAGTCATATTTCACATAGAATGTACCTCATGGAGAAAGAACACATAGATCACACTCTATATTAGTGTGTACGGAATGAGAATGCTACACACCTAACATGATCATACACCAAGTAGAGAAGGAACACAATGAATGTATGTTGCATGATACCGTACCTCACAGAGAAAGAACATGTAGGTCACACCCCACATAGTGATACCTCTCAAATAGGTGATCACCATAGCCATAGGTATAAATGGCTAGGGTCCTCCCATATGCCTACCAATGCATGAAAAACTGAGAAACCATGGGTCCCCCTCTACAAGTATGCAAGCGCCTACCTATTGCTCTACATTAAGTAGGAATACAATAACATATACATAATGCATGACTTCACATGTTTGTATGTGACATCGTATCCCCAAGATAATCTCGCTACCATAAAAAACATGACATCATCACTAACATTGTATTAATAGAATAGTGGGTGTGGCATCATACCAAATACATCAATTTGTAACATGTGCGGTACAAAATACATCATAGCATGGGAAAAAACCTCCCAACATGCTAGATCACAAAAGTATACATAAATGCATGAATTAATAGTGATAATAAATCTATCCATAGAATCTCACATGAAATAATGATACTATCCTCAAGAACTATGGGGAATACGGATAAATATATAAGAACCACGTACTTGGGTCCATCATAATAGAGAAAATTGATTACCTTTTCCTCAAGAAGTGGAAGCTAAAGTCACTTCCCACAGCCATTACATGTACGTCAAACAACTACCCAAGGAAAATATGATCCTACTGCTTCATCAACAACTTATGGGTTGGCTCTCAATAGAGTAAACACATGTAATAGAATGATGGTATGGTCCTCCCATACCCAAATGCAAACATAACCTCCATGGATGGGTACATATACTCACCACCTCATGGGCACACAATCCAAGTACTATTTATACACAACACACAAAATAATACTGGTACTAGATGTTCACATGCATAGGGAGTACTTTTCCAACCAAGAATACTCATGCAGGAGAACCTAGGGTTAAATGCCCTTCTTTGTGTTTTTTGCACGACTTATTATTTTCTCAGGAAAATTTGGAAGGTTTAGGAAAATTTTGGATTTTTTTAGGATTTGTTTAATTTTTTTTTCATAAGTGTTTGGTTCAAGTTGGATGATATAAGTTTTTGGTATTGATCATGTTGTTGATGTTCATGTTTTTGTCACTGATGTCAATATATATTTCTATGGAGAAATAAACTAGTTACTTGACTGTCAGAAGTGTACCGATGATTCAAAATGATCAAAGTTGGATTTTGGCCAAAGGATGTGTGTTCACCTTATTCCTAAGGTCGCTTGGCTTAATGTTACATGTTGTGGATGTTACAGTTGATTTGGTGAAGACTAGTTTTCTAGACTGTAATTGTGATTATAGACAGAGAAGGTCTTTGTGTTTTTGGTGTATCCTTCTGGAGAAGATATTTCATAAGAAGTGAGATTACCAATGGATAGCCAACACATGTTTGAGTAATGGGTTGAGTTTGATTCCTGTATTGTTAGTGGTGATGTCAGCTGTGGTGTGTATCATGGAGAAGACCTATTTACTGGATGACTTCAGACATGTAGCGTGTGAAATTAATTATGAGCATGGATTGCAAATCTTAAATTATATGTGATGGGTTGTAATTGATGTTTACTTGTTATAGGTACCATGTGCATCTTTGCAAGGGGTTATAAAAATATTTGTATGATGGAAAGTCTTAATTGGCCGACCTAGTTAATTATGTATTGGGAAAGCTTAACTGACCAACCTAATGAATTATTGTAAAAGGGTATATATGAGAGATATTTTCTTGTGGAGAAGATGTGGCATAGATTAAAAAGGGTAGAGATGTGTTGGAGCTATGAAGCTTGTTGACTGCTGGATGTAGAGCAAAGTTGATGATTGTTATACTTTATTGGAACTGACCAAGAAAAGATAGTTTATATCAAACAGTTCACTGGATTGTGTATTTTATTTATACACTTGATTCGGATTGTAAATCCTTGAGGGTAGCTTTAACCTTCTTTGGGTAGTGTGCCTTGGTAGTGAGCCTATTATTTTCTTTGACTCCTAACAGGGTGTATCTCCTAACAGGGACTGTGTAATGTAATGTTGTAACAAGCTCCTAACAAGGCTAATATCTTTTAACAGGGATACTAGACTCTTAGTACATTATTTGTGGGTGTTAATTCCCACTAGGGTTTTACCTTTTACAGTGTCTCCTTAGCAAAAAATATTGTGTTATGGTGTTGGCATTTACTGTGTTATCATTTACTTTTTCTGATATGGTTTATAAAGTTTAAAGTTTAATAACATATACTACAACTGATTCACCCCCCCTCTTAGTTGTCTTGTGGATTGTTATTCCTAAAAAATGGTATCAGAGCTACTGGTACTTAGAGAGAAATTTTAATAGCTTTAGGTGATCCTAAAGATGACTTACTACAAGAAGGATAGTCTGAAGTTTGATCCTGAAAACTTTTACAGTTGGAAGAACAAGATGAGAACACATTTTCTATGTCTAAGAATTGATTACTGGATGATCACAAAGAAGGATGAAAAGATAGCGACGTTGTATGAGTTAGAGAAGGCTACTAAAGATCAGAAGAAGTTATTTTTATGCAATATGGTTGCAACAGAATCTTTGATCAGTTCTCTTTCAGAGGGAGAATTCACTGAAGTAAAGGACTTGGACTCTGCACATGAGACCTGGACAGGACTAGAAGAATTATATGTTGGAGACAACTTTACAAAGAAATAAAATCTATAGAGCTGGAAGACAAATATAGAATCACTGAAGATGAGAGAAGATGAGAACATTAGGGCATATGCACAGAGAATTATTGAAGTGGTTACTCACATTGGAAACTCTGGAGGAACTTACAATGAGGAAGAAGTAATTGCAAAGATACTCAGATCTTTGACACCTATATACATAACCAAAGTAAAAGCTATAGTGGAAATTATACCTTTGACACCGAAATTCACAAGAGAAATGTTGATTGGAAAGCTAACTATATTTGAGGCTGCAGAATTGGGAGACACTTTACCTAAAGTTGAGTCAGCATTCCAGGAAACCGTGCACAAGAAAAAAAAAGACCTTATCTAGAAATGCAAGCACCAGTAGTAGTGACATAAGAGAAGAGCTTGGAGCTTATGTTGATGAATGGGAACAAATACAGGAGGAAGAAAGAAAGCTAGATGAAATTTTTACACTGATTTCTAGAAGAGAAAAGAGATGTATGGGCAAATTTGAAGGAAAATTACCTTTGAAATGTTTTTCATGTAACAAGATTGGTCATTTTGCATCTAGATGTCCTACAAGAGTTCCAAAGAACAAACCTAATTTCTTCAAGTCTAAATACTCAAAAGACAAGGAATGTTATTATGCTAGTGAGGGTATATCAGATGATGATGATGGTGACTATGATGAAATTTGATTTATTGCTATTAAGGATGATGTACCTATGCATGAAGAAAGATCCTTAGTATCTCAAGTTGAAAATAAATCTAAATGTGTTATAGAAAATGGTTGTTCACATCATATGAAAGGAGATAAAAACAAGTTTGCAAGTTTGAAAAGACATGATGGAGGTGTTGTCAGATTTGGTGACAATACTCATAAGCTTATCATTGGAATTGGATCTTTCTCTTTGGATGGAAAGACTAACACTGACAATTTATTACTTGTTGATGGACTTAAGCATAATATATTGAGAGTTGGATAGTTATTAGACAAGGGTTATACACTGAAATTCATTGATGTGAAATGCTCGCTTAGAAGTAAAGCAAGAGACCTGATCGCATCTGGTACTAAATCTAGAGGTAATGTATTTGAATTGAGCACATCTGAAGCTTCTTGTTTTATTATGAAGATTGATGATAGTTGGTTACGACATAGAAGATTTTGTCATGTTAACTTTGATAACATTGTGAAGGAATGTAAAAAGCAATAAGAGATCTACCTAGGATTGTAAAGCCATCTAACAGTATGTGTAGAGAATGTGTTATGGGGAAGTAGAATAGAAGAACTTTTAAAAGCAAAGCTTATTCAGAAAAAGGGAAGTTGGATCTGATACATATAGATCTGTGTGGTCCTACATGAACAAGATCTTACTATGGTGAAAGGTACTTTATACGATTTATTGATGTCTTTTCTAGAATGATGTGGGTTACATATTTGAGAGAGAAATCTAAAGCATTTGACAAGTTCAAGTTGTTCAAAGAAAAAGTTGAGAATGAATCTAGTTTAAAGATGAAGTGTTTGAGATCAGGCAGAGGATGTGAGTTTACATCAGAGCTATTTAATACATACTATGAAGAAAATAGAATACATAGACAAAATTTAGCCCCTAGAACTCCACAAAAGAATGGGATAGTAGAGAAAAGAAATAGAACTATATTATATTCTTCAATGACTTTGTTGCTGGAAGGAAATGTGTCACATGTTCACTGGAGAGAAGAAGTTGGGACTGATGTGTACACACTAAATAGAATTTAGATCAAAGAAGGTACAAGTAAAGCTCCTTATGAATTATGGTTTGATCATACACCTACAGTGAAATACTTTAGAATATTTGGAAGTAAATGTTATATCAAGAGAGATGATGAGATAGGAAAGTTTGATGCTAGAAGTGATGAAGGAATCTTTCTTGGTTATTCCACTAAGATTAAAGCTTATAAATGTTTCAATCTAAGATTGAGGAAATTGATTGAAAGCACCAATGTGAGGATATATGAAAAGTTTCAGACTTAGGAAAGGATGTATGATTACTACAAAAGAGGTTACTACTAAACCTGAAGAGTCTTTGATGGTTGATAATGAGATTGAAGAGGAATAGACTGAAGTTACTGAGACATTAATACACCAAGGTATGTTTAGAAGAACCATCCTAAAGATCAAATTATTGGTGATGCAAGAAAATGCATGATGAATAGATCTAGAGTTAGAGATGAGATCAGTTTGATTTCTCAAGTTGAACCAAAGACTACTGATGAAGCATGTAGAGATGAATCTTGGACTAAAGCTATGGAAGAAGAACTAGAACAAATAAAGAAAAATGATACTTGGGAATTGGTTCCAAGACCTAAGAACAAAATGTGATTGGTACTAAATGGGTTTTTAGAAACAAGATGGATGAGGAAGGAACAGTGGTAAGAAACAAGGGTAGACTGGTATGTAAAGGGTACTCACAAAAAGAAGGCATAGACTATGAAGAAACATTTTTTAGTAATATCTGAGGGGAAGGGGGGGGTGAATCAGTGGCCTTAAAAATTAATCCTTAAATCAACCCTTAAAACTTAGTACCACAATATTATACGTCTAGTTATATTTAGTCCTACAAGATGAATGCCTACAAATACTTATTTCAAATTACCACTTGTTGGAATGCTTTGTAAAACCTTCTACTGTATGTTTACTGATAAGCAGTCTTCCTATTTTACCGATCAATCCATATTTACTTATGTGAAATGCAAAACAATAAAGTAATGACTCATAAACACATTAACACATGGATTTTTAATGTGGAAACCTTGTTAAGGGAAAAACCACTAGGACCGGTAACCAAAATTTTCACTCTTTTGAAGTGAGCTCAGTGAAGAGCCAACCCTGTTAAAGGTTACAAACACACTATTAGGTGCGACCTTGTTAGAGGATTTACATAAATAGTTTGTCACTTAGTATCTGGCATCTAATGCTACCATCCTTGATCAAACACTCACTTGGCCTATCAATAGGTATCAGGCATATCCAGTGTTATTTTTTATGATCAAACTTTTTGATACTCCTTGGGATGTATCTCAATTAGAAATGACTTTTAAGTCCTGCTCGGTTAAGAGACTTGATGCTTTAATGGTTAAATTGAAACAGTAAATTGATTTGTTCACATATACAACTAGAATTGTAGATTTTGAAATCTATTGTAAGTACATTACCTTTCTGATCAATGTTATCAATTCAATACCTTTGCTCCACACTGTTATACTTTGTGATGCTATATCACTGTACGTTGGTGTCTGCAAAATTTAGCTCTTTCCTCAGCTTGATTGATCAGGTCTGAATGAAGACTTTCTTCTTCGTCAGAATCTCTTTAGCATCTATTCTCTTATCACTCCCCTAATTCACATTTAATTAGCTTATCTCTTATATAGATATGGTTTCACCATTTCTTGGCTTTATTTATCTTGGCGTGATCCACAATTATCGCCAATTAGATTTAAAGAAAAGCTCTTGCTTTATCTTGTAGAGATCTTCTTTCCAACTGGAAAAAAGCAACTTTAAATCCTTTACTTATCTATGGATTTATTGATCCAAAATTAGTGCTAAAACCCTTTTTTTACACTAATTTGAATTTCAACATTTCTTCAAATTTTTATATCTACTTTATTGAATAAATAACATTCAATATGTAATTTAAATATCTAAAATTGAGCAAGAATCATAATAACAAATAGTAGAACATTATGATCCTTCCTAGCAGATGGGACCTGGCACTCGCACTAGGTCCAAGAAGTAGAAGGTTGTGGATCCAGATGTCCAGAAGCTGAGAGACAATGTGACGACTATGAAGACTCAGCTGGAGGATTCTGAGAGTTTCTTGAAGACTCTGTCCTAATCTCGGTGCTAGCGGCTCTTCTCTCTATTTTCCTTCCATCATTTTTTTTTTTTTTTTGGCTTTTATCTCTACCTATTGTTAAATCTTGGATATGTCCCTTTGTAGCTTGCTTCCTTCCTTGGGGCAGATTGTTGTTCTCTCGGCTTTAATGTTTTTCTCTTCTCAGCTTTGTTAAAGGGTTTTGGGGTCCCTTCAAAACCTATTTTTACCGTAATAAAAAACAAATAGACCATACACTGCAAGTTGATAACGGAGTTCACCCCTTAAGGGCTACATCTCTGGGTCCGCTTCAAAGGTGCAACTGATCCATTAATAATCAATGGAAAAATACATCAAATTTCCTTCATACAATAACAACATGCAAATAATCTTTTGGATTCTTCTAGGAAGATATAAACTCACATAGAGTTTATACAAATGCTCCCTACAAATAAAAAGGCTATTGAAAACCTTTACTTCTCCAAAACTGGTTATACAAATCAATTCTCGGCACTTCTCTACCAGAAATAGGTGTGTATTACAATGGCAATACCCAGCCCTTATATAGGCAAGGTCACAAGTTCAAGCCTTCTCATTGCATTTAATTTTACTTTTTTAAAAAGATATAATTTAAATACATTTTCACCCAGATTCAAACACGTCTATATGTTTGGTGCAATAGATAAAGATTATCCTCATATTTATGAGGTTGTTGGTTCAAATCCACAAAAGGGCATCCTTTATTGACTTTTTCCTCCAGCATTGGGCCATGCAATAAAGATAAAGTGCTCCCATTTAATTCCAACGTCCACATGTGTAGTGCATTAGTAAAGGTGTTTGTTGGTCATGGGGTAGGTTGTGGGATCAAATACCACCCAATGCACTTTTTCATTAAATGCAACTTTATCATCAACTATAAATTTAAATGAGCCCATATGCATGCACATGAAAGCATGTGGAGTAATGGTGAAAACAATAAATTACCTTGAGTAGGTTGTGGGTTCAAATCCCACTTACTAGGTTCTTAAATTGAATTAACTTTTTTCCATGTGTCATTATTTTACCATTCCATGTGTCATCCACATCATTCCACATGTCAATATGTCAGTGTGCCACGTGTGAATGTACCTTTTTTATGCATTCAACTTCTGAAGGCCATAACTTTTGCATACGATGTCCATTTGAATCTGTTCAAAATGTGTTGGAAAGCTCTTAACAAGCTCTATAATATGAAGTAATTTTAATCAATATTTAAAACCATGATTTTAGATTGATTATGGAGGATCCTCCTGGATCAATCCTCCCCACTAAGAAGCTTTTGGACCACCAAAATTTTGATCTTATTCAGCAAGCAAGTGAGGGTATAGTTCCCTCACTCTTTTGATTTATATCCATTGTACTTTACTTGGATGTATTCCTTTCCTTCCTACCCAAAGATATTCCACATCACCTCTTTTTGAAGTTTTAATCCTTCTGTCAAGAATAACATCTTCCTGTAACTCATCAAGATATTTAGGAGCAAAATCATCAAGAGAAGGAACTAAAACATTCTCAACTTGATCCATGATCATAGGAGGCTCATATAGATTCAAGTTTTCACCATTCACTATTGAATACATCTACATATATGGAGTTAAATCTAGTTGGAAATCATTATTACCAATCTTTTCCATGATTGTAAATGGACCATACCTGATTGGTTTGAGCTTTTTACCTTCACCCTTAAGACGTTATTTGATGATGTATAGCCAAACTTGATCACCAACTTAGAAATGATGATCAACTCGATGCTTTTCATGCCTAGCCTTATACTTGGCTTAGCTATTCTCCAACTGTTCCTGCACAGCTTGGTGAACCAATTGGATCTTTTGGATGAACTTTGTGGCTTTGTCTACATCACTATGTCCATCCACTACTGAATCTTTCCCAAAAAAAAATCCAAAGGAGACTTAGTAAAATAACCAAATCATATCTCAAAAGGAGACCTTTGTGTAGAAGAATGTATGTCACGATTGTAGGCATGTTTTACATAATGCAAATGTTCATCCCAAAGCTTAGGATGCTTGTTACAATATCCTTGGAGTAGATGTACTACTGTCATGTTGACCACTTATGTCTATCCATCAGTTTGTGGATGAAAAGTAGTACTTTTCTAAAGCTTGGTATCCATTAATCTCCACAAAGTTGACCAAAAGTCCCCAAGGAATCGAGAATCTCGATCAGATACAATGGATGTTGGCAAACCAAAATGAACCCAAACATTCTGAAAAAATATGTGCGCAGTCTTCTCTCCTGTAATCTATTTTGTACAAGGCACCAAGACACACATTTTGCTAAATCTATCCACTACCACATACAAGTAGTCATGCCCTTTTTTAGACATAGGTAGTCCCCTAAAAATCCATAGATATACTTTCCCATGGATGAGAAGCTACTGGAAGTGACATGTACAAACCTAATTTTCTATTACTGGGCTTTCTAGTCGCACACATGACACATCCCTTTACATATTTGGACATGGTTTCATTCATCTGAGGCCAATAACAATAATGTTGTAACTGAGCTATTGTTTTACCTACACCAAAATGGCTAGAAATGAGATAAGTATGTGCTTCTCATATTACATGTGCTCTTTCATCCCTTGGAATACATAATTTACCAAGATGATAAAGTAGTTTACCATGAACATGATAATCTAACTCTTCTACTTGATTACCATGGATTAGTGTTTCATATACATCCTTGAAATATTCATCTCTAACATATTGTTCAATATAAATTTCATGAGCTAAAGAACTATTCTATAGAATAATGGATACATTAATAGAAGGTCTTTATAACACATCAGCAACTTTATTTTGTGTACCTTTCTTATACTTGATGACCAAATGGAATTGCTGCAAGAATCCCATCCACCGATAAATGTCATGATTATTGTAGCTTGGATTTTGATTGAAGATATTGCAAAGGTTGATGATCTGTATGGATGATTGTCTCTTTTCCCATCAAATAATGTTTCCACTTCTTCACACTCTTAACCAAAGCATACAATTCTTTGTCATAAGTAGGATAGTTTCTCACAGCACCACTGAAGGTCTCATAATGGTAATAAATCAGCTTTCTTCACTGTATTAACACTGCTCCCATGGTATAGTCACTTGCATCACTTTCAATTTCAAATGGTTGTTGTAAATATGGCAATGCAAAAACTGGGGCTGTACTGATCTTCTTTTTCAGAGTTTCAAAGGCTTTTTATTCTTTGCCTCCCCACTGAAACACCTGCTTAGTACTTGTCAAAGAATGTAAAGGAGATGCAATAAATGAAAAGTTAGTAATGAACTTCCTCCAATATTGAACTTCTCCTAGGAAGCTCCTAACTTTAGTAACATTATTAGGATTAGGCCATTTGCTGATGGCTTCAAGTTTAGAGGGATCAATTTTCAATTCACCACGCCCTACAATATAGCCTAAATAAACTAAAGATGATTTTCCAAATTCACACTTGGAAATCTTCAGACATAATTTCTCCTTTTTCAAAACATCTAAGACTTTCCTAACATGCATTACATGATCTTCCCATTTTTTACTGAAAATCAGTATATCATCTAAGTAGACTATTACAAAATCATCTATGAATGGCCTAAATACATCATTCATAACTCGCATGAATGTGGCAGGAGCATTGCAAATCCCAAAGGGCATAACTAGCCATTTAAACAAACCTTATTTTGTTTTAAAAGTAGTTTTCCAAATATCACCTTCAAAAATTCTAATTTGATGATAATCACTTCTTAAGTCTAACTTAGTGAAATATATTTCATCCCTTAATTGATCTAACAAATCATCAATACAAGGAAGAGGGTAACAATTCTTCACCGTGATTTTTTTCAATTCCCAAAAATCTACACACATTCTCCATGTACCATCTTTCTTTGGTACTAGCACAACAAGTGATCCACATGGAGAAGTACTTGGTTGAATGACTCCTTTCTCAAGTAACTCTTGCACTTGCTTCTTGATTTATTCATTCTCAATAACTGATAACCTGTACATACCAATGTTAGGAAGAGGGTCATCTTGCTGCAATTGAATCTCATGTTGTATCTCTCTCGTAGGAGGTAATCCTTGAGGTTCCTGAAACAACTCATCATAGTTAGAAACAATCTTAACCAAATCATCTTTATGTTTAGGATCACATCCTTTGAAAGCATTGGATTTATCCTCGTCCTTTTCTTTTACAATCATGAGTACAAAAATTTTGCTAGTATTTACAAGTCTCTTCATTTGTCCTGTAGTAACAAGAGACAAATTAGTCTTCACATGATGGGCTCTCACAATATACTCAATCCCATCTTTTACTAGATACTTATTCTCCTCTCTATAGAAGATAGCCTTTTTATCATACAAATATGGACTTCCCACAACAATCCTGCAAATATCTAGTGGCACAACATCCAATTCTACCTCATCATTGAATTTAGATGTAATTGCAAATCTAAGCTTACATTGTTTAGACACCTGCAACTTAGCATTTTCACATACGCATCCTAAAGGATATGGTTTTGGATGAGGCTTAGTTTCAAGTCCCAATGTTTTAACAACTTCTTCAGAAAAAAGATTAGCTTGTGAACCACTATCAAAAAGTGTATCAATTTTTATATGTTTTGAGATGACTCTGATATGAAATATATCACTTCATTTCCTTTCATCATGCATAGTTTCAGATTTTGAAGTATGAGTAATAGAGCTAGAACTAGCAATAGAAGAAATACCTTGCAAACCCATGGCCGTGATCTTGGTTTCATCACCTGAATCTGATCCAAGATCTTGTTGGATTGTAGGAGCGGTCTTCTTATCACCCCTCTTGTTCCCAAACCTTTTTGGTCTGAGTTCTGGATGAAGCTTCCAACACTTGGCCTCGTCATGTCCTTCCTTTTTGAAATGTGAACGTGTGGGCTTCTCACTTTCTTTCTTCATTATAGTTACTCTTTTGACCTTTCCCTTTCCTTTGTGCTTTCTTGTGACTGCTGGATCTAACTTCTTGGAGAAGTTCTCATGAACATTCTTTCCTCTTGACTCAATGTGAGTATCTTGGACAAAAACTTCATCAAAATTAGCTGGGTTAAACATGAGAATAGAATGTATCAAATAACTATGTAACCCACCAATATACTTCAAAAGAGTTTCTTATGTATATAGAGGAATTCTCAATATTAATGCCCTCTTTCTGAACTCTTGTGTATAATATTGCACACTTTGTCCTTTACCTTGTCTTAGATTTTTCCAATCCATTAATGCTTGTTGCATGTATCCTAATGGATAAAATTTCTCCTTTAATGTAGATGTAAATTCATGCCAAGAAGACTACATTTTACCTTTCATGCGAAGAACTTCTTGAATCTTACTCTCCCACCATATCAATGCAGTGCCTCCTAGTCAGAGAGTAGCCAACTAAATCTTGGATCCTTCATCCTCAATGCTTTGAACCCTATAGTAGACTTCAATATGCTTAATCTAATTATCCATATTTTCTACATTAAGCTCACCATTATACATTGGCAAATAAAATTTCACATCTAATTTTAACAAAGGTAATTTAAAATCAGCCTTTTCTAGATCCCTTTTCTGAGATGGAGATGAAGGTGGAGAAGAAGTAGAAGGAAGAAGAGGACTTGGAAGAGAGTCTCCACCAACTCCTTCATCCTTAACTTTACTAGTGCCTTCTCCATCTTTCCTTTGTTCTTTGTACAACTCTTCAACCATGGCCTTCATGTCGAGAAAAGCTTGCCTAAATGTCATATCAAAATCAAGGCTTTCTTCTCCTACACCTGCCATTACTTGTCGTGGAATTGTGCATCTTGTACCAATCTCAGGATTATACTCTTCAAGCAATCCTTCTCCATGCTTGATCTTAGACCTAGTTAGCATTCAACAAAAGTGCTTGCAAATCCTTGATCAATTGCTCTGATACCAACTTGATCCAAAATTAGTGCTAAAACCCTTTTTTACACTAATTTGAATTTCAACATTTCTTCAAATTTTTATATCTACTTTATTGAGTAAATAACATTCAATAAGTAATTTAAATATCTAAAATTGAGAAAGAATCATAATAACAAATAGACCATACACTACAATTTGATGGTTCAAATCCACAAAAGAGCATCCTTTATTGACTTTTTCCTCAGCATTGGGCCACGCAATAAAGATAAAGTGCTCCCATTTAATTTCAACATCCACATGTGTGGTGCATTGGTAATGGTGTTTGTTGGTTGTGGGGAAGGTTATGGGATCATATACAACCCAATGCACTTTTTCATTAAATGCAACTTTATCATCAACTATAAATTTAAATGAGCCCATATGCATACACGTGAAAGCATGTGGACTAATGATGAAAATAATAAGTTACCTTGAGTAGGTTGTGGGTTCAAATCCCACTTACTAGGTTCTTAAATTGAATTATATTTTGTCCATGTGTCATTATTTTACCATGCCATGTGTCATCCACATCATTCCACATGTCAATATGTCAATGTGCCATGTGTGAACTCTATTATGAATTCAACTTCCGAAGGCCATAACTTTTGTATATGGTGTCCGTTTGAATCCGTTCCAAATTTGTTGGAAAGCTCTTGACGAGCTCTATAATATGAAGTAATTTTAATCAGTATTTAAAACCATCATTTTAGATCTATTATGGAGGATCCTCCTAGATCATTTATCTTTACGATTAAAATAATGATAAGTACCAGTTAAGTCTATATTTATCTCTTGACAACTAATCTTTTTGTCATTTCTAAACTCTTTGTTTTGTCAGTCAATACTTCAGTTAGTCATCGGTGACAACTGCCTATTCCATCGGTGAGACTTCAGTTATCTTTGGGATCTCCGTCCTATTGTCTATCCGTCGAGTAACACTATAAATCTATCCATCAAGTTACACTGTGCTTTGATTGTCGGGTAACACTATGACTTTTCTCATTGATAATCCTGTGCTTTTGCTCATCGGGTAACATTGTGACTTTTCTCTTGTTGGTGTACTATGTCTGTCGATGTATACAATCACTTTGTGAATACTTAACTTTTATGTATTACTGATAGCATAGACTTTGGTTCATTGGTTCTTTGAATTTTTTAGCAGTATGTACATGACCATAAAGATTATATCAAGTTGATATCAATGACAATACAGTACATTAATGTTGACGGGGTTTTGCTGACTGGGTCCGCCAACAGTCATAAGTTGTCACCGGGTTCCAGGGATACCGGCCAACTCCACTTGCAAATGTTGTCCGAGGAAAATAAATTCTCCGGGCCTTCAAGCACCTGGGTGTCGGGTCATGACGGTGCGGGGCTCAGTTGGGAGAAGTGACTATTTTTGAGGGGGATAGCTGGTTTCTTCAACTCAATTCCTCCAGAGATTCAATAAATTAAGGTTTCCCATAGCATTATACACTTAGAAAATAAAATGAAAAAGATCCTGTAGGGTTATAAACATTTCATCTAACTATAGTCATGCTAAAATGTCTGGAACATCAATAATACTCTGATAGACTACACTAAATACCGAAGAAATACATAACCATCAGCTAGCATTTTATCAGTAGTGGGAGTAAAGAGGTCGTTAATGTACTTTAACATATCAGAGTAGAAGACATAAAGAACATTAAAACATGAAATACCATTAACTCAGAAGCAGGAATGCCAACAACATCATTGCCAAGAATTCTTCCTTCTTTATTAATGTTCCTTCCAGCAAGCACTGGTGCATGATACAATGGTGGCTCCAGGGGAGCATTCGACTATATAAAACCAGAAAAATGGAGCATTGAGCTCTGCAACTTAAGATGAGAAATCATCTTTCTATTACTATGGACAAAAAAATCATCAATTTTTCCGACCCCTGGAAATGGGCCGGTTTGGCTATTTATATAACTCTTCTAACCCTAACCCTATTTTACATCACTTTCTAATAAAATATAATATCTGGGGGCCGGTACTACCTGTGCCACCCTACAAAAGACCTAGAGATGGAATAGGTCTGCCATGTCAGAAGAATAAGACAAGAATATATAGCGTAAGAATCAGTCTCGAGAAGAGATCCAGAAAGGAGAAAGAATAAAGTAGGTCCCCCGGGGATCAAGGCTACATGACTCATAAATGGGAAATGTGGCGCCTTATCTCAAATGTGCCAGGTGTACCCTTGAGTGGCACCTTGAGAAGACCACCCTATCAAAAACCAACCTCTGAGTCGACGCCTCCTTGATGTGGCCAACCACCTTCTGATAGCCTTTATTAACCATTTCTGAAAGTGACCGGTCAGCCTCGGGGACCGGGACACAGATCACTTGAAAGAATATGAAATTTTGGATCCGGGACTCTGGGATCCAGGAACTTTCATTCCAAAAAGAATAAAGAATACCCAACACTTGAGTTCTCCCCGGCCTCCAGAGAAAGCTCAAGGTTTCTTATTGTTGTTGAAAGCCTGGAGGAGGCGGGATATGCCATCTTCATCTATATCTTTCAGGCTGGCCCTTCTATGCTTGGCCACTTCAACTTGTTCCCCCAGGTCCAAAAAAATTTCTTTAAATTCATCTGCCATTCTCGCCACATTGTGACCACTAAGTATCATGCGGGTTAATTTTTCCATTTGGGCCCCATCTATCCCCTCTGGAGATTGATACCAGGACTTCATTATTTCATCAAAACTCTCCAAAACTAAATCTTTGAGGGTACATGTATCTATGCTAAGGGGATCAACTCCGGAAGTCTTTATTATGAAAGACTTGTATAAATTGGAAGAATACTTCACTGCATTTACCTTATCTTGTAAGGACCCTACCAGTTGCTTGGTTACCTCCAATGTGAGGTCAAGTCTGGAGTGCTGGGTTCTTACAAAATCAAATGATTCATCACCCAGAATTCTCGATTCAGAAATAATATCCTGCCCCAAGGTAAGGAGCTCTTCAAGCTCCACCTTCCATGCTTGGTAATTCTCAGCGTCACCCTCCCACAGCTCAATAAGAGTATCCGCTTGATGAATAACTTGTTGGGCCATGTATAGATCTGGGAGGGTGGATGGCAGGAAACTTCGGGTGTTTCCTATCTGCAGGGTGACCCACTTGTCCACTGCCTGGGCTTTCTTTTTCATCGCTCACAGGGATTCTATGTCACTCTACGGTATATCTTCTAAGGTGGAGACCTCCAGAGGAGTGGCATTGATGGGTCGAGCTAGCTCAGTAAGCAACCCCATAAGGTTTGCATTCTTTTCCTTCTCAACTTTGAGCCTCCGGGCTTCCTTTTCATATCGGGCTTCTACCGCCCTTGCTGCCTCCTTCAGTAAGTCTACCTCACCCTGCTTTCCCCTTTTTCCTAGCGATACCTCTGCAACATTATAGTCTCCGAGGTTCGCATTTGCTTCATTAGTGTCTAGGGGAGGTGTTGCCACAATGGCAACTATTTCTCCGCCCGGCCCAATTCGGAGAGTATGAACTATCTGGGCTTTCTTGGCCTTCGGTGGGGCCTAGACTTGGGCCATCATTTCGGCCAGGGAGAGAGGAATCATGGGAGCGAAATGAGCTTTCCTTTTCCTACTCTCTATCAGCCATTGAGGTGGTAGGGGTGGCCTTCCTACCAAAAATTTTTCTCTTGATTCTTCCCTAGTGTTTTGTGGCTGTTGTTCTTCAGTGGTGTGAACCTCGTCCGTTCCTCTCCCTCCCTCAACTTCTTCTGCAGCAATATTTTCTTCAACTTCCATCTCCTCAGCCTTGTCCTCTATGTCTATTACTGGGTCCAGACTCTGGTAGGCTTCCTCAGGGATTTCTTCTTCAAGCTACTCTTCTTGTTGTTGTTCTTCTGCCAGGGCTTCTTCCTCTGTTGGCACTTCTTTTGGTGGTAGGGGAGGTGTCAGGCTGAGATTTAGAATTTGGGCCACTGTGATCACCTGCCCAAAGGTTTCCCCTAGGAGTGGCCCTTGGAACGTGGAGGCTGGGGTTAGAGTTATTCCTGAAGGTCCGATTCCCACATCTGATGCCATTTATTCACCTTTTTTTTGTTGATCCACTCCCAGACCATACGTCCTTTGATCCCTGGGAGTAATCTCTGGTTCTGGCTCTTTTTCTTCTACCTGTTGCTCTTGTCCCTATGCAGGCTTTTGTTCAATATCTTCTTTCTCTGCAGCCTCTTGTTCTGCCCCTGGGACCTTTGTCTCCATTTGGGTATTGTCCCCCTGTAAGTTTCTAAACTCGTCGGTCGCAAATAAATCATCAAATTCATCTTGTGGAGGGGGACTAGTCGGGACTTGTGCAGGCTCAGTTTCCTTCTCCAGCTCCAGGGAACTGGAAGAAAGGATTTCAACTTGTTGGGGTTGGGATGTTCCCAACCCCTGCTCTGCCTTAGGCCTTTTGCTGAGCTTCTTCTTTCTTCGGGTAACCAGAGGTGGCCCCGCATCTCTTATTGCTACCGCCTCCATGGGATCTACTCCCATTGCCTTTACCATTAGGGCTGCCAATGACAGGGAGGAGGAGGAGCGAAGTGGTCCAGCCATGAGCGGTGGAGTGGCCAGCTGTGTTATTAATTTCTCCCTCATTTACTGGGAGGCTGCCACTGATTATTTTATTTCTTCTGTGATGGGGACTTCTTGCACAAGAGGGGTCATGTCTATTCCTTTTCCTTTATCCACTCCCTGTGAAGAAGTGTCGGCCCCCGGAGTCAATTTTGGTACCGGCTGTGGAGTTAACTTTGGCGCCGGCTGGGCTGCACGGCGGGTACTTCTGGGGCACACCTTTTTGAAATAGGTGTGGCTTCGCTCGACCACCTCTCGAGTGAAGTCTTCGATTGTGGGCCCTTCTTGGACATTCCAGTTCACTGGTGGAAGGGTCTTTTTGTCGATCCCCTTTGCCTTGTACTTGGGATCGGTAGTGGGGGCAGCATCTGAGAAGTCCGCTGGGAACTTTCAGAGCTTCAATTTCTACATCATGTCGGCCATCATTCTAACATAGTGCCTGCTCTGCACCTCCACATCATCTTGGAAATCTTCCCAGAAGTCCTCCATATGTATATGATGGGGCTCTGAAGCCCGGGGCAGTGTCATTGCTATTTTCCCATGCGGATCAAAGTTTTTCCACACTAAATAAAATTCCTGCAAGTTATAACTTTTCAGCTCATTATCCACCTTCTTTGCGATGGCCAGACTGCATGTGTCATTCCCACAGGTGATTGGGAATGGGATGTTGGGTATCTTTTTGAGGGAAAAGAGGGTATGCACCTCCATCAGTTTCCTACAATACTCCAAGAGCACGATCTTGTCCCCACAATGTTTGGGCAACAAGTAGGGTTTCCCGGAGAAGCTGGCGACCCTAATATAGGTGTGCTGTTAGAATTGAATATAATAATGTCTATAATTTTAGACAAAATTCATCACCTCTGAGGACAGGCAGTATCCGGCATCCCAGGTGGGTGTAAGCATGTGATAGTAAATGAACGCGTCGTTTACCCGGTAGAAACTGGGGAAGCTGGCCTCCCATTGAACTTGTGGGAAATGGTCCCACAGTGCTTTTTTCCTGGGCTGATCCTGAGGATGCCGTCAATAAGTAGGCCATGGGAATGGGGCCTCTACTACGCTAGGTCCCAGAAAATGTAAGAAGACATGTAGAACTTCTTCTTCATGTTCAGCTGCTGGAACTAGGAGTCGACGTGGTTGGAGATTATTGTCGCCCAGTCGAAGTATCCTCCCTTGGTGGAGATTCCAATGAGGAAATAATACATCCATCAAGAAAAATCCTGGGTGGAGGGCTGCCCAAAGACCCAGGCCAATGCTATCATCCCCATCTAGATGCTCTCCTTGAATTCAGAGTGGGGAATCCCTATCTTCATTCTTTTTGGTTCCCTCTTTGGAACCTTTAGCCAATGGGTATTCATGTACACCTGGGCAACGTCCTCCAACTGTGTGAACTAGGTCAAGACATCGGTCCTTGTAACCACTGTGGCCTTGTTGAATTGTGGGATTCCCAGTCTCGCCCGAAACATGTCCGGGTCGAGGGATACCAGAGGAGTAGGGTATCTTGTTGGTTCTGTGGCCGCAAGCATAACAGCCCAAATGGAAGAGTTGTAGTTTGTGGCCAATGTTAAGACCAGCTCCAGAGATTGCACAGAGCACAAAAAATAGGCCACCCTGAGAATTTCGGAGTTCCCGAAGTTGATTTCCAATTGAGCTCCAGCCTGTCGCTGGATGTGCATTATTTTTACCAAGGCCTGCATCTCCGGCCATGTTCCGACGTTGGTGTCGGTTATCAACTTGACCTTGGACTCAATATTTGAGCCCATGATAATGTTTTCCTACAAAAATTTCATGGTCAGGGGCATTTTCTCCAGGGCCCTCTCCATCTTAGATTTTACTGCGGCCCTAGTTTCTACTGTGGCAGGTAGCTCTGGACTTCTGGGTGGAGAAGATGCCGATGCTTCAAACATGTTGGGAAGATAAAATCTGGGAATCTGCAAGGCAAAGCGACCATAAGAACTCATTAATTAAAATAAATATTTTAGGGTCTAGAGATCTTACCACTGTGATGCTCGCTTTCCTGAAAAGTTAGTTTTATGCAAAGATAACCGAAAAGAAAAACACATCGTAAACTTTAGATTTCATTAAACATCTGGGTCTAGGGTTTTTATCACACTTGGTAAAGACACAGGATGGATAATGGTAGGAGACCCAAAACCCAGAGAAATGACCATTGGTGAGGACGTGTAAAAAGGCAAGTCATCACACCCATGTGGGTGCCATGTGCGTAGGTATTAAATGGAAGTTATGGGGATGACGACGGAGCCAACTGTCCCAACACACGAAAAGTGGAAGCCACTTGGTTGGAATTGATTGTGCACATGGGACAAAAATGAGGTTCTGACAGGCTTCATAGAGGAGAGAGAAAATTGCCTGTTTGAAACTAGCCGAGAGCCGAGTTTCAAATAGGTGGTTTTTTTCCTTGAAGCAAGTTCATGGGAAAAAAACTAGAAACACAGGCGACTCAACCAACTTGTCAAGCCACCTGGAAGGATATACATAGAGTTGAGGGATATATACAAAGACACGAAGGGATATACATGAAAATACATGTATATACACAAATATACAATGTGAAATGACACCCGTGGGAAACCAGACAAGGCAGACATATATACAACTATCTACATATTTTATAGATGGAGCACCTTTGCACAGAGGGTGGACAACCCTCTGGCAGAGAGCCGACCCACCAACGAGCAGAAAAACTAGAAAATAGAAAACCAGACGAAACAGACGACAAAGCAAACAAGACAAACAAAACCAAACAAGACGAAAGAAAATCAGAGAAGCGGAAAATAAAAACACCGACCTAAGAACGCAGAAGGCGAAGGAAAGGGAAGAGTTACCGTAGGAGTTCTGCAACAGCTTTAGTCATCAAACGATCACTACCACCACCACGAAGCACTCACAATTGCCTGAAAGTGACTAGAAATGCTAAGCATTAATTATTACTAACTCTCTATAAATGCCTTGTTAATCGCTCTAAGTGCTTGAAGGTTTTAATCGAGGTAAATGTGAAAGTGACAGATAAGCCCTATTTACACCTGTGGTAAAAGGTAATCCCCCTCCTTTCGACAATCTCTGGGCAAGAAAACCTCCAGACCCCCGGGCCTGGGGATTCCCCGTGATGATGTCCTTAAGAACATCATGGCGAAGAATCCCGGAGTCCAGAATCCAGTTTCCAATGAAGGACGACCTCCGAGACCGGAGCCTCAGAGGCAAAAACCAAACAAATGAAACACCACACCGGGGAAGAAAACCGCAGAGAGAAAAAAATAAAAGGGAGAGAAGGATAAGGCAAAGCCGCAAGCAAAAACAAAAAGGGGGACCCAACATTTTGCACACAAAATGTAGGGATGGGGATGCAGGGCATAAAAAATGGCGTCTATCTAGGACAAATGCCTTAGCACATTTGAGAACTATAGAATCTCTGGTTGGCAAAACTGGAACAAGCTGCTTCCCGAAGCGTCTGACAGGCAAAGAGCAACATAGCTGAGAGAATCCAACCGCATAGGAGTCAGTCCATAGTCCTTCATCAGTGGTGTCGTGTGTGCTTTGGAAGGGAATCAAGTTGATGACCTCTGGGAGGAATAGAGAAGAGGCACTAATTACATCAAACCAGTCATCAATTTTCTCATTTCCCCCAGGGACCAGAGTTTCATCCCGCTTCTCCATTTGTTTTGTTTGTTTCTGGGTGGGGAATGCGGTACTTCTTTCACCATTAAGCTTAAGCTTAGCTAATTTTAATGGCGGTACTTCTTTCACCTATCCACCTATACTTAGATGTTTGGGGAGGGGATAAAGCTCCAGATCTGGAAAGAATTCTTTAAAGTTTTAGACCTGGGTCAACCAATTAGTACAACTGATCTACCCTCGGTGTGTCCGATTACTTGTTCCTTGTATTATTTGTGTTCACTGATCGCAGACTTCTGGAGACAACACCTAATGGAGATTGCTCAAAATGTGCCATAACCTATGAAACAACCCTAGAAACTGGGTCGACCACCATGCTAAAGACATTCTAAAGTTCACTATGCCGTAGACATCATACACGAAACCATAGTTATGCGAAGCATTCCAATTCCTGCAAGACAGAACAAAATGCCGGGACCCAGAAAGAAAACCGAAATGAAAATAAAAATAACAAAAGAGGACTGCCCCCAGAGGACAGCCGAAAAAGCTATTTACAAGAAAGGGTACCTCGCATGAGGCACCCGGAGGAAATATTTACAAGCGGGAGACTTTACACATAATACAACTTTGGACAAATTTACCCTACTCGAAGTAGTGTTTGAGAAACTATCCATTAACAGGCAATGCGACAGGTTCTCCAGTCAGGGTGTTAAGGCAGTAAGTATTTGCCCCGCATATTTTTGAGATCAGGTATGGTCCAAGCCAGAGCCGTTGGAACTTGGTATGTTCTCCTTTCTTCTCCCAGGCCTTGTCCCATAACAGGACCAGATCCGAGATCTAAAAAGCTTTGTATTGGGCTCTTCTATCAAACCATCATTTTACCACTGCTTGATGATGCATGAAATGCTCAAGGGATGTGTCTCTCTGTTCTTCCATCCACACCAGATTTAAGAGCTGAACCTCCACGATGTTGTCCCTGTTGCTGAATTCCTGCATAAATTGTAAAACTGGGATCTGTAAATTGACTGGGAATACAGGGTTCTGACCGTAAACCAAATGGAATGGGGATGTTCCTAGGGTGGCCTTGACATGAATGCGATCTGTCCAAAGGGAAAATTTCAACTTTTGATGCCAATTCTGGGGATTCTGTTCTAACATATGTTTGATTACTTCAAGTAGATTTTTGTTTGTCAATTCAACAATGCCATTTCCCTAGGGATAATAGTTGTTGGAGAACTTCAAAGTGATCTTCTGATTATAGGTCCATTGGAGTAACTACGCCAAAGAAAATGCCAGACCATTGTCACATAACAAAGCAAAGGGCATCCCAAACCGTGTGACGATATTTTCTTCTAGGAACTTGATAACTACGTCTATTGTGTTGTTTTTGCAAGGTATAGCTTCAGACCACCGAGTGCAGTAATCAGTAGTAGTAAGGATGTATCAGTGGTTGGCAGACAAGTTGGGGTTGATTTCCCTAATGAATTTGAATGCCCATTGGGCAAATGGTCTAGCCTTGTAGACTGGTTGTAAAGGCATAGCTGGGTTACGCTCACAATGCACTGCGGTTTGGAAAGTATGGCATTTCCTTACATGAGTGTAAACGTCCTTGAATATACAAGGCCAATAGTATCTAGCCCAAAGGATCTGATGGGCAGTGGCGTCGGTTGAGCCATGTCTGGTTCCAAACTGTCTGTGGAATTCATTAATAACTCTCACAGCTTGGTCTCTGTCAATGCATCGGAGGTACACTCCCTCATAGTTTTTTATCATGAAGTTAATGCTTTTAATCCGTAGGGTGTGGCATTTGTGGGGAGGTAACCCCTCCAGGAATCTATTATTTAGTAAAAATTATACCAAATTGGTATACCACATGTCTTGAGTAATGGAATCCACTGTGTAAGTTTGACATTCTATGCGGGGAGCCTCTTCTTCCATTGCTCGACTTAGTCCCTGGCCCTAGACTATCTTCATGGGCTGCATTTCTAAGTCATACTCCTGGAGGATGGCCATCCATTTCCCCCGTCTCTCACCCAATTTTCTCTGCATCAGCAGAGACTTAATGGCCTGGTCCAGAATAATAGCATGTACCTTGCTCTGGAGAATATAATGCCAGAATTTCTTCACAACACGAACTAGAGAAAAGGCCTATTTTTACAGCCATAAATATCGAACCTTGGCATTCTTGAAAGGGGAGCTCATGAAAGCTATTGGTCTCTCTTCCCCTTCAACATTTTGGGTCAACACTGCCATGACAGAATGCGGCGAAGCAAAAGAGTAAATGTAAAATGGAAGGGAATAGTCTGGACTAGCCAAGACAGGAACTTCCATTATTGTCTGTTTGATCTGGGCAAACACCCACTTTTCTTCAGAACTCCACTCAATCTTGGTATCCTTCTTCATCATCTCGTTGAGTGGTTTAACTATTTTTGCAAATCCAGTGATGAACCGCCGTACGAAGTTGATCTTTCTGAAGAAGGATCGCATTTCTTTCTTGCTGCCAGGAATTTGTAAATTTAGCAATGCTTTGACTCTGTTAGGATCTATGGATATACCCTTCTTAGAGATGATATGTCTGAGCAACTTCCACTCGGTGACCCTGAATATGCATTTCTTGGGGTTGAGGGATATCCCATACTGGCGAAATCTTTCACAGATCTAAGCGAGATGGGCGGCATGGTCACGCCTGTCCCGAGAAAAGATGGTCAAATCATCCATGTAGATGATTATGCACTGATTCACAAGGTCCTCGAATGCAATTTCCATGGCCTCTTAAAATGTAGCCCCTGCATTGATAAAACCAAAGGGCATTCTCCTATATGCAAACATTCCCCACTTGGTGGTAAATGTTGTTTTCTCTTGGTCTTCATACTTAACCATGACCTGGTTATATTCTAAGTATCCATTAAAGAAGGACATCATCTAGGATCCATTCACTATCTACAACACCCCATCCAACGAAGGGAGAGGGTGATTATCTTTCTTGGAGGCCTTGTTCAAGTTCTATAAATCCACGCAAAGGCAGATCTCACCATTTTTCTTTCTCACAGGGACTAGGTTGGCAACCCACATAGTGTGCCGGATTGGGGAGATTATCCGGGCTGACAGCAGTTTCTCTACCTCTTGATGAATCAGAGGCTTTATCAGGGGGTTGACCGGCCTTTGCTTTTGCCGAAAGGGCTTAGCATCAGGTTTCAGGGGAATAGTATGGGTCATGATGGATGTGTCATACATTTTCAAGTCTTCATAACCCCAGGCAATTACGTCGATGTATTCTCAGAGAACGGTGAGAATCTTCTCCTTTTCCTCAGGGGAAAAGGAGGTACCAATGTGAATAATCTTTTCTTCGCCGGGCTGGCCGATGTTAAACTTTTCAAACATTCCTCCCTCGGAGGAGGATGACACCTTCTCATGGGCCCGAGGGTCTGAGTCAAAGATTCATTCTAGTGCAACCATCCCCTTTGGGATGGTATTAGTGGGCAGGTCCATGATCTCATCGTCTTCACCACCCTGCCCAGTATCGTCATGGTCTCGTTCCTCCACTATTTGGTCTTCAAAGACACCCACATTCGCCATGAAGGCCAGGATATGATGATCGTCCTCAAAAACTTGAAAGTGGGTGACATTATCTGGAATGGATAGGGTGGGGACCATCTCAACCAAAAACCTCTGGAGTCGCGAGCCGGCCATTGGCTCAAGCGTGCTGGCAGAAATGGCGAGGGCATCCGGGATATAGTTCCGTCACTGGGGAATGAGGTCAATGCCAAAGGCATCAAAATATTTGATAAGGCTCCAAGCCTGGTTGCAGTATGCAGCTAGCCTCTTGTCGTGACATGTGTATTGACTCCAGACTTGCTTAACGATCAGCTCTGAATCACCTAGAGCCCGAAGGTGGGTGATACCTTTCCTTAACGCAAACAAGAGTTCGAGGACCAAAGCCTCATACTCTGTAACATTGTTTCTATAGTTAAACTGCAGCCTGTAGGATGCAAGGAAGGACTTCCCTCGTGGGTTGATTAGTTCTACCCCAGCCCCGTAGCCTTGTATGGATCAGGACCCATCAAACTTGAGGGTCCACAAGTCATTGTTAGTAATCTGGGGCTGGGGAGGGGGAGTAGTCTTTGGACTGTTGTTGGGCGACTTAGGGGTTTTCTCCTGGACCACCGGCGTGAAAGTAGAATTTACCCCCAGAGGTGTTTGGATCTAGGATTCCTGGGGAAATGATAGCAAAGGAGTGCATCTCGTAGGAACACTAGGCTCCGGGGAATCAATTACATGTTGTTTATTTCGGAAGGTATCAAGGTGTCGGTTAGCGATCGAAAGACATGGCCCACACTCGAGTTCTGAATATTTCTGGTAGTGTACTCGGCACCAAGTACTGGACAGGAGTGTGGCAAGGGTTTCCATGGTGCCTTGAGAGTTGACCTTAGTTTTCATCTTTTCTTCTAGGTCTTGGGCTCTTTGCGGCACAGCAGGATCTTCTCCGAGGATGAAATTGAATGTTAGGATTTCAAAGGGTCAGTACACCCCCAGGGAAGTCTTAGAGAAAAAGACCTCATTGACCCTTCCCACCTCGGTAAGGGCCTATTTCATCCGGGGTTCACTTTTGACCCAGATCTTGTTTGATTCTCCCTCCCACGGAAGCCATAAATGGGTGAAGTTGGTCAAAAAGTATCCATTCAGGGACTTAGACCAATTCTGACTCAATAACATCCTGTAAGTCTCTGGGATGTCCACCACTTGGATGTCAATGATGCTGGCTATCCTGGGGTCCTGGATAAGCTATATCTGGACATTTTTCAATTCTCCCACCATTTTTATAGCAGTCTTATCTAGCTGGATCACTGCGCCATTAGATGGGGTGGGGTGGAATCCAAGCTTTTGACAAATGGATAAGGGCATTATATTACCTGAAGCTCTGGAGTCTACTAGGCAATTGTGTATATTTTTGCCATGGATATTCAGGCCTAGTAGGAAGGGAGGATCCTCATTTTTTCCCTGAAAGACAGCTGCATTAGCATCTTCGAATGAGACAGTCTTGGGCGGGCGGCTGACGATCTCCGAATTCCCCAAGAGCTTCAGAAGAGACTTCTTCTGATCAAGAAAGTTTAGCAAAACCTCCATCAAGGTCATGGAGGTGGTGGTCTGTTCTAACACCTTTATAATATCGAATCTTCCTCTTGGGAATTGGTGGTTTTCCCCAGCCAGATCTTTTGTTTGGTTAGAGCTAGGAACTTTTGGAGGAGCGGGTTGGTTAGTTGTGTTATTCCAGGGAGGAGGAGTATCTTTGATAGGGGGTGTGGGCGGGTAAACTGGTCCTTTGCCAACCTGACTCTAAGTGTGATATGGATTCCACGGGTTAGTAAAGGCATTGGCCTTGAAGGGTGGGATAGATTCGTCAAAGAATCCCTGCAACTCGGATTCTTCTTCATCCTCTCTGGAAGTTTTGAAGAAGATGGTGTCACAGGTGAAGGCACTATGGGTTGGCTCTTGGATAGGGGGTTCTAGAGGGTTAGTGTCATGCGACTGCTACCTGTCCAGCTGGGAGATCATGATGACCTTCTCCAAAGTGGCACAATTCACCTCGTTGTGCGAACCTATATCATGCAATCTACACCAATTAGTCATGGGCTGGAAGTCTGCGACTGGTGTAAAATATGATGGTCCAGCACCACTTTGCTTGGTGTTTTGGTTGGGAGGTGGGCCTCTGGTGTTCGCATTATTATTCCATTGCTGTTGATTGGGCCTAGACCCGTTATTGAAGTTTCTTCCTCTGGCGTTGTTGCTTCGTTGGCTGGAGAAAATGTTTCCCCTCTGGGAATTTGAATTCTAGGGCGCGTAGGATCCCACCTTCAGTTGGCCCATGTCCACAGTTAAGGTAGACAACATTCGTAGGAGGGATTTGACCTCGGTGGTCAAATGAGTTTTAGCATCACAATGTGATGGTTGTTGTTGTTATTGGCTTCCCAGGAAGGCAGTAGTATTTTCCAGAGTCGAGGGCGACAATCCTCCAGTCGTGGACGACTAAAAGAAGGGCACTCCGAACGGTTGTATCTGAGGTTGTTGTGCCTACTGCGGCTGATTCCAAGGGAAAAATTCTAGAGCTGGCACCGTCTGGATCTGCGTTGGGTAAAAATACCGGGCCTGCTGGTCTATCAAGGGTGGCAGAGGATTCAGTGCCATCGACGGGGCACCCATTGCCAGATTGGGGTTGTATCCCCCGGCATGTGCAGTTTCACTGGGGATCATGTTGAAGGGCGTACTCTACCCAATCCCGCTTGGGGATTTGTTGAGACCACAGGATAGTTCTAAAGCTAGGTTATAGACTTTTGCCAAGGTGTCCCGGTCGCCTGCGGTGGTTGTTCTCTAAAGGAGTGTGGCAACGAAAGGGTCCATCGCGTTAAGATAGGTCTGTATGGTTACTTCTGGGGATGGGATAAAAGGGCCTATGCACTGCTTTAGGGCATGTTGGAACTTATGGTTGAATGCTACAAGAGGCTCATTGGGTTCCTTCTTGATGGAGATGAACTGGCTATGGGAACAGGCTGGATCCACATGCATGCAAAAGGCAGCCAGAAAGGCATCCTCCATATCCTGCCAACTATTTATGGAGTTGGCAGGAAGGTTAAGGTACCAATTCAACTCACCTTTCCCTAAAGACAAGGGAAACATACGAGTCACAACATCTTCATGCTGGATCCGGTATCAGTTCATGGCATCTTTGTATACCTGTAAGTGTTCTTCCATGGTTCGTGAGCCTAAGTGCTCATATCGTGGGAAGATCTTCTCCGGGTGAGAGGGTAAGTCATTGATTGTGCCTGAAAAAGTTTCCATTGGGGACCTGGTATTTCCGAAATACGCGGCCATTGGGAGAAATATATGTGGGATAGTTAGGGTATTGGTTCCCGGGATTGTTTGAGAAGTTTGGGCATTTTGAGGTATGCTAGACCCCCAAACAATAGTGGCTGGTGTGATTTTTGAGGTCCGCCTCTTTTGAGTAGGAGGCTCGAGTTCGACAAACCTTCTGGGATTCGGGGCAGATCTAAGGACTCTTTCAAATTTTGTTGGGGAGAAATACCCAATCCCGTTGAAGGCTTTCCTCTTAAAACTATAACTCAGGGAACCCTCAGGAGGTGTAAAATCAGGATCTCAGGAGGGGAATGAGTTCATGCCCTCCTTCTAGTGCTAGTTTCTGTTGATGGGGTTTTGCTGAATGGGTCTGCCAGTCATAAGTTGTCACCAGGTTCCGGGGATACCAGCCAACTCCGCCTGCAAAGGTTGTCCGAGGAAAATAAATTCTTCGAGCCTTCAAGCACCTGGGTGTTGGGTCACGACGGTGCGGGGCTCAGTTGGGAGAAGTGACTGTTTTTGAGGGGGATAGCTGGTTTCTTCAACTCAATTCCTCTGGAGATTCAATAAATTAAGGTTTCCCATAGCATTCTACACTTAGCAAATAAAATAAAAAAGATCTTGCAGGGTTAGAAATATTTCATCTAACTATAGTCATTCTGAAATGTCTAGAACATCAATAATACTCTGATAGACTACACTAAATATCGAAGAAATACATAACCATCAGCTAGCATTTTATCAGTAGTGGGAGTAAAGAGGTCGTTAATCTACTTTAACATATCAGAGTAGAAGACATAAAGAACATTAAAATATGAAATACCATTAACTCAGAAGCAGGAATGCCAACAACATCATTGCCAAGAATTCTTCCTTCTTTATTAATGTTCCTTCCAGCAAGCACTGGTGCGTGATACAATGGTGGCTCCAGGGGAGCATTCGACTATATAAAACCAGAATAATGGAGCATTGAGCTCTGCAACTTAAGATGAGAAATCACCTTTCTATTACTATGGACAAAAAAATCATCAATTTCGTCGACCCTTGGAAATGGGCCGGTTTGGCTATTTATATAACTCTTCTAACCCTAACCCTATTTTACATCACTTTCTAATAAAATACAATATTTGGGGGCTAGTACTACCTGTGCCACCCTACAAAAGACCTGGAGATAGAATAGGTCTACCATGTCAGAAGAATAAGACAAGAATATACAGCGGAAGAATCAGTCTCGAGAAGAGAGCCAGAAAGGAGAAAGAATTAGGTCCCCCGGGGATCGAGGCTACATGCCTCATAAATGGAAAATGTGGTGCCCTATCTCCAATGTGCCAGGTGTACCCTTGAGTGGCACCTTGAGAAGACCACCCTGTCATAAACCAACCTCTGATTCAATGCCTCCTTGATGTGGCCAACCACCTTCTGACAGCCCTTATTAACCATTTCTGAAAGTGACCGGTCGGCCTCGGGGACCGGACATGGATCACTTGAAAGAATATGAAATTTTGGATCTGGGACTCCAGGATCTAAGAAATTTTGTTCCAAAAAGATTAAAGAATACCCAAAACTTGAGTTCTCCCTGGCCTCCAGAGAAAGCTCAAGGTTGCTTATTATCGTTGAAAGCCTGGAGGAGGCGAGATATGCCATCTTCATCTATATCTTTTAGGCTGGCCCTTCTTTGCTTGGCCACTTCAACTTGTTCCCCCAGGTCTGAAACATGTTCTTTAAATTCATCTGCCATTCTCACCGCGTCATGACCACTAAGTATCATGCGGGTTAATTTTGCCATTTGGGCCCCATCTATCCCCTCTAGAGATTGATACCGGGACTTCATTATTTCATCAAAACTCCCTAAAACTGAATCTTTGAGGGTACATGTATCTGTGCTAAGGGGATCAGCCTCAAAAGTCTTTATTACAAAAGACTTGTATTAATTGGAAGAATAATTCACCGCATTTACCTTATCTTGTAGGGACCCTACCAGTTGCTTGGTTACCTCCAATGTGAGGTCAAGTCTGGAGTGCTGGGTTCTAACAAAATCAAATGATTCATCACTCAAAATTTTGGATTTAGAAATCATATCCTCCCCCAAGGTAAGGAGCTCTTCGAGCTCCACCTTCCATGCTTGGTAATTCTCGGCATCACCCTCCCACAGCTCAATAAGAGTTTCCGCTTGATGAATGACTTACCGGGCCATGTATAGATCTAGGAAGGTGGATGCCAGGAAATGCTGGGTGTTTCCTATCTGTAGGGTGACCCACTCATCCACTGCCTGGGATTTATTTTTCATCGCTCACAGGGAGTCTATGTCACTCTGTGGTATATCTTCTGAGGTGGAGACCTGTGGAGGAGTGGCATTGATGGGTCGAGCTAGCTCAGTAAGCAACCCCATAAGGTTTGCATTCTTTTCCTTCTCAGCTTTGAGCCTCTAGGCTTCCTTTTCATATCGGGCTTCTACTGCCCTTGCTGCCTCCTTTAGACAGTCTACCTCACCCTACTTTCCCCTTTTTCCTAGCAATACCTCTGCAACATTATAGTCTCTGGGGTCCGCGGTTGCTTCATCGACGTCTAGGGGAGGTGTTGCCACAATAGAAACTGTTTCTCTGCCTGGCCCAGTTCAGAGAGTATGAACTGTATAGGATTTCTTGGCCTTCGGTGGGGCCTGGACTTGGGCCATCATTTCGGCCAAGGAGAGAGGAATCACGGGAGCGGACTGAGCTTTCCTTTTCCTGCTCTCTATCAGCCATTGAGGTGGTAGGGGTGGCCTTCCTGCCAAAATTTTTTCTCTTGATTCTTCCCCAGTATTTTGTGGTTGTTGTTCTTCAGTGGTGTGAACCTCATCTGTTCATCTCCCTGCCTCAACTTCTTCTACATCAATATTCTCTTCAACTGCCATCTCCTTAGCCTTTTCCTCTATGTCTATTACTAGGTCCGGACTCTGGTAGGATTCCTCAGGGATTTCTTCTTCAAGCTGCTCTTCTTGTTGTTGTTCTTCTACCAGGGCTTCTTCCTCTGTTGGCACTTCTTTTAGCAGTAGGGGAGGTGTCAAGCCAAGATTTAGAGTTTGGGCCACTGTGATCACCTACCCAAAGGTTTCCCCTAGGAGTGGCCCTTGGAACGTGGTGGCTGGGGTTACGGTTATTCTTGAAGGTCTGGTTCCCCCAGCTGATACCATTTGTTCACCTTGTTTTTGTTGATCCACTCCTAGACCATGCATCATTTGATCCCTAGGAGTAATCTCTGATTCTGGCTCTTTTTCTTCTACCTGTTTCTCTTGTCCCTGTGCAGGCTTTTGTTCCATATATTCTTGCTCTGCAGCCTCTTGTTCTACCCCTGGGACCTCTGTCTCCATTTGGGTACTGTCCCCCTGTAAGTTCCTAAACTCGTCAGTCGCAAATACATCATCAAATTCATCTTGTGGAGGGGGACTAGCTGAGACTTGTGCAGGCTCAGTTTCCTTTTCCAGCTCTAGGGAACTGGAAGAAAGCATTTCAACTTGTTGGGGTTGGGATGTTCCCAACCCCTACTCTGCCTTAGGCCTTTTGCTAAGCTTCTTCTTTCTCTGAGTAACCAGAGGTGGCCCCGCATCTCTTATTACTTCCACCTCCATGGGATCTACCCCCGTTGCCTTTACCATTAGGGCTGCCAATGACGGGGAGGAGGAGGGGCGAAGTGGTCTAGCCATGAGCGGTGGTGTGGCCAGCCATGTTATTAATTGCTCCCTCATTTTCTGGTTGGCTGCCATTGATTATTTTATTTATTTTGTGATGGGGACTTCTTGTGCAAGAGGGGTTGTGTCTATTCCTTTTCCTTTATCCACTCCCTGCAAAGAAGTCCGGGCCCCCAGAGTCAATTTTGGTACCGGCTGTGGAATTAACTTTGGCGCCAGTTGGGCTACATGGCGGGTACTTCTGAGGCACACCTTTTGAAATAGACGTGTCTTCGCTCGACCACCTCTCAAGTGAAGTCTTTGATTGTGGGCCCTTCCTGGACATTCTAGTTCACTGGTGGAAGGGTATTTTTGTCGATCCCCTTTGCCTTGTACTCAGGATCGGTAGTGGGGGCTGCATCTGAGAAGTCCGCTGGGAACTTTCGGAGCTTCAATTTCTGCATCATGTCGGCTGTCATTCTGATGTAGTTCCTGCTCCACACCTCCACATCATCTTGGAAATCTGCCCAAAATTCCTCCATATGTATATGATGGGGCTCTGAAGCCCGGGGCAGTGCCGTTGCTATTTTCCCATGCGGATCAAAGTTTTTCCGTGCTAAATAAAATTCCTCCAAGTTATAACTTTTCAGCTCATTATCCACCTCCTTTGCGGCGGCCAGACTGCATGTGTAATTCCCATAGGTGATTGGAAATGGGATGTTGGGTATCTTTTTTAGGGCAAAGAGGGTATGCACCTCCATCAGTTGCCTGCAATACTCCAAGAGCATGATCTTATCCCCACAATGTTTGGGCAATAAGTAGGGTTTCCTGGAGAAGTCGGTGACCCTAATATAGGTGTGTTGTTGGAATTGAATATAAAAATGTCTATAATTTTGGACCAAATTCATCGCCTCTGAGGACAGAGGGTGTCTGGCATCCCGGGTGGGTGTAAGCATGTGATAGTAAATGAACGCGTCGTTTACCCGACAGAAACTAGGGAAGCTAGCCTCCCATTGAACTTGTGGGAAATGGTCCCACGGTGCTTTTTGTCCTGAGCTGATCCTAAGGATGCCGTTAGTAAGTAGGCCATGGGAATGGGGCCTCTGCTGTGCTAGGGCCCAGAAAATGTAAGAAGACATGTACAACTTCTTCTTCTTGTTCAGCTGCTAGAACTGGGAGTCGACGTGGTTGGAGATTATTGTCACCCAGTCGAAGTATCCTCCCTTGGTGGAGATGCCAAGAAGAAAATAATACATCCATCAAGAAAACTCCTGGGTAGAGGGTTTCCCAAAGACCCGGGCCAATGCTATCATCCCCATCTGGATGTTCTCCTTGAATTCAGAGCGGGGAATATCTATCTTCATTCTTTTTGGGTCCCTCTTCGAAACCTTCAGCCAATGGGTATTCATGTACACCCGGGCAGCATCCTCTAGCTGTGTGAACTGGGTCAAGGCATTGGTCCTTGTAACCACTGTGGCCTTGTCAAATTGTGGGATTCCTAGTCCCGCCCGGAATGTGTCCGGGTTGAGGGATACCAGAGGAGTAGGGTATCCTGTTGGTTCTGTGGCCGCGAGCATAACAACATGAACGGAAGAGTTGTATTTTGTGGCCAATGTTAAGATCAGCTTCAGAGATTGCATGGAGCACAGAAAATAGGTTGCCCTAAGAATTTTGGAGTTCCCAAAGTTGATTGCCAATTGATCTCTAGCCTGTCGTTGGATGTGCATTATTTTTACCAAGGCCTGCATCTCCGGCCATGTTCCGACGTTGGTGTCAGTTATCAGCTTGACCTTGGACTCAATCTTTGAGCCCATAATAACATTGTCCTGCACAAATTTCATGGTCAGGGGCATTTTCTCCAGGGCCCTCTCCATCTTAGATTTTACTACGGCCCTAGTTTCTGCTGTGGCAAGTAGCTCTGGACTTCCGGGTGGAGAAGATGTCGATGCTTCAGACATGTTGGGAAGATAAACTCTGGGAATCTGCAAGGCAAAGTGACCGTTAGAACTCATTAATTAAAATAAATATTCTGGGGTCCGGAGATCTTACCACTGTGATGCTCGCTTTCCTGAAAAGTTAGTTTTATGCAAAGATAACCGAAAAGTAAAACACATCGTAAACTTTAGATTTCATTAAACATCCAAGTCCAGGGTTTTTATCACACTTGGTAAAGACATAGGATGGATTAAAGTAGGAGACCCAAAATTTGGAGAAATGACCGTTGGTGAGGACATGTAAAAAGGCAAGTCATCAAGCCCATGTGGGCGCCACGTGTGTAGGTATTAAATGGAAGTTATGGCGATGACGGCGGAGCCAATTGTCCCAACATGCAAAAAGTGGAAGCCACTTGGTTGGAATTGATTATGCACGTGGGACATAAATGAGGTTCTGACAGGCTTCATGGAGGAGAGAGAAAACCACCTATTTGAAACCAGTCGAGAGCTGAGTTTCAAACAGGTGGTTTTCTGCCTTGAAGCGAGTTCATGGGCGGAAAACCAGAAACATAGGTGACTCGACCAGCTTGTCAAGCCACTCAGAAAGATATACATAGAGCTAAGGGATATATACAAAGACACGAAGGGATATACATGTAAATACACGTATCTACACAAATATACAATGCAGAATGACACCCGCGGGAAAACAGACAAGGTAGACATATATACAACTATCTACATATTTTACAGATGGAGCACCTCTGCACAGAGGGTAGACAACCCTCTGGCAGAGAGTCGACCCACCAACGGGCAGCAAAACCAAAAAATAGAAAACCAGACAAAACAAATGACAAAGCAAACAAGACAAACAAAACCAAATGAGATGGAAGAAAACCAGAGAAGTGGAAAATGAAAACACTAACCTGAGAACGCAGAAGGCCGAGGAAAGGGAAGAGTTACCGTAGGAGTTCTGCAATAGCTTTAGTCATCAAACGATCACTACCACCACCACAAAGCACTCACAATTGCCTGAAAGTGACTGGAAATGCTAAGCATTAATTACTACTAACTCTCTATAAATGCCCTGTTAATCGCTCTAAGTGCTTGAAGGTTTTAATCACGGTAAATGTGAAAGTGACAGATAAGCCCTATTTATACCCGCGGTAAAAGGTAATCCCCCTCCTTCCGACAATCTATGGGCAAGAAAACCTCTGGACCCCCAGGCCCAGGGATTCCCCGTGATGATGTCCTTAAGAACATCATCGCGAAGAATCCCCGAGTCTGGAATCCGATTTCCAACGAAGGACGACCTCCGGGACCGGAGCCTTGGAGGTGAAAACCAAACAAATGAAACACCACACCGGGGAAGAAAACCCCGGAGAGAAAAAAACAAAAGGGAGAGAAGGACAAGGCAAAGCCGCAAGAAAAAACAAAAAGGGGGACCCAACATTTTGCACACAAAATGTAGGGACGGGGATGCAGGGCATAAAAATTAACTGATTTAATGTCTTGCATTAACTTTCTATATCTTGGTGATCATCAACTTAACATCTTCAAGTATTCAAACAATTATAGTTAATCAATCTCTCCCTTTGGCATTGATGGAAAGACACTACATTATCACACTATATTATCACTAATACAATATGAAATACAATAGTTGAAGTTCATCAAACTACCAATCTTGTGTACTATAACCGATAAAAATATCTAGTCCTCGGTAAGCTCACATAGCTTAGATTTGATTCTTGCAGCTCATCTCTGTCTTCAATCACTTCATTGGTAGATGTAGAATATTTATTCTTCTGATGTGATGTGTTCTCTTCTTGTGTCAAACTCTCTCCCTATGACTGTTCTTTTCTTTTGATGGTTCTTTTCTCTCTTTATCACCAATCTCTCACTTTGTATGTACTCTCCCTTTCTAGTTACATCTCTCCCTTTGGATAATGTGATATTGGATATAATCTCTCCCTTTGACATTGATGCCAAAAAAATATTTGACAACAATGCCAAACAATCCTTTCTATCCATAATATACTCCTTGAATTTCCCAATCCATTAGTAATATAGCAACTCTGTTGCTTGGTGCAGATAAATACCTTGTATAGATGTATCTTTGAAGTCCATCTCTGTTCTTGCATCAACATGACTGATATTCTGATAATATGTAGGTTGATGCAACCTTCTAGGCATCTTACTGACCATTAGACAAGGGTCTAACCCCTAGTATCTTTCTCAAGTATTCAAATGTATCCTTGGGTAGTGGCTTTGTGAAGATATTAGCTAATTGTTCCTTTGATTGCACATACTCAAGAACCACCTCCTTTTCTTGAACTTGTTCTCTCAAATAATGATACTTGATAACAATATGCTTTGTCTTAGCATGCATGACTGGATTCTTGGAAATGTTAATTGCACTGGTATTATCACAATAGATAATTATTGGTTCAAGAATTTTCATATGAATACATTCCAGTAACTGTTTGATCCATGTAGTATTTGAGCAATTTGCATTAGCAACAACATACTTTTCTTCTACAGTAGACTGAGAGATGCATCCTTGCTTCTTGTTGATCCATGTGACAAGTCTATCACCCATAAAGTATGCTCCTCTAGTTGTGCTCTTTTGGTCATCAATGTTTCCAGCCCAATCAGCATCGGTAAAGACCTTAAGTTCAAATTTTCCTTCTCTTCTATACCATAAGCCATATTCCTTTGTATTCTTTAGATATCTTAGGATTCTTTTCATAGTAGTCATATGTGATTCCCTAGGATTAACAAAATATCTTGCAACTATTCCTACTGCATGTGCAATATCTGGTATAGTATGTACAACATACATGAGTTTTCCAATCATTGATATGTACAAAGTCTGATTTACCTTAGGTGACTTTTCCTCCTTTTTCAGCTTACATCTAGTTGCCACCTGTGTTCCAACTAGCTTGGAATCTTCCATCTTGAATATTTTTAGCACTTCCTTGGTGTATTTGGATTGTGTAATGAAAATGCCTTCATCTTGTTGCATGATTTGTAGACCAAGAAAGAACTTGATCTCATAGACATCTCAAACTCTTTTCTCATTTCATTTGCAAATTATTTGCATAGCATATCATTTCCTCCAAATATGATGTCATCAACAAATATTTTAGCAATCAAAATGTTGGCATCAGTATCTTCCTTCAAATAAAGATTACTATTTTCACTAGTTCTTACAAATACAATACTTATGAGATAGGAAATAATTCTTTCATACCAGGCTCTTGGTGCTTGTTTCAATCCATACAAGGCTTTGTGTAGTCTACATACTATATTCCTCTTGTCTGGATGAACAAACCCTTCTGGTTGCTCAATGTATACCTCTTCCTCAAGTATTCCATTTAGGACTGCAAACTTGACATCCATCTGGTATACCTTGAATCCTTTAAATCCAACATAAGAAAGTAATATTCTCACTCCTATCCTAGCAACATGTGCAAAGGTTTCTCCATAGTCAATCCCTTCTTCTTGTGCGTATCCCTTGTATACTAGTCTTGCTTTGTTTCTGGTGACTTCTCCATTCTCATTCAACTTATTTCTGAATATGTATTTTGTACTGATGGCATTCTTGTCATTTGGTCTTGGTACAAATGTCCATGTCTCATTTTTCTCAATCTTCTCAATTTCTTTATTCATAGCACTAATCCATTCTTCATTATCAAGTGCAACAATGATAGTTTTTGGCTCAAAATCATAAATTAGACATCTTTTGTTTAGAGACTTACTTCTGGTTCTCATACTAGCCTTCTTGTCTCCTATGATATGGTTCTATGGATGGTTCCTTCTGACATAACTAGCAATTACGGGTTCAATTATTTGTCTATCATATTGATCACTATTTTTTCCTTCATTATGATTTACATCGCTTGGTACAAAATCTTGAGAAATATCCTAATTTTTGGTATTTTTATCCTGATGCTCGGCTGCAATATTCTGTCGCTCAGGAGCTATACATTTTTGTTTGGATAGAGTGTCAGGTTCTTCATTGTGAACAAAACTATTTTAGTCCTCTGGTTCTTTTGTGCTTTCCTTTTCATTCTTCTCTACAAATTCATCTATCTTTACATTTTCACTTTCAACAATTTTGTTAGAGGCTTTATTGAGACATATATAAGCCTTGTTCTTGGTGGAATACCCTAGAAAGATACCTTCATCACTTTTGGAGTCAAGATTTCCATTTCTATCATCTTTTAAGATATAACATTGACTACCAAATATTTTTAAGTAACTTACATTGGGTGTGTAACCATACCATAGCTCATAGGGTGTCTTCTTGATGTCTTTCTTCAATTATACTTTGTCCAATGTGTAAAAAATAGTATTGACAACTTCCCTCCATAAGAGCTGGGTGATTCCTTTCTCTATCATCAGTGTCCTTCCACAATCAACAAAGGGTCTATTCCTTCTTTCAGCAATTCCATTTTTCTATGGTGTTCTTGGTGCAGAGACCTTTCTTTTGATTCCATGCTCATTGCAAAAGTTAATGAATTCATCTAAAACAAATTCCCCTCCTCTATCTGATTTTAAGAATTTCAATTCCTTACCACTTTGCTTTCCTACCATGGCTTTGTACCATTTAAACATCTTGAATGCTTCTGATTTATATTTTAAAAACATAACTGTCATCATTCTAGAGTAATCATCAACAAAGAGAATGAAATATCTATCACCATAGTAACTTTTTGTCCTCATGGGTCCACATAGATCACTATGGACTAATTCTAGAATGGCATCAGATGTATGGGTTTTTCTTTTGAAACTAGACTTTGTCATCTTACCTTTTTGACAATTTTTGCACATGATATTGTCTGGCTTTGACATTCTCGGTAAGCCTCT
>MU223757.1:376793-388642 GCA_018584345.1 Thuja plicata
CTTAATTATCTGATCTAATTCTTCTTTCATTGCATTCTTCCAATCAGAATCATTACAAGAATCTTCAACACTTAAAGGTTCAATCTGTGAAAGTAAACATACCTCTTCATCCATTGTTAGACTTTTTTCTTTTGATTTGGTCAAAACACTGTTGCTCTAATCTCCAATGATATCATTTTTAGAGTGTTATCTAGATGTGAATTTAGGAACCTTAGGTGTTACTTCTTCTTCTGTAATCTGTGATTCTTCTCTGCTTGATTCAGGTTCATGCATGAGACATCAATGCCATCAAACATTTCTTCAATAATAGTATTTTTGTTGCTAGGCCTAGGTTCATCTTCAATCATAGGTGCATATTCATATTACCTCTCTTGAACCATAAAATTCTCATCAATTTTTACATGAGTACTTTCAATTATCTTTTTTAATCTCAAATTGAAACATCTGTATGCTTTGGTTTTTGTAGAGTAACCAAGGAAAATACCTTCATCACTTCTAGCATCAAATTTACCAACACCATCATTTCTCTTGATGTAGCATTTGCTACCAAAAATTATGAAATACTTTACTATAGGTACACTACCAAACCAAAGTTCATAGGGTGTCTTATTTGCGCCTGGCCTCAATTGAGTTCCATTGATAGTATAGATTGTTGTATTTACTGCATTTCTCCAATATGTGTGCGCAAATTTTCCTTCAATCATCATAGTGCAGACTATATCAAGTATAATCCCATTCCTCCTTTCTACAATCCCATTCTATTGAGGGGTTCTAGGAGCACTCAACTGTCTTTTTATTCCATGTTCTTCACAGTACTCATAAAATTGATCAAAGGCAAACTCTCCTCCTCTATCTGATATCAAACATTTCAGTTTTAATCCAGATTCATTCTCAACCTTAGCTTTGAATATTTTTAACTTCTCAAAGGCTTCAGAATTCTCTCTTAAGAATGCAACCCACATCATCCTTGAAAAACCATCAAAAAAAAAATGAAATACCTTTCTCCATAGTATGATCTTGTTTGGATAGGACCGCATAAATCTTTATGCACTAGATCCAATTTTTTTTTCAGCTGAGTTCTGCTTGCTTATGAAAGAACTCCTTACATAATTTCCCATAACACATTCCCTGCACATTGTGTCAATTGTTCTTGCTATACTTGGAATATCTCTGACTACCTTGACATTACTTATCTTTACAATGTTATCAAAATTGATATGACAGAGTCTCTTGTGCCATAACCAACTGTCATCCACTTTTGCAAAAAAACAACTTACATCTGAATTGAGCTGAAAAACATTACCTTTTGTTTTGGATATTGATGCAATTATGTCTCCATCCTTTTTGTTAATGATGCACTTGTTGTCTTTGAACTCTGAATGATAACCTTTCTCAAGTATTTTTCCAACACTTAGCAAGTTATGATGTAATCCATCAACATACAGAACATCATTTGTCTTGTTCTTTCCATCCAAAGTGATAGAACCTCTGCCTATGATAGGTTTAGGAGTGTTATCTCCAAATCTAACCATACCACCTTTGTATTTTTATAAATGAACAAATCTATCTTTGTCACCTAGCATATGGTGAGAGCATCCACTGTCAATGATCCAATCAATTCTGATGTCTACTTTGGAAATTAGGGCTAACTCTTGTTCTTCCTTTTCATCTGCAATGTCCATTTCCTCAAGCAACATTTCCATGTCTCTAAGGGAAATGAATCCAATTTCATCCTCTCCTAAATCTTCATTAGTTACACCTTCTTTAGCATGGTAACATTCCTTCTTATATTTAGGTTTGTAATCAGATCTAAACTTCTTGACTCTTGTGGGACACTTAGATGCAAAGTGACCAATCTTGTTGCATGAAAAAAATTTGAATGAAAGTTTTCCTTCATATTTTCCTTTTCCTTTATTTTCTCTTTTAGCAATCATAGCAATGATATCTTCTAGTTCTTCATCAACTTCTTCTTTCTCATTATGGCTAGAGATGTGTAAGGATTTCTTACCATGGACCGAGGCTTTGAAATTTTTTTCACTTTTAGGTTCAGTCTTCAATCTTGATATCTCAAATGTAGAGATTTTACTGATCAAAGTCTCTCTCTTGAAGTCTTGTGATAATTTCATGATTTCCTCTAGAATACTTATCTTGTTTTCATAGTCTGATGTTAAGGTAGTTAATAGCTTGTCCATTATATCTTCTTCTGGTATTTCTCCACCATTTTTTCTGATTCCAGAGACTGCTTCATTTATCCTTTGATTGTAGGCTCTAATGTTCTCTTTAGGTAACATCTCAAGACTATTGTATTTATTTTTCCATGTCTTCCTGTGTGCATTATTTTCTTGAATATCTCCTTCAAACATGTCTTCTAAATACTTCCATATTGTGTATGCCTTGTCTAATTTCTTGATCTCAGAAAATTTACTGTCAGATAGTGCACTTATAAGGGCTTCTTTGGCAAATGCATTTGCTGTGAATGTATCCTTCTGTTTACTAGTAGCATCATCTCTTGATATATCTTTTAAAGAGGGAATAACAAATTCTTGTGTAGCTATCTCAAAGATATCAAAACCAACACACTGTAGATGGGTTATCATTTTGTTTTACCAATATAGATAATTTTCTCCATCAAACTTAGGGCTCTCTTTTCAGAAGCAAGACATCTAATCTACCTTAAGCTATTAGGCTTCTTCTCCAAGGCACTTGGCTCTGATACCAATTGTTAGAATAGTCCCAAAGGATAACTGAGAGTGGGGGGGGTGAATCAGTTATCAACCAATTTAATACCTTTCTCTTATTAACTTCAGAATATAATAAAGTAAATACACATTCAGATAACACAATAGAAAACACTTCAATTTGGTTACGGGGAAACCAAATGGTGAAAACCCCGGTGGGAATTAGTACCCACAATGAACTATACTTGTTTATAGTAATCCCTGTTAGAAGATATTTCAACCCTGTTAAGAGTTTTACTTTTATAATGCAATAAGTATAGTGACCTGATTAAGGGTCTAACCCTGTTAAGAGTCTTTTACAAATAACCCTGTTATGGGTGTGGACTCACTGTCCAAAATCTCACTACTTCAATGGTGAAAGATACAACCTTCTATAGAATAGATATACACTATATCTGATGATGAACTATAGAGTAGACCTGCTATCTTGATCAGTTCCAATGTATTGTAATCTTCAACTGCTTATTCACATAGATCCTTGATGAATGAAAAAACTCTAATATTCTACTATGTACTTTTTCTGTCTCTATTCTTATCATTCACACTTTGCGTTTACAAAAAAACTACTATGAGTATCTTCTTTGAAGTAGAAGGTCATGATAGCTCTTGGAAACACTTCAACAACATCTTTGTTGGCTTAACTAAGCATGCAAACAATATTAAGTCTGCACAACACAAACTAAACAGACGCGATGCTTCACTAAGTCAGCTTCACCAAATCATCACAAATAGCACAATCCTAATGTTACATGATAGGCACATTTAACCAAACATAGTTAACTTATAACTAGTCATGAATATACACACACATATCCTAAAGATAGGCACAAATCATGAAACACATTAAATACATCAGCTCTGAATAGATACTCTTCCAAAACTGTAACTACCAATAACATAATTACACAGCTTGACTGAAACATCATATCTAGACCTGGATGTATGAATATAGTAACCAAGGGATGTCTACAACATGTATCTAACTATGCAAGGTTGGATAACACTTTTTTGATAAGTTCATACAGAATGCTGCTATATATTATATGTTGTCATCAATGACAAACATACAATCAATCAACTGCACAAAAACAAATCTCCAACATTAATGGCATTAGAAAATCTGGAGGAACTTATAGTGAGGAAGAAGTTTTTGCAAATATACTCAGATGTTTGACACTTGTATACAAAACCAAACTACAAGCTATAGAGTAAATTATACCTTTGACACCGAACTTTACCAGAGATTGATTGGAAAACTAACTACATTTGAGGCCGCAGAATTGGGAGACACTTAACCTAAAGTTGAGTCAGTATTCAAGGCAATTGTGCAAAAGAACAAAAAGGCCTTATCTGGAAATGCAAGAACCAGTAGCTAGTGACATAAGAGAAGATCTTGGAGCTTATGCTAATGAATGGGAACAGATACAGGAGGAAGAAAGAAAGCTAGATGAAATTATGGCACTGATTGCTAGAAGAGAAAAGAAATGTAAGGGCAAATTTGAAGGCAAATTACCTTTGAAACACTTTTCATGTAACAAGATTGGTAATTTTGCATCTAGATGTCCTACAAGAATTCCAAAGCACAAACCTAAGTTTTTAAAGTCTAAATGCTCAAAAGAAAAGGAATGTTATTATGCTAGTGAGGGTATATCAGATGATGATGATGGTGACTATGATGAAATTGGATTTATTTCTATTAAGGCTGATGTACCGACACATGAAGAAAAAACATTACTATCTCGAGTTGAAAAGAAATTTGAATGGGTTATAGGCAATGGTTGTTCAAATCATATGACTGCAGATAAAAAAAAAAATTATGAGTTTGAAAAGAAATGATGGAGGTGTTGTCAGATTTGGTGACAATACTCCTAAGCTTATCATTGGAATTGGATCTATCTCTTTGGATGGAAATACTAACACTAACAATGTATTACTTGTTGATGGACTTAAGCATAATCTGTTGAGTGTTGGATAGTTAGTAGACAAGGGTTATCAATTGAAATTCATTGATGGGAAATGCTTGATCAGAAGTAAAGCAAGAGACCTGATCGCATCTGGTACTAAATCTAGAGGTGATGTATTTGAATTCAACACATCTTAAGGTTCTTGTTTTATTGTGAAGGTTGATGATAGTTGGTTATGGCAGAAAATATTTTGTAATGTTAACTTTCATAACATTATGAAGGCATGTATGACAAAAGAAGTAAGAGATCTACCTAAGATTGTAAATCCATCTAACACTATGTGTATCTAGAATGTTTAATGGGGAAGAAGACTAGAAGCACTTTTAAAAGAAAATCTTATTCAATAAAAAGGATGTTGGATCTAATACATACAGATCTATGTGGTCATACACGAACAAGATTATATTATGGTGAAAGGTACTTTATACTATTTTTTGATGAATTTTCTAGAATGATGTGGGTTACATATTTGAGAGAGAAATTTGAAGCATCTGACAAGTTCAAGTTATTCAAATAAAAAGTTGAGAATGAATCTAGTTTAAAGATGAAGTGTTTGAAATCAGATAAAGGAGGAGAGTTTACATCCAAGATATTTTATATATACTATGAAGAAAATGGAATACACAAACATACTTCAGCCCCTAGAACTACACAACAAAATGGGATAGTAGAGCGAAGAAATAGAACTATATTAGATGTTGTAAGGACTATGTTGCTGGAAGGAAATGTGTCACATGTTCATTGGAGAGAAGTAGTTGGGACTGCTATGTACATAATAAACAAAATTTAGATCAGAGAAGGTACATGTAAAATTCATTATGAATTGTGGTTTGATCATACACCTACTATGAAATATTTTAGAATAGTTGGAAGTAAATTTTATATCAGGAGAGATGCTGAGATAAACAAGTTTGATGCTATAAGTGATGAAGGAATCTTTCTTGGTTATTCAACTAAGAGTAAAGCTTATAAATGTTTCAATCTGAGATTGAGGAAATTGATTGAAAGCACCAATGTGAGAATAGATGAAAAGTTTCAAATTCAGGAAGGGATGTATGATTGTAGTCAGATAACAGAAGCAAAATAGGTTGTAGCTGAACCTAAAGAATCTTTGATGGTTGACGATGAGATTGGAGATGAACAGACTTAAGTTACTGAGACATTGAAGACACCAAGGTATGTTAAGAAGAACCATCCTGAAGATCAAATTATTGGTGATGCAAGCAAAGACATGATGACTAGATCTAGAGTTAGAGATGATAGCTATTTGATTTCTCAAGTTGAACCAAAGATTACTAATGAAGCATGTAGAGATGAATCTTGGACTAAAGCTATGGAAGAAGAACTAGAACAAAGAAATAAAAACAATACTTGGGAATTGGTTCCAAGAACTAAGAACAAAATGTGATTGGTACTAAATGGGTTTTCAGAAACAAGATGGATGAGGAAGGAACAATGGTAAGAAACAAGGCTAGACTACTATGTAAAGGATACTCAAAACAAGAAGGCATAGACTATGAAGAAACATTTGAACTTGTTTCTAGATTGGAAGCTGTGAGATTATTTTTTGCTTATGTTGCACATACAGACTTTAAGGTTTATCAGATGGATGTGAAGTGAGAATTCTTGAATGGTGATCTAGAAGAAGAATTTTACATTGAGCAACCTGATGGTTTTCATTTGACAAATGATGAAAACATGGTTTGCAGACTAAAGAAAGCACCATATGAACTAAAACAAGAAGCAAGGGCATGGTATGCAAGACTAGACAAATATCTACTTCGTCTTGGTTTCAAGAAAGGTAATACAAATAGTAATTTATACTTAAGAACTGAATAAGATGTAGTCTTGATTATAGAAGTTTTTGTTGATGATATCATTTTTGGAGGCAAGGATAAGATGAGTAAGAATTTTTCTAAAGAAATGGAAAATGAATTTGAAATGTCAATGATTGGTGAGATGACATTTTTTATTGGTTTGTAAACTAATCAGAGTAAGAATGACATTTTTATATCTCAGACCAAGTATCTTAAAGAAATGTTGAAATTTTTTGGAAAGGAAGATTTTAAACCTATTGGAACACCTATGGTGATAGGAAACAAACTGAATAATAGTGAATGAGACTCAAAGTGTTGTTCAGACTAAGTGCAGATCGATGATTGGAGGTCTACAATATCTAACACACACTAGACCAGATATTACCAATGTAGTTGGAATTGTGGCTAGCTATTAGGTAGATCCTAAAGAAACACATTTTTCTACTCTAAAAAGAATTTTCAGATATTTGAAAGGGACAATGTAATATGGATTATGATATGAAAAATCTGATGATTTTACTTTGCAGACTTTTATTGATACTGATTGGGTAGGTAATGTGGATGATAGGAAGAGTACAAGTGGTGGTGCATTTTTTGTTGGGAAAAGGCTGGTTTCTTGGTTGAGCAAGAAGAAAAACTATATTGCTCAATCCACTACTGCATCAGAATATGTTTTTGCTACAATAAATTGCACACAAGCTGTTTGGATGAAGCAAATGCTGGAAGACATTGGAATAATTTTCCAAGAGCTAGTGGTTATTCATTGTGATAACACTAGCATAGTAAACATGTCAAAGAATCTTGTAATGCATTCAAAAACTAAGCATATTTCTATTAAGTATCATTTCTTGAGGGAGAAGATAGGAAATAAATAAATTAGACAAGATTACATTAGCACAAAGGAACAAATAGAAAATATATTTACCAAACTGTTTCCAAACAATGCTTTTGAATATCTTTGAGGCATGCTTGGGGTGGTGGCCCCTCCTAGTGGTAATTAATTGATGCAGATATGCATTAGTCCAATGGTTTTCAGAGCTATATTTCTCTCTGGACTTTATGTATGGATCTACTCCTTAGGAGGAGCGATTATAGGAGAACACTATGGAGTACATTTGGGTGATCTTGCACCTAGTTTATGGACATGAATATTTGAAAAAGATACACCTTATAGAACAATAAAGATGAGTTATGGCACCCTTTTGCATTGCTTCCATAGGGGGAAAGAATCTATCTGAAAATCCCTACTATTTTGGGGAGATTTGTGTTGAGGATATTGAGAAGATTGTATTGAGAGAGAGTACTTTTGGGTTGATGCATATGGATTTTCCCACATGTTTCCATCAATGCCAAAGGGGGATATTGTTGTATGATATCAGATTTTGGTAGTGATCATGCTGTTGATGTTCATGTTTTTGTCATTGATGTCAACATATTTTTCTATGGAGAAAAAAACTGGTTACTTAACTAGAAGAAGTGTACTAACACTGTACGGATGATTCATAATGATTGAAGTTGGATTTTAGCAGAAGGATGTGGGTTGAACTTATTCCTAAGGTCACTTGGCTTCATGTTACATATTGTGGATGTTACAGTTAATTTGGTGAAGACTCATTTTCTAGACAGAGCAGGTCTCTATTTTTCTAGTATATCTTTCTGGAAAAGATATTTCATAAGAAGCAAGCTTATTGGTGGATAGATGACATATGGTTGAGTAATGGGTTGATTTTGATTTTTGTATTTTTACTGGTGACATCAACTATGGTGTGTATTCTGGAGAAGACCTATTTACTAGCCAACTTCATACATGTAGCGTGTGAAATTAATTATGAGCATGGATTATGGATCTGGAAGTATATGTGATGGATTGTAATTGATGTTTACTTGTTATAGGTACCGTGTGTATCTTTGCAAGGGGTTATATACTTATTTGTATGATGGAAATCCTTAATTGGCTGACCTAGTTAATTATGTATTGGGAAAGATTAACTGGCCGACCTAATGAATTATTTTAAGAGGGTATATATGAGAGATATTTTCTTATGGATAAGATGTGGCAGAGATTAAAAAGGGAAGAGATGCGTGGAAGCTTCAAATCTTGTTGATTGCTAGATGTAGAGAAGAATTGATGATTGTTATACTTCATTGGAACTGACCAAGAAAAGATAGTTTCTATCAGACAGTTCACTAGATTTTGTATTTTCTTTATACACTTGATTCAGATTGTAAATCCTTGAGGGTTGCTTTAACCTTCTTTGGGAAGTGTGCCTTGGCAATGAGCCTACTATTTTCTTTGACTCCTAATAGGGTCTGTCTCCTAAGAGGGAATATATACTATAATATTGTAACAAGCTCCTAATAGGGATAATATATTTTAACAGGGATACTATACTCTCAATACATTATTTGTGGGTGTTAATTCCCACTGGGGTTTTACCTTTATAGGGTTTCCTCGACAACAAATATTGTGTTAATATGCTGGCATTTACTATGTTATCATTTACTTTTGCTGATATGGTTTATAAATTTTAAATTTTAATATTTTATACTACAACTAAATCACCTTCCCCCTCTTAGTTGTCTTGTGGACTGTTATTCCTAACAACTCATTCACTCATTGTATTGACCTGAGAGGGAAAATGGGTCAAATTGTGGAATGGACACCTTAGGTGCCTAGGAGAGTGTTTTTAGTTTAGTTTTGTGATGTATAGGTGGTTTGTAGGGCTCTGTTAATCCAAACAACTCGTTATAAAAATGGAAAAGTGAAAATTGCAAGAAATATTGAAAATGTTGCTCATGCAAGAAATTTGCAATTTTGCAACTTTTAAAAGTTGCTCAGTATGTCCTAAAAAGTTTGTTTTGTCCTAAATGGACAAATAGGTCAGTTACATTGATTGCTCTGACAAGGGGAAGACTATGTAAGATCTTCCAAGCTATCATTTTGAGGTTAGATGTCTTTTTATCTAGATTTTCAGTTAATGAGAAGTTGCAGACTGTTTATTTAACTATATTTGAGCATTTTTGAGTAATAGTGCTAATTATTGGATTGAATCTTGATCTTTTATGTGTTAATTAGTTTCTTATTTTTTAGAGACTCTTTGTGGAAGGATTTTTGTCTATAGTCTCCATTTTGTAGGATCTTTTAAATTTTCTTTGAAGTTAGAGTTTCCTGGTCCAATTCTGGACCATATATAGAAAATGACTCCTCGAGGTTCTTGAATCCATGGTGATAAAAATGTACATGGATGGAAATCAAGAGGAGCTATTGTACATAATTTTACTTTTGTTTTGGTATGAGAAGAGTTATCCATGAGTTTTGACCTCTTTCCCTAGGCAAGCTTGGCTATAGCTCAGCTAGGGAAGAAAGAGAGACAATTGTGAAAAACTTCCAGGGTTAGATTGGAAAACACAATCCAATGGTTGGATGGTAACAAGGCCTGGTTAATATAATTCTCTAATAAGTGGTAGTAGTGGAGGAGTCTAACTCAACAAGAAAGGAGAGAAAATGTAGCATAAGACCTAATTATCTCTACATTTAAGGACAATGTCCCTAAGAGTTTTCAAGGGTTGTATGGATGGTTTCAAGAGTCCACACGCTGAAAATATTTAATATTTGGAAAAATGGTATCAAAATATACAATTAGTTTTAGGGGTATTTTGGGGATTTTGTGAAAGAATCTAGAAATTGTGCCTAATCAGGGCTACAAGAAAGAACTAGGCCTAATCCTAGATTATAGGAGTTCGATAGTTGAATGGATGTTTGATGGATTAAAATCCTCAAGAATGTCATTAAATGAACCAAGGAAGTAATAAAACAATCCTTCAAGATGTCGTGAGTGTGTTGGAAATATAGGTTAATAGAATTCACCTTTGATGACTCAGTCAGCATTGAGAAAGAACCTGATTGATAGAATTGATCTTGAGTGGGAGGTAGAAGTTCTTAGTGACTTGCCTCAAGATTAGGGTTGAGAGATCCATAGAAGGTCTAGGAAAGATACCTTGGAATAGAGTCAAGCTGATTCTAAAGTGAAAGATCTCAATCCTATGAAATTGGTATCAGAGCCTAAAGATTGGGCTTGTGTTGTTTGGATGTTATCTTCACCAGAATCATTAGGTTCATCCAAGATGGTGACTAATTCTGAGCTAGAAAGGGATCTAGAAGAGAAGAAGGAGCATAATAGAATCCTAAAGGAATAGTTGGCCGACATGGAAACTAAGTTAGAAGAAGTGCATCTTAGGACTACAATAGTTAGTGAACTTAAGAGAGAAATTGAAGAAAAGGGTAAATTAGTGGCTGGGGAAGATATAATATCAGAGCCAAACCCTATGCTTCAAGAAGAACCTCTATTGAAAAATTTAAAAGATATGAGTGGTAAGTCCTTGGAATGTGTGCCTTTATTTAGTGGCAAGATGGAACCAAAAGTATTTATGGAGTGGAGAGAAGGACTTAAAAATCACTTTGAATGTGATAATGTGATAGAGGCACAAAAAGTCAGAATAGACAAGACAAGATTTAGAGGGACCGCTCTCACTTGGTGAATATTTGTCCAAGATGAAATGATAAAAGAAGGGAAGAATCCTATAACTAGATGGAAAGGCATGGTGGAAAAAATTAGAGAAAATTATCTTCCTGATGATTATGAGGTGTAGTTGCACAAGAAAAGATAGAATTTAAGACAGAAAGACTTAGAAGTCATTGCCTATACAGAAGAGTTTCATAAGTTATGCCTAAGGTCACATGTAATGGAGGAAGAGAGCCTAAAATTGGCTAGGTATATGAATGGTCTCCAGTGGAATATCCAAGAGGAAATTAGCCTCTTCAACCCCAAGACTATATTGTTGGAATTATATTGAGATGATGTACTGAGAGGGGAGGGGTGAATCAGTACCTCTAAAAATTTTCTTGGTTAGCCCATTAACCCTTAGTCATCAGTTTGTAATTTCTCTTATCTAACTGTTCATCTTTCTTTATGCATATGTAATCATAGCACACATTCTTTTTAGTATGTAACCATAACAGAAACATTCATGAAAATAGATAACATATGACACAAGATATGATATCGCTGAAAACTCCTATTAAGGAAGTAAAAACTACGGTGGGGATTGTTACCCACAAAACTTCACTATTTGCAGATAAGAAGGGGCCAGTTAAAGCTTACAATTGGTCACTTTTGATGACCTACCCTATTAGGATTATTACAGTGGAGACCTATTAATATCTACTTCATTTGAAGCTTTAGCAACACTGTTAAGTGTGCACTCTGTTAAGAGATTTGGAAAGAATAGTTAAGTCCACCTTCTACAAAAGGATTTTAGATGTGATGCAC
>MU223757.1:394955-450798 GCA_018584345.1 Thuja plicata
GGTGGGAATGTGAGGACTTGATTTCCTCCATCATCTTTTCCCATTTCTCCTTCAACATTTCTAGAGCCATGTGCTCTAGTGAAATCCATACATGTATGTCATAGATGTTGTCTACTACAGACATCTCCAGGGTTGCTATCAGATTTCTTGCTTCTGAAATATGTTGCTACAGAATAGTAAGATTTGGTAGAATGTGTGCCTAAAGTTCTATGATCTCACCTCTGAATTGTGTTTCAGCATCCCATATTTATTGCCTTAGCCTATTTGCCTGTATGACTATGTCATGATGTGCCTTTATGCTGTCGGCATGAGAGGTTAGGCTTTGTGCACTCTTTGTGACATTTAAGTCAATTTCTGCAAGTTTGTCACTATTTTCTTTTGCAAATTTCTCAAGTGTGCACATCTTCTGAACTAAGGTGATTGCTTCAGCAATCATCGGCTCTAATTCATCACTGATTTATCAGAGTTTTACCTTGTTAAATGCCACCTCTTGGCTGATTTTATCAATTAACTTGAATTGATATTTCTTTTCTACTTGCTCTTCCATTGCTTGATCTACCTCTATACCTTGCTCTGTTATAGCGTCGGTGAGAACAACAATTTGTTATTGAAGCATTTTATTCAAGTTTCACTTCAGGAACAAGTTGTTGGAGCATTTATTTGGCTTTGTCAAGTGCCATGTTTTCTCTATGTTCTTGTATCATCTTCTTTTGTATGGATTTCCTCTGATAGAGCACTCCAAACTCTTGAAGTTTGTCATTGTCCAATGTGGTAATGTCCCAGTTTGGAACTTCAATGAATTCATCAAGTGTCACATCCAATATATCCTTCTTTAATATTTTCTTCTTCTTCTTCTTCTTTGGCTAGGTGGCAGATTGATGTACCACCATTTGTAAGGCTTGAGACTGGGTTGATTTAGTTGGTGAGTGTCAAGAGGATGAGGCATCCTTTTGTATCTATTCTGTGTTCACCGTCTGGTTTGGTGAAGACATCTCCTCATGTACCTTAGGTGTATCAACAGATGAATCTTCTTTCAGTTTTAATTCCTCATTTTTCTTGACTTCCCCACTCTTATCTTTCTCTTTAACCTTTCTTAATGTATCATCAATTGTTTTTTCTACCTCTTTGCTTTGTTCTTTTGATACATCCTGTTGCTCATCGGTTGCATCCTTCATTTCAGTATTGATATCCTTAGGATTGTTGGATGCAACTTGGTTTTCATCTGTACCCATATCCTTGGGTATGTCATTATCTTTCTTAGATGATTTATCCTAGCTTGACTATATATCAATAGCATCTATTAATATATTCATATTTGTTGGCGTATTGACAGTTGCAGTGTCAATAGCTATGTCCTGTTCGTCGGTATTACCCATAGTAGCATTGATGTCTTCATCTTTTTGGATCTCTGCTATAGGGTCTTTTCCTGTAATGGTGTTGACAATGTTGTCTAACCATGAATCATCATTCATATCAACATCTAAGTTACCCTTTATTGAAAGTTCCTCTTTGGTAACTTCTTCATCCTCTAAGTTAATGTGGATGGGGCTTTCGGGTACTTGATCATCTTTGTCATCCTTTGACCAATCTTCATCTATAACATCTATTTTTTTTTGGCCTGTGATCTGTATCTCTTCACTCTCCAGCTCAACTGTTGATTTACCTATTTTTTTGATAGGTTCCTTTTTAGGACTACTCTTTTCATCAGGATTTAGTATCTCACTCCATATTTTATGACTGTCTTCTTCTAGCTCTATAAGTTTCTCTTGAAGAAATTTGTAAGATCTCAATTTTGGTCATAATTTCTTTGTATATTTCTCCATGAATTCATTGATTTCCTCTTTTGTTGATTCAGGAGGCATAAGAGAGACTAGTACTCTTTCTCTTACCCTCTTCTCCTCATGGAGTGCAAAAGTGAATCTAGAGGATATCTTATCCAAAAGTTCTTGTGGAACATCTTGTGAAGTGAAGTGCAGTGGGACATAATAGTGTTTGCATATCTTAGCAATAAGTGCATCTTCAATCTTATTTTGTTCTATTGTATCCCATTGTAACCATTTCTTAATTTTTGGATGTCTAACAGATGTAGCTTCAGAAATGTACTTACATATGTTATCAATGTCATCATATGGTGATGTAACCTTTTCTTTTTCCTTTGCTAGTTTGACAGTGTCAGGTTCATCCATTGTTGAATCTTCTAATTCTTCATTAGTCTGAACATACTTTCTCCTCTTTGCAGGTGCCCTAGCTGGTTATTTAGCCTTTTGAGGTGCAGGTTTCCTCTTGTACACCTTCCCTTTTACCATGGGAGAAGGAATAGCATCTTGTGTTGTTTGGCTTCTAGTTCTAGTATTTTTAGGTGGAGGAGGAGGTGGTGAATCAGACTTCACTTCTTTTGATTCATTTGTCTTTGCTATATTACCGATGGGAAGTTGTTCCTCAGTGTCTTCCTCCTTAATTTTTTGTTCCTCCTTACCTTCTTCTTCTTCTTCTCCATCATAAGATATATTCAAGTTCTTTTTCAGATTCTTGACCATTATTTTAGACTGCTTTACAGCCTTCTTGACAACAAGATTTGATTTAATCTTTATTTTGGCTTCCTCATAGGTACCAAATCTTAGTTGTTTGTTGTCAATGGGTTCATTTAACAATGCCTAAATGCATTCTGTTGTTAATCCTATTTTAATTTCATAATCCAACTTTTCAAGCCATGATTTCCTCAGAACTATAGTGTGTATGTAAGTGAAATCTGTATCCACCATAAAACATATCTCTTCTCTATATTCCTCTATCAGACTCTTTGGAATTTTGTTCCTAGCTTGTAGAATTTCCTTAATGGTCTTGAAATACTCATGCATTACATTGGCAAAGTCTGTACCAAGTGATTCTATGAATTCACTTATTTGCATGGTAATCGGTCTACTTGTGTCCCATGCTACTTTTCCTATGGAAGGAAAATACTCTTTGAAGTAAAAGAATATACACATTATGAGGGAACCAAACTTACATGTGTTTGTCCTTGAAGACCTTATTGTGCAGATGTTCTCCTCAAATTGATGTAATAGGATCTCTTCCAAATCCATCTTCTTCCCCTATTTGATGATCTTATATGCTGTGCTCATGGCAGTGCTAGAAATGTTGTTCATTTTTCTTGCCTGGAATATCTTATATCCAACCACACATGCTCCAAATTTCAGCTTTGTGTTAGTTATGGTGTTTACTTTTAGTGCCCTCTTGTCTAATTTTGCACCGGTTAACCTTTCCACTTCTGCAAGAGATGGATGTTTGTGAGCCTGAGGTTTTTTGGTTGTTGGATAACCAGTCACGACATGTATAACATCCTTTTTTATAGCCTTTGGTTTATTTATCCATAGAGTGTTGCCATGGATTCTGCTTAGAAAAATTTTGATCCACTCTGTTTTAAACACCTTGGGAAAATGCAGTGCATTTGTCAGTCCCTTAACTTCCAATATTTTATGCTCTTCTTTGAGCTTTCCAGCATCATCACAAAGTGCCCTATAGGCATTATCAAGGTCTAGATCTCCTATCTCTGAGATCTTGTAGTGAATGTAGGACCTTGCGTCCTCTACTAGAAAAACCCTAGGTGGGATTCAGGAGAATGCTCCAGAATCATAGGGTTGGGAAGCTATTTCAGGGTGTAGTTTATACTTAGGTTCAACACATGCTCCTCTATTGACAAGTCTGGAAGGTTTCTTCTTGACAACCTTGATTTTCTCTACCCTAGAAGTTGATGCCATCGTATTTGAAATTTAGGGCTTTTTGTAAATCAAAATAGTGCTATCGGTGAGTGGATTAACTTACTGAATGTCTGTGATTGCCTTTGAATCTGAATGCTTAGTGATTGACTTCTACTAGGTCACTTCTCAAATTGCTCTTAAATCACTCTGCTCTACTTGAAAATTGCAGGTGCAAAAATGAGCTTACCCGTCAGGATTTTATACCTTTTTGTGCCCTAAGTTGTCATTAATGCTTACCAACTCATCAGTTTGTGAAGACTGCTTTTGTCGGTAAAGACATTCATAACATCTCTGGTGTCTATGCAAAGCATCAGGGTTGCTAGCGGTTTTGGAGACATCACCGATGCTCGTTGGTGAAGTTGCGATGACAGCTTTTGTGATTCAGTATTCACCGATATATGTCAATTTACACTTAGCTTGTGTAATGACCAATATATTCCTGTAAGTGATGCTAACTTTTTCTGTGTGTGTTCATCGATGCATATTGTGCCCAATAACCGATGGTTGCTTTTCAACAGTTTAGTACATAACAATGTATTGCATCTTTATTCATGCTAATATTACAATATGAACTATGTATAATGGAACCGATGCATAGTAAAACTTGTCATAATGTAGTTCCATACTTACTTGTGCAATCTAGTTAGATGTAGTGATGTCACCAGATCTAGTGGATGGGGTGTCACCATTTTTGTTGCTTGTTCCAGCACCTTCAATGTTTGTGGCTTTTACCCACATCTTGTTTCTCATTCTTTTGATTTCATCAATGGTATTTCCATTGGGATGTGTATTTGTGTCTGTCAGTCAGTCTATGCAATCTTTTATCATATGTCCAACCTTATGACAATGTAAACATGCCATACCTGGATCGCACCATCCTCTTGACCTTTTGGTCCACTTTCTCATACAGTTGGCAGCAATATGACCATACCTTCCACATGTTGTGTAACTTACCCATGTGTTATAGTCCCAAACATATGAGTTACCTACTCTTGCCAGTTTGTAGCTTTTATCATTCTCCTTTGGAGTCCATGCCTTGTTTTCTTTTTTCTACCATTCCTTATGTGTATGCCCATTCATCTTGCATGTAGGATAGTACTTGTCCATATAGGTTTTTCTCTTTGGATTTATCACTTTGGATTTGCACTCATGTGCCTTGTGCCCTTTCTTTTGACAATGATAACAATTACCAATAAAAGTAGATTGTGCTTGAGAAATACCTTTCATTTTGCTTCTGTAGATGTTTGAGGTGTGGCCTGGTTTTCCACAGTGATTGCACGACAGCTTCTTGGATCTTGGGGTTGTGAAATAATTTGTCAAATCTGGTTGATTTGAGGATTCACCATTCTCATTTTACCCTAATCCTGTGTATTTGTTGACTCTTCTTTGTCCATCAAGAAAATCATCCATCCTTCGGTTGCTATCCTCAGCCTTTTTGATCAATTCATTGTGTTGATTCTGGACTTTGATTTCATACTTCAATTTCTCATTCTCTTCTCTTAGCTCACCTATGATCTATATTATTTCAATGAGATCTATATTTAATCTTTTTACTTCTTGACTCATAAGAAAAATCTAGTTGGTAACCTCGTGGTGATGCTCAGTGAGTCTTAGAATTTTTTATTCTTTCTCTTGTAGTTTCTCTGTAATTTTCCTCCTATCATCAATGGCTAGTGGTCTTTCATTTTCAGCTTTTCTTGCATCATTCATGACATCAATCATTTTTACCATTTGAGTTTCTTGACCAATTTGCAGCATCTTGATTTGATCTGTCAGATGTAGATTGATCTCTTTCATACTTGTAATTTCTTCAACTGATGCATATGAAGCTTTGCTCAATGATGATTCTGCTATTTCAAAGTACTCTTGTATTTCCATTTCTTTGTAGTCTTTCTCATTCAACCTGGTTGCCATTATCTTTCTTTCATCAAGAAGTTTTCTTAGCTTTATCTTCGCCTCCTTATACTACTAATAGTTTACTTGCATTTGTAACTGCTCATTCTCAATAGTCATGCCTAGTCTAAACATGTCCATTGCTCCAATCTTTTCTCTCAAGTCTTTAAGCTTTTCAAGAGAGAGACTTATCTCTTATACCAATTGTTGGAATTATATTGAGATGATGTACTGAGAAGGGAGGGGTGAATCAGTACCTCTAAAACTTTTCTTGGTTAGCCCATTAACCCTTAGTCATCAGTTTGTAATTTCTCTTATCTAACTGTTCATCTTTCTTTATGCATATGTAATCATATCATACATTCTTTTTAGTATGTAACCATAACATAAACATTCACGAAAATAGATAACATATGACACAAGATATGATATCACAGAAAACTCATGTTAAGGAAGTAAAAACTGCGGTGGGGATTGTTACCCACAAAACTTCACTATCTGCAGATAAGAAGGGGCCAGTTAAGGCTTACAATTGGTCACTTCTGATGACCTACCCTATTAGGATTATTACAGTGGAGACCTATTAAGATCTACTTCATTTGAAGCTTTAGAAACACTGTTAAGTGTGCACTCTGATAAGAGATTTGGAAAGAACAGTTAAGTCCACCTTCTAAAAAAGGATTTTAGATGTGATGCACTTGTTAGAATGCAACTACATAAGTCTTTGATCTGATGATATATGCAATCTTCAATTGCTGATAAAAAATCCTATAAAGATTCATACATATAAGTAATCATCCTTCCATGATTGAATAATACCTTTATCTGCCCGTCGGTAGCCTCTGTGTGTTCTTGATAACTGATGTACTTTGTTTCTAATCTTTTCATGAATTCTACCTTCTTCTCTTTAGATGCTCTTTGTGGCTATCAATAATAAATAATTCATGTACTCACAATTGAGTATGAACATCTATTTATACTAGTTTAGGTTCAATTCTTGATTCATGCATCGCAAGGTAACTCTAGATCCAAGGTATACAACTTGACCTTGATCTTTAGTTAGATATGCTTTAGATCCGTTAGGATTCCCTAAAGCATTTACATAAATCTTGCATGACCATCAAATTATGATTTAAAACAAAATAAAACTCTATAAATAGAATTACATTGCTTTATTCGTCGTGTAAAAATCAGATCCACAATTTGTGGGTTCTTTATCTATTTGTCAATTCTAATGGTCGGATTTCTTGGTTGTTGGTGTTCCTTTCTTAAACTTGTCATTGGGTATGCCTTTTCTATTTTTTTCAGGTTAGTTATGAAAACTGTGTCGCCGGTGATGCATGTGGTCACCGGTGATGCTTGTGGTCACCGGTGATGCTTGTCACTTTTATACCTAGTATTTTTCTCAAAATCTTTGTTATGTCAGGTATGCTTGCATTTCACCAGTACTGCTTGTGGTTCATCGGTAATGCTTGTTGTCTGCCGATAATTCTTTGTCAATGTTTTTCACTAAGTATACTAATGGAAAAATAATGTCATCATATACATTAATGCTATCAGTTAGCTCTCAAGGTAGAAGAGAAACTCAAAAAGAAAAATGAATCAAGCAATAGGGGCAGAGGTAGAGGAAGAAATGGTAGAGGCCAGAGGGGAGTTTTTGGTGGAAGGAACTTTGAGGGGAGAACTTGATGATCCAAAGAACACTTCTCAAAGAGCCCATCAAGAAATATCCAAGCCAAAGAATATCGTTGTTCAGAGTCAAATGAAAGGTACTAGTTAAAGTTTGTAAAGTTATCATAGATTCTGGTTCTACTGATAATATAATTTCTATGGAAACTATTGAAAAGTTAAAATTGAAAAATATTCCTCATACTAACCCTTACAGAGTCACTTGGTTGAATAAGGATCAACATGTGTTGGTCAATGAGAAATCTTTGGTGGAATTTTCCTTAGGGAGGTATAAGGACAGAGTGTTGTGTGATGTCTTACCCATGGATGCTTGCCATCAATTTTTGGGTAGGCCTTGGCCGTTTCACAAGGCTGCAATGCATGATGGAGCCAAGACCTCCTATTATTTTAAGAAATATGGAGTAAATTTCAAGATACAGTCAATCTTGGAAGAAGGAGGAGTGAAGAAAGGGGATCCTAACATACTTTTGGTAGGAGAAAAAGAATTCTTGAAGGCACTAGAGGAAGAAGGAGTGGGCTTTACTTTGGTCTTAAATCCTAAGGAAGAGAAGGGGAGTAAGAAAGAAGAGTTACCTTTAGAAATCCAAGAGTTATTAAACCAATACCAAGACATAGTCAGTGATGATCAACCAACTACCCTACCACCCGAGAGGTCTATTAGTCATCAGATTGAAATCATCCCAGGAGGCTCACTCCCAAACAAAACTAATAAAATGACCCCACAACAAAATAAAAAAATAGCTAACCAAATTCAAGAGCTACTTGATCAAGGGTTGATTAGAAACATCATAACTTGTCCATGTGCTATTCACATTATCATAGCCCCAAAGAAGGGTCATACATGGAGGTAGTGTACAGACACTAGGGCCATAAATAGGATTACCATCAGATATAGATTTCCAATCCATAGGATAGAAGATTTGATGGACTGTCTAGGGGGAGCCAAGTACTTCTCCAAAATAGATCTTAAGAGTGGGTACCATCAGATAATAATTAAATGGGAAGATGAGTGAAAAACTTCTTTCAAGACCATAGAGGGACTCTATGAGTGGATTTTTATGCCTTTTGGGTTGTCCAATGCCCCAAGAACATTTATGAGATTAATGAATGAAGTGTTGAAATAATTCATTGGAAAGTGGGTTGTGGTGTATTTAGATGACATATTAGTGTTCAGTAAAACCAAGGAGGAGGACCTTAAGCACCTGCAAAGGGTAATACAAAGATTACATGATGAGAAGTTGACAATCAACCTAGAAAAGAGTGAGATCATGAAGCAGGAGTTGGTATACTTGGGCTTTGTTATATCAGAGGGAAACTTGAAGATGGACTCAAGCAAGGTGAAAGCTATCTTGAATTGGCCTACACCAAATTCAGCCACAAAGGTAAGAAGCTTCCTTGGACTAGCACATTTCTATAGGAATTTTATCAGACAATTTAGTGAAATCAATGCACCTGTTTTGGATACAATAAAAGGAGGCATGAAAGACAAATTCCAATGAAATGAACATCCTGATAGGGGATTTGAGACTTTCAAGAAAAATATAGCCACCCAACCTATACTAACACTTCCTACTTTTGAAAAGTAGTCTACTATGGAATGTGATGCTAGTAATGTTGCCATAGGTGCAGTTTTGAGTCAAGAGGGAAAGCTAGTAGCTTTTCACAGTGAAAAAAATAGTGATGAAAGGAAGAAGTATGAGCATCATATGATTTAGAACTATATGAATTGGTGAAAGCATGAAGGAACTGGAGACATTATCTCCTTCCTAAGGTATTTATAGTTTTTACTGACAATCAGGCTTAAGCTTTCTAAATTCACAAGATAATCTTAGCCATAAGCATATGAAGTGGGTGGAATATATCAAAGCCTATCCCTTCACCATAAAGCACAAGAAAGGAGTTTTGAATAAGGTGGTAGATGTATTGAGTAGAAGATTTCTCACGATGCAAGTTTAAGGAGAATTGGCATAGAAATTTTCAAGGATATGTATCTAGATGACGAGGACTTCTCAGCAACCTATGAGGTATGTAAAGAATTTCAAAACCACTTTCATGATGAGTACACTGATTTTACCCTAAAAGAAGGTATTTTGTTTAGGGGAGGGAAACTCTATGTACCTAGAGATTCAATGAGGGATAACATAGTGCAAGTGAATTATAATGGTTCATTGAGTAGAAATTTTGGTGTGCGTAAGACCTTAGAGTTGGTAAAGAGATACTATTATTGGCCAAAAATGAGTAGGGATATATAGAGATATGTGGAGACTTGTATAGTGTGTCAAAAGACTAATGGTAATTCCTCCAATGTAGGGTTGTATCAACCCCCTCCAATCCCAAATAGGCCTTTGGAGTGACTTAGTATGGATTTTGTAGTTGGACTTCCTAAGACCAAGCAGGGAATGAACAATATTTTTGTGATTGTAGACAGGTTAAGTAAGATGGATCACTTTGTGCCATGTAAGACCACCCATGATTCATGTTATATCAAATATATTCTTTAGGGAAGCTGCATTAAGGATGCATGGATTACCCCTCAGTATTGTATGAGATAGGGACTCTAAGTTTATGAGTCATTTTTGGAAAACTATATGGCAGAAGATTGGTACAAATATTTCTTTTAGCTCTGCATATCATCCACAAATAGATGGGAAAACTAAGGTAGTCAATAGGAGCTTAGGAAATATTTTAAGATGTCTCACCAAGGAATATTGGCAATCATGGGATGAGTTAATTGCTCAAGCAGAATTTGCATATAATGACACAGTCAATAGGTCCACTGGAAAGAGTCTCTTTGAAGTGGTGTATGGGATTCATCCTAGGGGTATATGTGAACTTAGGGATCTTGGAAGTAGTGTAGAAAAGAGTGGACATGCTAAGGATTTCACTCAATCCATGAAAGAGGTCCATGATACTGTGAAGAAGGCATTAGTGGAGAGTACAACTCATACCAAGAAGAAGGTGGATGAAAGAAAAAGAGATGTTTAGTTCCAAGTTGGACATATGTTCATGGTGCACCTCAATAAGGAAAGACTACAAAAAGGTTTTCCAAGTAAGCTTCAGATAAGGAAGATAGGTCCTTGTGTTATTCTAGAAATATATGCACCTAATTCTTACAAAGTTGACCTTACTACGAACATAGAATTATCTCTAGTCTTCAATGTTGCAGACCTTGTTTCCTAAAAATGACTATTTCTAGAGGGAGATCTTGATCATTCTGAGGATACATAGGAACTCAAGACAATGAAACTTCCAGTTCCTCCAAAGGAAAAGGAAGAGAAGATTCTGAATTCAAGATTTGCTAAGAAGATGAGAACCAAGATCTACATGGAACACCTCATCAAATGGTAGGGTAAATCAGATTGAAAGGCTACATGGGTGCAAGAGACAGAGTTCAAGAAGTTAGGCATCAACACTGACTTGGTTCAATTACCTGGAAGTTGATTTATCCTGTTTATGGGAGAATGGTGCAGGAGCACCTAGGGTTAAAGGCCCTTCTTTGTTTTTGTTGTGAACCTTCCTAGTTTCGTAGGAAACTTAGGAAGGTTTAGGAACATTTTGGATTTGTTTAACTTTTTTTGGTAAGTGTTTGGTTCATTCACTTATTGTATTGACCTAAGAAGGAAAATGGGTCAAATTGTGGAATGAACACCTTAGTTGCATAGGAGAGTGTTTTTAGATTAGTTTTGTGATGTATACATGGTTTCTAGGCCTCTAGAAATCCAACCAAGGTATTAGAAACATGGAAAAGTGAAAATTCCAAGAAATGTTGAAAAAGTTGCTCATTCAACAATTTAGCAATTTTGCAACTTTTAAAAGTTGCTCGGAATGTCTTAAAAAGTTGCTTTTGTCCTAAATGGACAAATAGTTCAGTTACATCAGTTTTTATGACAAGAGGAAGACTATTTAAGATCTTCCAAGCCATCATTTCAAGGTTGGAGGTCTTTTTATATAAATTTTTAGTTAATGAGAAGTTGCAGACTGCGCATTTAACTGTATCCGAGCATTTTTAGTAACAGTCCTAATTAATGGATTGAATATTGATCTTTTCTATGGTAATTAATTTCTTATGATTTTTAAGAGACTCTGTGTGGAATTATTTTTGTCTATAGTCTCCATTTTTTAGGATCTTTTAAACTTTCTTTGAAGTTGTAGTTTCCTGGTCCAATTCTCGACTGTATATAGAAAATGACTACTCAAGGTTCTTGAATCCATGGTGAGAAAAATGTGCCTAGATGGAACTCAAGAGGAGCCAATGTACATAATTTTCCTTTTTTTTTGGTAGGATAAAAGTTAGGCATGAATTTTGAGCTCTTGCCCTAGGAAAGCTTGGCTATAGCGTAGCTAGGGAAGAAAGAGAGACAATTGTGAAACACTTGCAGGGTTGGATTGGAAGAAACAATCCAATGGTTGGATGGTAACAATGGAGGGTTAATATAAATCTCTGAGTAGTGGTAGCATTGGAGGAGTCAAACTCAAAAATAAATGAGAGAAAATGTAGCATAAGAGCTAGTTAGCCCTACATTTAAGGACAGTGTCCCTAAGAGTTTTCAAAGGTTGTATGGAAGGTTTAACGAGTCCACACCTTGAAAATATTTAATCTTTTGGAAAAGGGTATCAAAATGTACAATTAGTTTTGGGGGTTTTTGTGAAAGAATCAAAAAATTGTGCCAGATTAGGGCTACAAATTCCAACAATATGGGATCCAAGTTTCTTACTCTTCCCCATATCACCCACAAGGGAACGGACAAGCTGAGTCCTGCAATAAAAGTCTGATCAAAAATATGAAGAGCGTATTGGATGAAAATAAAAGGGCTTGGGATTCAAAGTTACAACAAGAACTGTAGGCTGATAGAGTGATAGTGAAAAAGGTCATTGGTTGTGCACCTTTTGATTGGGTATATGGTATTCATGCTAGGTTTCCACAAAACAAATTGTTGTAGATGTACAAATTTTTCCAAGAATATGACGAGGAATTAGATGATGAAATGAGGATCAGAATGGGTGATTTGATACAATTGGATGAATCAAGAAGGGAAGCACATGATAGAAATGTTAGGTTGCAGTTGTAATGTAAGGATTTGTATGACAAAAGAATGACTGTAAGAGGTTTTAAGAGTGATGACTTGGTCCTAATGTGGAATGGCAGGGTATAGGACAAAGGAAAACATGGTAAGTTTGATACTATATGTCTAGGACCATACATTGTTGATAGTAAATGGGGTTCTAATTCTTACATTTTGAAAAATTTAACTAGAAATATTCTAGAATTGCCAGTTCATGGATAGTTCCTGAAGTTCTACATCTCTTGAAGTTCTCTGATCCATGAACAATAGGTTTTTACATATTCCTTGTTTTAGTTCTCTCTTGTAGGTTAGTTTCCTATCTATTAGTGGTCTGCTTGTCCCTGAGATTCTAGAATCTTGCTATGCCTACAAGAGACATACATCCCCAGTCAGAACCACTGTTAGGTCTTTTAAATTTTCTTCTTAAATGGAGTTCCTTTGGCATATTTCAACAAGTTTTTTAGGCCTGGTTCTTAAATCCTACAAGCCTTCCATAAACCCTTGGTTCTTTCATGTCAAAAACACTAAGTCTCATGCATCTCTTATAAAATGGAGTTACTTTTTCATTCACTTAAGTCCTAAAGTCCCATGTGTCTTTTAAGTTGTTTTCGTAAGGGGCCACCTTTTAATTTTTCTTAAGGACATAGCAGGTTGTATTTATTTTCCTAAATTGTCTAATGTCCCCATGGTGAATTATTCCTTTTCACACCTGTCGAGAAGGTCCCATTTTTATCCGACAGTCGACATGATCCCTTGATCGCAAGATGCAACTCCTTTATCTTTCAAGGCATCAAGTCATGATGCCATGTGTCCCTCCTTCACCAGCTAGCGATAAATATCTAACACCGTTAGATACCTTTTGATCCATTGGTTGACAATGTTCCACAAACAACAAGTGTAGGATAGTTAAACCATCATGACAATGTGAGCGAGTGCCACGTGGAAAGTGGTCAGGATTACAAAAAAATTTAAAGATCTGTCAAATCTAATTTGATCATGCGGTTACAGATGTGAACATGAATAATTCACAGTTATTCCTTTTCACATCTATCCTTTAAGCATCTTCAGATTTATACTAGCCCATCCTTCTGCTGCATGATATACAGATGTAAAGATGAAGGTTCTTAAAGGATAGTCAAATCTCACAAGATCTTACGATTGTTTCTATCCCGTAAAGGTGAATTTACCAAGGTTTAAGTCTTCAAGGCATTGCGACAGAGTGCAACGTAGCAGTTGGCAGCACTAGGTTATGCCTATGGTTAAATTAATGTTCTGATAGATCAACAAAGATCTAACGGTGTGTGTAAAGCCTCAAAGGGGAAGATGACCGATGTTTATTCATTAAGGTATCAGGACATGAGGCCAAGTTTCCTGGTGAGATCAAAGATGAAGGAAAGTAAAGGGACCGTCAGATCTATTTTCATCGCACAGTGTGCGTGATCTTGTGAATGTAAAGATGCAGGATGTTATCCATTGCGGGTTCACAATAGGTGGACATGTGGAAAGGTGACCGAACTAAAGGAGGTTAATTTGAAGTCAGATGTGTCTAGATCATGTGGTGGATGTTAAGCCTCAAAAAAAAGGTGATCAAGAGATCTTGTTGGCAGAATCACAACTTTGCAACACATGTCCAAATAATAACTTTTCTCATGGGTATAGTTAAAGGAGATCAATGATCATGTTTAAAAGTGTGAAAAGGGTTGAGTCTAGATTGTCGATGATGGATTCGACACCACCTATAGCCGTTAAAATCAAATTTTCAAATTTTAAATTGTTTATGATGGTTTTGAAGCCATTGTGTCACATTCTAGGTTGCAGAAAAGTGGTTAGGTTGATCTTATTTCTTGGATCTCATTTATGCAGTTGTGGGATTTTATAAAGGATAAAATCTGATAGCTTGAAATACTCTTTCATTTCATTTATTTTGTGAACTGATGCTTAGGGATTTTTATCAAATCTGCAAATCTCTTGTAACACTTAGACAAAGCCTTATTTCCTCTACATTAATGTTGGATTTTTATCCCAAGTTCAATGGCGAAATCAAATTAGATGGTACACAGAATAGAGTGAAGAATAAAGGGTTTCAACTTGATGACAAAACAATTTAGTGGTTGAGGAGTTATTTCTTTGTAACTTATTTGTTTTTCCTAACCCTAAATGAGTTGAGGCTTGTTGCAATCGCTAATTTTTATAAAGGGATTTCCAAGATCATTTAGTAAGGGCTGGAGAATTGGTAAAGTACAAGAAGGCATTAGGCTTCATACTTGTTCTAGTTAGGGATATATAGAAAAAAAAATTTAGACTGTATTAAGATAGAACATAAAGTTTTATGATCTTTTGCATATTGTTGAATAGCATATTTCCTCATTCAATTTGATGCAAAAAATTTATTCATCATACTTAATACAAGTCTTCTAAGATTTAAGTCTCTCCTTGGTGTTTATCTTTTGAGTTGTGAATTTTGTGACTCATTGCATAGAATTTTTTATGCATATGTTGTTAGTCTTTAGCTTTGATCTAGGATTATATTAAAATTCTTTGGATATGACATAGGCTCATTTGGTTTGTCTACATAAGGATACTGTAAGAAGTGTATGGTCTAGGTTACTTGTGTTTATGGTTATGAGTCTTTTCCAGTAGGTTGGTTTCAATTTTCAGTATTTGCATTGAGGTATTTCCCAATAGATAAGGTACTGATCAATATCTAGTACATTCTATTGAGATATATGTCTGATTGGGTTTGGCTATATTCTGCCCATTTAAAACATCAAAATCATTCCCAAGTTCTTTATATTTTTATACTAGTTATTGGTTGTATCTCCTACATGATAATGGAGAGTCAATGGATGTGTGGTTAACATTTAGTAATTTCTTACCATTAGCTCTTGTTAAACCCTACAGTTGTAAAGAGTTATGAAGAGTTCAATATCTATTTGGATTAGGTGTACTTGCCTTGGTTTTGTAGAGCCAAAAGTGTAGAGGGAAATATTGTCCCTATAGTTGGTCCATTTACCTTGAAGAGCTTCCCATACTTGGAGCTAACCACTCTTACAATCAATCTCAATGTATATTAGTAGCTTTCAAAGCATAAACATTTCCAAACACCAACGTAACTATCAATAGTTCAAATACACAGTGACACTTCTATGGTTATTTTTCTCTTTCAAAGTGAGGAAAATTTATTGGTATGAAAAAGAGTGTGTAACAATACACGAGATGGATAGAGGTTTTATGAATATATAATGTGTAGAAAAATATATAAAATATGATGAATACATTGTAGAGAATGCTACAATAGTTCATCTCATGAGAAGTATTACTGAAGAAAGCAGAGCTGAAGAACATGTGTGGTGTATAGAGTACTTAAACATACAAATGTGTAGAGTGTGTGAAAGGGGCAACCCATATGAACTCTATCATCAATTAGTGTGGTAGCAGTAAATGTTTAACAATACAATTATCATTAAAGGTGGTTGAAATAATAGTATTTATCATTGATAATCATGTCTTTAGTTCTTAATATTTTGATATTTTCAATCTTGATAGTGCATGAGGATTTATGTTATAAGTGAGGCTTTCAAAGTGTGGTTGGTTATAACTGGGAATGAAGACTTGATCATTATAAGTGTAATAAATGTTTTTCTATAAATTATGGTGTACATACTTGTGATTGTTGGTGCAGAGAAGAATTATATGAATGTGAATGGAAGAGGTATGTAAAGATTGTAAGTAGAAGAGAGAGAGGGATGCATTTTTTTGTCATGTGTCTATATCAACACTCAAAAGTTTTGTGATAGGATTATGATTAGAGGTTGAGTGAGGAAACAAATTATTGACATTAAGATTGGAGATACATAAACAATTGTAATGTCATATTTGTAGGTATACTTGTGAAATGATGTATTTGCATGTTTATCATTGTTTGGTGTAGGTGCGAAGAAAAATTAAAACACAAAGTCATTTTGTGTTTTATGAAAATTTCCTTATTTATGATGTTGATCATCTTTCTTAATAAGAGAATATTGCAAAGTGGAATTTATGGAACAAAGACAAGATGTCTATGGTAATGATTTGTATCAAGTTATATATATGGAAATATAGTGTTCCTCTAATTAAAAATTATATTTGAATTATGTTTAAGGGGTTGGTACTTATAAATAGAGAGGGCTTGGTTCTCTTGGAAGTAGGTGCTTCTAAATAAGTGAGGGGTTGGTGCTCCTTGAATTGGGTGCTTCTAAATTGTAAGGGGTTGGTTCTCTAAACATTTTCCATTAAGGCTTATTAAAAAGACAATCTTAAAGTGGTTTTTTACCCTTAGAGGTTTTCCACTATAAAAAATTGTGTCAAGTGGTTAAATGTGTGCACATGCTTTATTGTCTATGATATATTATATCTACTGCACATACATCCAATGTTGTTGATGTTATCATGTGAGCTATTTCATATGATAATGGTTTAAATTTAAAGTTTTAAATGGTTAAGTATCTTTTTTTTATAGATCACTGATTCACCCCCTCCCCCTCTCAGTGATCCTAGTATTCCAACAATAATACTCTAGTATAAGATTAAATTACCTGATCTTATGATGCAAAGTGTGTTGGTATTGAGGAACATTGAGAGGGGGGTGGGAATGAATCAATGTTCTAACACTTTTATCCTTATTAAAAGTGCTCTTAACAAATTTCACTCCTATCTCTTCCCTTTGACATCAATGACAAAGGTCAGGATCAAAGAAAAACTTGGACTACGAAAATCCTATATATCTTTGGTATATAAGAGTATGCAAAATATAATTACAAAAGCTTGAAAAAATCTAAAAAATTATTTCTCAGAAAACCAAAATTTGAGTTTCAACTCTTCTTAATGCTCTCTACAATCTCAATTTGTCCACAAATGGCATAGGAAAACTTCTCTACTTCAACTAGGGCAGGTGCATCTAGACAATTGTAAGTGGACTCTCCCTCTATCAAACCATTGAGTAGGATGTCAAGTTTAAGTTTGATTTGATTCCTTAACTTAGTGATTCTACCTTTCATTTTCTCCTCTATCACTAAGGTTCTAATAATGTCATCCAAATATATAACCTGAGATGCATGACTAGATGCCAAATTTTTCAATGGATCATATGATCTAGTTAATTTAGACAACTTATCCTCACTCTCCCTAATTATCTTCTCTATATTTTCCACACATTTAGTATATTCAATACATGCTCTATAATTTTACCTCCTTTGGTCAGAGCATCCTTTAACCTTTGAATTGAAACTCCTAATGATATTCTATCCTTCATAATCATAATGTTAAACTTATTGAACCTCCTAACATCCAACTATCTTTGCACCTTAACCAATGCTAAGTTCTCCAATGAATCAAAGTGCGTATTCACATAATTCAAAATGCCTTCATGATAACTTGATGAATCATTTTGACCAATAGGATAGTCAACATGATATTTTTCAACACATCCAATGCAAGTTCCAAAAGTTCATTGTCCTTCATGTGTGTTTTAAAGATTCATTTTCTAGCTTAGGCCTGGACTATCGAAGCTAGCCTCATCATCTACAAAATGCTCATTCTATCTAACTAAATTGCACCTTGAATAAACTGAATATCCTCCAAATTTGTGCCCTTTTCACCAAGAAATTCTTTTACTACCTTCACAGTGTCTCTTGCCTCCAGTTTATGTTTAAATTTGTATCCAAGGATTTCTCCTCAGTAAACTTGTCTTTTTATTTATCTTCCTCATGAATAGAAGCTTCCTTCTCTTTTTCCACCTTTATAGACTCAATGTCAGTCTGATCAACATGTTTTCCTTCTTCATCTCCTTTTAGGCCTTCATAAAAAGTTTAAACATTATCATCAATATTTTCTATAGTTTCCCTCTCGTTATCTTCCATAACATAATAACCTTCTGATAAAGTCATTGGTATATCATTCACTTCATCTTGACCTCCAATAGATACGTTGAATGGTATGTCTGATATGAATACATCAGGTGCATCAATAACATCTTCAAGGTTTTCTACTGGTTCAATGTCATGGGAAGTGGTATCATCACGTGTCTCTTCATCAACATCATACCATTTGTTTAGTAATATTTTCTTAAAAACTTCCTCTATATATTTTATAACTTATTCCATTTTATCAATCATTAGCTTTTGTATTCTTGTCTTTCTCAAGAACTCTTTCTTTTTTTCTATCAAGAATGTTATCTTTCTCATTTTTTAAAATCACATGACAAAGATTTATCAAAATTATCTCTCTAATCCTCTTGTCCTATTATAATGTTGTTAATCTCCTTCCTTCTAGGATCTCATACAATTCATCAAGTATATCACCTTTAATATCTACTAAGGCTCTATTATATTTATTCAAATAGAAAATAACTCCTTCCTCAAGTGTTCTTCTCTCTTTCTCATCATATTTATTATAATACTTCTTCAACTGAACCAAAATACCATGATTCACCATATTCTTAAGCACATTATTAACAGTGAAATGTGGGTTACTAGTAATGATAGATTTAGGCTTCTTAATTATTAGTTCTTCCCCTGATGATTTCCCACTTACTAATCTTACTTCCAAAACCCATCTACTTTCAATTTCCTAATAGCATCATTGGATTTTGTCTCATCACCCTTGTCATCTTATTTTTCTCCTTTGTATATCCTTTTTCCCTTTGACTTCACTCTTTTTCTTGTAGGGTCTCATTTTTCCTTCAATTTGGCTGATTGTGACTGAGTGGCCTTCAGTGTGAGTGTTATTTGTGTAGATGATTTCCTTGTATGGGTATGCTTCTTCTCTATAGGACTTCTCAATGTTTGCATTAAACTTCTTGTTTGTCTAACTTTGATGAAGATGCAATTTGAGGGGAAGTGTTAGGTGCATCAACATCAATAGCCATAAAATTACCATCCTCTCCTACCTTCTCTCTTTGTTCCTCATCATACCGATTCCTTTATTTTTTCATCTATTCCTTATAAAATCCCATCCTTTCACCTACCATCTCAACCCCTTTTCTAATCCTTCTATCCCTTATTGGATTATGTAGCTCACTGTGAGCTTTGTCACTCTTTTCTTCATAAGTTCCAAACCTTTCTTCATTAGGATCAATAGGTTCACTAAGAAATTTATTGACATGAATTTCAAGTGCATCAAGATCCACTTCATATTCCATGGGCATAATCCAAGATGTTCTTGGGACCACTACATCCATCAAGAAGGCATCTGTCTCCACCTTAAAAAATCCACTTCATATTTCTCAACTATCTCTCTGGGAATTCTATACTTGTTGCGCATTTCCTCCTGAAATTGTTTGAAATAACCCCACATTGTACTCCTTAACAATTTCTTATCTTGCATAATATAGTAATCTTTTATCTGAATTTCCACTGGTACATCTTTCTTCCATTTGATGTCACCAATTCCTGGAAAGAAATTCATGAAGTATGATTTATTTACATTTCATTAGCAATAGAATCAATAAAAGTTGTAGTGAGCCTACATTATTGACACAGTAAAGGTTTTGAAATATCTCAAAAGAGATATCTAGGCTTGCAGCCAAACAACAAACAAAGTGGAAACAACAACACAACAAGATATAACCAATATCACCTTATATTATTATCAAAAAACTAATTTACATGCAATGTGCCAAGTTGTAAGGCCTTCTCAGTTACAACCACTTACATCAGCAAACATAACATTTCTCATAGGATCGATGCCTTCCACACTATCCTAGATCTATGACACACAACAATCCGGTAGGAACACCAAGACAAACATGAACTTGAGCTCACAAGCCACCAAGAAATCCTCTTTCCTCCTACACCAACACCTAGCTACTAGCTCTTAAAGCTATCTTTCCTTCTTCTACAACTTCTCGGTCTTTCCATCATTACCCCTCTCATTTCTACTCTAAACATACCCTCCTTTTATATAGGATAGCCACAATTCAGCCATACAATAAAATAACCCAAAAACAACATTCGGCTTCAAGAACATAACATCCAACATGTTATCCATCAGTCGGCTGCAACAGTCATTAAATTCACCTAGGAGATAGAACCAATCCAGATTTAGGTCCTCACACCTCAAGGGTCAATCCAAATCATGAGGATAGTGACCCAAATCAAGTGCACCTGTTGGCTAGCCCAAATAATCCAAATAACCCTATCAGTAAACTGGAACACTAAAATCCAAGCCACTCGGTGAGAGGCACCACAAAGCAGAACACCGCTGAGTAGAGCACCATCGATCATAGCACCATTAAGCTCAGTCACCAATTCTATTGGTGAAGCAACACACCTTCCAACCAAGAACTACCATAAAGTGACTGAGAAACTCAGGTCTCCAACTAATCTTGCTACAAAAACCCAAAACCAAAATCTAACATAGTTTTGGTGATACGGGATCACCAAATAGCCAAGGACGCTCCTGTATCAGACACCCCAGGTGTGAAAATATGTTCTCAATAGCTCAACAAACATCTTTTGGGATTCAACACATAGATCCCAAACTGGTTCTTGATATACATGTCCTCTGAGTCCTCAATCGATACACCTTTGTCTCGGTTCTTCTTCTTTGAAGCCTTTCCTGCTTCCGACAATAAATTCTTTCTCTGATAAGGTTCCACGACCTTATAACCAAGCAATGTTCTCTGAATCACTAATTTTTCTCCCTCCACCTTGGGTTCATTCAATTCATCTTCATTCACCTTAACATTTCGGTGATTACCAACCTTGTTGTTTACATGGGGACATTCATATGACCAATGCCCTTCTCCATAGTTATAATAGGTACCTCTAAATCCACTTCTACCTGTCCTTCTCCTTGGTTCAATAGGTTTCGGCCCATCCTCAACTATCAGTTTATGCTTTACTGACTACTCTTGTTGTTCGTTCCCTCGGGGGTTACCATGATGTCTTCTCTTCAGCTTATCTTCTGCCTTCAGGGCATACTGGTAAGCATCCTCAAGTGAGGAAATATTCAACATACCAATCTCATCCTAGATATTGCATCTTAGACCATTAATGTCCCTAGCCACCTTTTCTTTAGAGAGTTCTCTATGTCGAGACCGAATAGTCAAATTTTAGAACTCCTCAGTATAGTCTTCCATAGTCATCTCCTTCTGCTTTAGGTTTTTTCACTTCTTGAATAATTCAAGTTCATAGTTAGCAGAAATGAACTTAGCCTTTAGTTTTACCACCATCAACCTACACCAATTTATCTTCTCCTCACCTTCTTCTTCTCTATCTCTCTACACTTCTTTCCACCATAAAGCAATGTGTCCCTTCAACTTAGTTTGTGCTAACCTCACTCTAAGAGGATCTCCAATGTCTTCCAACTCAAATTAGTATTCTAACTCACCGATCCATTCAATGAGATCCTCGTGCCTCAATGTACCTAAGAAATTGGAAACCTCCATCAGGTAACTCGTACTCAACTAAGCACTTGATCTCTATAACCAATTAGTTTTTTCTTCTCTAGATCTCTCTATCCATTCAAATATGTTATCTTTGCTAGATCCAGCAACCTCAAGGTCTTTAGCAAGATATTCATAACCATAATTTGTTCCAAGGTTCCTCAGTAAACTAACTATGGCTCTCATAATTTTGGTGACCAACTTATTCTTCATTGTCACCATCTCAAATCTAATATCCAATTTGACCTTTTCTATTATCCTCACCTCCATCACATCAATGAGATATTCAACTACACTAGGGCCCAATATCCTTGGAGGAATCTTCCAAGATCTTTGAAAACCCTCTATAACAAATCCCAACTGACCACCTTGTGAAAACTGCCGAACTATCTAGAAGTAAGAACACAACCTGTTACCTCATACGAACAATCAAATAGGTTTCAAAAGTCTAGGAACATAGATCTGCAACACAGATCTCTAGAGGAAACACAATCTTCACTTGGACCAACCAGATCAACCTTGTTGTGAAACCACCTGACGCAGTCCAGTTCTGAAGAAATCTCAAAAGAGATGTCCAGACTTGCACCCAAATAAGAAGCACACCGAAAAAAACAACACAACAAGATATAAAAATTATCAACTTATATTATTATAAAAAAAACTTATTTATATGCAACACATTGAGCTATAAGGCCTTTTCATTTATATCATTTACTTCATCCTGACCTCTAATAGATATGTTGAATGGTATGCCTGATATGAATACATCAGGTGCATCAATAACATCTTCAAGGTTTTCTAGTGGTTCACTATCATGTGAAGTGGTATCATCATGTGTCCCTTCATCAACATCATACCATTTGTTAAGTAATATTTTCTTAAAAACTTCCTCTATATATTTTATAACTTATTCCATTTTATCAATAATTAGCTTTTTGATTCTTGTCTTGCTCAAGAACTCTTTCTTTTGTTTATCAAGAATATTATCTTTCTCATCTTTTGAAATCACATGACAAGGATTTATCAAAAATATCTCTCTAATCCTCGTGTCCTATTCTAATGTTGTTGATCTCCTTCCTTCTAGGATATCTTACAATTCATCGGGTATATCACCTTTAATATCTACTAAGGCTCTATTGTATTTCTTCAAATAGAAAATAACTCCTTCCTCAAGTGTTCTTCACTCTTTCTCATCATATTTATTATAATACTTCTTCAACTGAACAAAAATACCATGATTCATCATATTCTTAAGCACATTATTAACAGTGAAATGTGGGTTACTAGTAATGATATATTTAGGCTTCTTAATTGTTAGTTCTTCCCCTGATAATTTCCCACTTACTAATCTTGCTTCCAAAAATCCATCTTCTTTCAATTTCCTAATAGCATCATTGGATTTTGTCTCATCACCCTTGTCATCTTATTTTTCTCCTTTGTATACCATTTTTCCCTTTGACTTCACTCTTTTTCTTGTAGGGTCTCATTTTTCCTTTGATTTGGATGATTGTGACTGAGTGGCATTCGGTGTGAGTTTTATTTGTGTAGATGATTTCCTTGTATGGGTAGGCTTCTTCTCTATAGGACTTCTCAATGTTTGCATTAAACTTCTTGTTTTTTCTAACTTTGACAAAGATGCAATTTGAGGGGAAGTGTTAGGAGCATCAACATCAATAGCCATAAAATTACCATCCTCTCCTGCCTTCTCTCTTTGTTCCTCTTCATATCGATTCCTTTATTTTTCCATCTATTCCTTATAAAATCCCATCCTTTCACCTACCATCTCAACTTATTTTCTAATCCTTCTATCCCTTGCAGGATTTTGTAGCTCACCGTGAACTTTGTCACTCTTCTCTTCATAAGTTCCAAACCTTTCTTCATTAGGATCAACAGGTTCACTAAGAAATTTATTGACATGAATTTCAAGTACATCAAGATCCACTTCATATCCCATGGGCATAATCCAAGATGTTCTTAAGACCAAAACATCCATCAAGGAGGCATCTGTCTCCACCTTAAAAAAGCCACTTCATATTTCTCAACTATCTCTCTGGGAATTCTATACTTGTGCATTTCCTCCTAAATTTTTTTTAATTAACCCCAAATTGTACTCCTTAATGATTTATTATCTTGCATAATATAGTAATCTTTTATCTGAATTTCCACTGGTACATCTTTCTTCCATTTTATGTTGACAATTCCAGGCAAGAAATTCATGAAGTAGAAAGAAATATGCAAAATTCATGAACCATACTTGAATATTTCCTTCTTATCCTTCTTTATTTTACCAAAATTCTAAAGGATTTGTATTCTCAATGCCTCACAAATTTCATACTCATCATTTTCCCTTACAATTTTGTAAGCAGTGTGAATGATGGTACTTGAGATTGAATTTTCCATGTTGGAGTGGTATACCTTATATCCTAAAATTATATCTATTAACCTCACATTAAGCTATTTTATATCATTTACTATCATTACATGTTTGTACCGTTGAGATTCACTCAATTTGGTAACTATATCCCTCTTGATTGACTTTAGGGCTGGAACCTCACCACACGCATTAAATCTAGTGACTTCTTCAAAGACTTACTTCATGATTTTGTATGGTCTATCAAGCCACATGAATTAGTCATTTATTTTCTCAACGCTAAATTAAGCCATTTTGTCTCATCAAAGGTGTCAAAGTTCATAACTTGGGAAATCTTCATAGTCTCCATGACTTTAAATTCATCTTTTAATTTCTCATTCTCACAAATTTTATCATACATGTCAAGAATTACACATTCTCCCAATTCTTCAAAATTGCAGTGAACTTAAACCCTAATATCTTCCACATGCAAGAATCCCTAAGGTACTTTATAAAATGCATGCTTAGGTTCATCCTCCACATACTTATATGGATGTTTCTTAAATTTAGGCCTAGGTCTTTCCTTAACATCAACGATCTCCTTGGTTCATCCATGATTCAAAGTAAAAAATACCTTTTTACACCAAAACAAAGGGTTTGGTGATAGATTTATGAAATTCATCCTTAAATGTTGTTCAATTTATTCAAATCATTTTGCAACATCTTTCTTCAGATATCACGATGAAGAAAGAAGTGTTAAATTATCATTTTAAACCTTCAAAAGTCAAAAAGTAAATTGCAATTAATGCATTATACCGTAGGCTCAAAACTACCTTTTAAACTGCAACTTGCAAATCCTTCTACGATCCACAAAAACCTATTCATATCCCTCCATATATGATTTCATTATGTTCTAAATTTTATTGTACATCAGACAATATCGATCAAATTCAATCGATCCATTTGATTCAAGGGTTAGGTAAAGATTTTTCTTGAAAAACCCCCCTTAGGTCTTTGACCTGATCAGTTTGTTCATGAATTCTCCACACTAGATTCTTGTGTGATCTTTCTATTAGAATCATTTTATTCTTTTCTCACCCATGTCTTACTCATTTTCTTCCTAACTTCATCAACATCAATTTATTTTCCCTTATCAATATTTTTCACATGTTATTTATCTCTACATAACGTCTTGTATTTGCATTAGTATTATTGTATCTACAATTCCTAGCAATGTGACCTAGGTTGTTACATCTGGAGCATATCACATTATATTTTTCATACCTTGTGTTCACTTAATTTTTCCTTAATTTGCACAACTGGCAATGTGACCAAATTTATTATATCTGTAGAAAGTTATGCTCCCTCGGTTCATAAAGTTGTTCATCTTTGATCTACACTCACTTGATTCATGTCCATACTTGTAGCAGGTAAAGCAATATCTATAAAAAGATATAGCATTAGGTTTTATTATTCCCTAATTTTCCTTATGACCAAAGTTTTGACATATAAAGCATCTCCAACTAAAGGTCTTCTCATTAGGTTGTTTCACAGGAGTCCGCTTAAGTTTCTCATTCTGATTGTCTAATAAAGTGTTATTCTGACCAGATTGATAACTTTCTCCCTTCTCAAATACAAGTCCTTGTGTATCTCCTATCATCCTTTGACTCTCAATTTTTACAATAAGCTTCATTGAACTAGTTTTGAATTTATCTTTAAATTCATTAACACACGCTTGAACACCCCCATTCACTCGAAGGGGTAAAAAAAATTTTTTTTTATCCGTGTGATTTTTTTTCATGCCTAAAAATGGGACACAACTTTTTGGGATCACCAAGTAACAACAAGATAGCCTCTAAGAACATTATTAACCCTTTCAAGTTCTTTCTCATTATGTTTGGATTCATTAAGATCAAGCTGCAATTGTCCAATCTCACAATTTAGTTTATGACACTCCTCAGAATTATGCTTCAAGGATTGCTCAAGATGTTATTCATTCTTTTTCTTTGCCTCAATCTCCTTATTCATCTTCATTACCATGGTTTCCATCTCATGTTATAGATTATCCTTGAATTTTTCAAGTTTCTCACATTCATCTAGTTTTTCTTTCAAGGCTTGAGAATCATCATTGCTTCCTTTCTTCTTTAACTGCTCAATAAGATCTTTCCTTTGTCTCTAGATTTGTTCAATTGTTCCTTCAAGGTTTCAATGATTTTTTCAGCTTCCTTGAGACTAACTTCCAATTTTAGGTTATAATAATTTGACTATTCAAGATCTTCAATTGAAATCAAGAGTTGTCTCTGAACACTGATAGAAATTGATAAATCTACCATCATTACATTCCTCAAGCTGTTAGAATTATTTTGAAATACCAGGCTATGATACCAATTGTTGGTATTGAGGAACACTGAGGGGGGGGGGGCGTGAATCAGTGTTCTAACACTTTTAACCTTATTAATATGATTTATTAACCATAAACCAAGATTAAAGAAAATTAAACAACATAATAAAATAAGCAATATCCACAACATCATAACAACATGATTTTTTGCATGGAAACCCTGTTAGGGGAAAAACCACAGTGGGGATGGAACCCAAAATTAATTAATTCTACAGAGATAATAACCCTATTAAAGGCTTAGATATGATGAGGAGAATTCACATGCATTCATACACACTACCTAGAGCTCATTGATCAATTAGAAAAGAGGGCTACACCCCATAGGAAAGCTCACTTCTTTACAAAAAGTATATGAAAACAATAAAAAATGGTGGACTAAAAGACAACATCACATATGTCAGTACAGTTTTGTTAAAGTGTAACACAAAATCTCTACTCAACTACCAATCGATCCTTTGATTACAGATCCTTCACACATACAACATATCTAACCATCAATATATATATTCATCACAAAAACTTGACCTTATATATCAGATATAAAAAATAATATCCTCACCAGTTGGCCTCAAAAGAACAGAGTGTACCGTGTGAAGTGTTGGCCAAATCCATCATCAAAACATTATGCTAACCTTGAACAATTTCATAGATCTTATCTACCATGTCATCTCTAGAAAAATAAGCTAATAAATTGACTAATTAATCTTTTATTTGGATCGCTTAATGATCCTCATAACTATATCATTGTTCTTCATTAACAATCAAGAAACCATTATACGAAGCATCATAAATCAATCAAAAAATATCGCCAATTATTGTGAACATAAAACAAGGTAGATTATACCTTATAGAAGTTCCTCCTAGGTTCACTGACAAAAAATCCATTATGCTTGTCTGTACCGAAGCATATATCAAACTCTGTAACCTGTGTCTATTCTCCCATACTTAGAAAAATTTACATCCTAACCTTTGTTATCACCATAATATGACAAGTGACCTTCAGGATCATGTATGGTTTCCATCAATGACAACATACAAGTTATTAATAGTAGTGTCTCTTGCCAATAAAGTGTACAAGAGATATTACTTATATATAGAGAAGGTGAAAGATAGAATTAGACAAGATCATGATATGCATCTTAATCTTTTGACATAACACAACTAACATAACTGATATTAAATAATTTTGAGCATAAGAAATAGATGAGATAAGATAAGATCTCATTGGTAGCTCTAAATTCTAGAAATATTCTTAGGACCTAAGTAAATTCTACATGTGAATAGGACCTACTAGTGAACTAGTTGTGTAAAACATTTATTCACACCAACAAAGACATGGTGGCTAATATCATGTGAATTAGAATTTTTTCTAGCTATGACTTTTAACATATTTTTGATAGGTTGTAATTATCTTATTAGGATTTCACCGTTCATATCAAGAGCTGATTTTATTTTATGATTAATCTCATGATCTATTATTGGCAAATGTCACCCATCCAAGGGGACTATCATTCTAATATAATCTATAAAGATGAAGCATTTATCATTTGTAAAGTTTGGGTTCGTGGGGAAAAGAGACATATGTGTTGTATTGTTGGAAATGAGATAAGTCACTAAGAGGGGAGGGGTGAATCAGTTACTCCAAAACAAATCTATTGTCCCTTAAATGTATTAAACAATATAACATCTAGTTACTTGATTAATTAATATATTCTTCTGTAACTCGGGTGTTAAAGAAATCTTTATGATATCCAAAGCAATTATACTTTAGTGATTAAGTGCTAAAACATAAAGCATGAAACAAATAACATATACACAAGTGACACCAAGATTTAACGTGGAAACCCAATATGGGAAAAAACCACCAATGTAACTAGTTACTATTTTTCACTCTTATGAAGTGAGCCCTGTTAGGAGCCAACCCTGTTAAAGATTACAAAACACACTATTAGGTGTGACCCTATTAGAGGATTTAAAACACCCTGTGAGGAGTGGCCTTGTTAGGGGTCTTCAACACTTCAACATAGAAATGCTACCTTGTGAGAGGATTTATAAAAAGACTGTAAAGTCTACTCTGTTAAGAGATTTGAGATCACTGCTACAATTGTTAGAAAGTAACAATGAATTGACCTGTATGTGTAAACAACTGTCCTTGCTGAGTCAGATCTCTGTTCTGATTATAACTGGATCCTTGCTGATCAAATATTCTATTGTACCTCTGAGTGTTTTGTACTCAATTAGAATCCCATCTGATTTAGCCTTCACTCTTCATATCACAGAATTCCACACTTCTACTTATACAGACTCTTTCTCACATTTAATCCAAACTTGACCTTTCATATATATGATAAGCCCTGTCAAGTTGGCTTGAATATACTTCTAAATAAGTAATAAATCACAATTCAGTCAGCCTCATATAACCAATTAATTATAAAATGTAAACCATTGTTAGTCAGATGACACTGAATAATCAACTCGATTAACACTAAGTTTCATTGATGCCCGACCATGACTGCAATTTTTGAGTGACTCGGTCAACACTAAAAAACTCTTTCTATTCACCAACTGTGCTCGGTCTGAATGTAGACATTTTTGTAACATCACTACATAAGTGTAAATACATGTGTAACATTAATGACAATACACAATTGAATAATTGTCTTCAACAATCTCCCTCTTTGGCATTGATGGCAACACAACATATCATAATACCAAGAATTTTAGAACATCAGAAAACTTTCTTTAATGTCCTTAGCTTCATTTTGATTCTCATCCAAAAAAACTCCCTCTTTCATCAAACTTTGTCTCTTGATAAGGTTTATGCCTCTGACATCAAACACTTCCTCTTTTTGTTATGAACTCTCCCTTAAGTAATTTCATTTGTATTATAGCAAACTCTCCCTCTTTGACAATAGATGCCAAAGACTCCATCTCCATAAATATTAAGTATCAATACCAATAGTCAATGTACTATTTATCTTTGAAATTGTAATGTACCTAAATGTACTAATTCATCTGCAATGGGCTCTGATGTACCTACATCAAATGATAAATCTTCACTGTGGCTTGGGTCGATGCATCACTAAACTGTATTTTATTGAGCTTTAGTTAGGGGAATCACCCCTATCTTTCCTCTAAGATACAAAAATGCATCCTCAGGTAAAGGTTTGGTGAATATGTATGCAACTTGTTCTTTAGTACTCACATATTCCAACCTTACTTCTTCATTCTGTACTAATTCCCTCAAGAAATGATACTTTATTTCTATATGCTTGGTTTTGGTGTGCATCATAGGATTCTTTGAAATGTTAATGGCACTGGTGTTGTCACAGTAGATAATAATTGGTTCTTTCACTTCTTCCTTCATTCTTGACAACAACTGCTTGAACCATATGATGTTTGAATAGTTCACTGCTGTAGCAACATATTCTGCCTCTACTATAGACTGAGAGATACAATTATATTTCTTGCTACTCCAAGATACTAACGTCTTTCCAGAAAGAAAGCTTCACTACTAGTGCTTTTTCTGTCATCAACACTTCCAGCCCAATTAGCATTAGTGAATGTCTTTAAATCAAAGTTCCCACCTTTCTTATACCATAAACCATAGTCTTCAGTACCCTTCAAATATCTCAAAATTCTTTTGATTTCCATTAGGTGGTTGTCTCTAGGATTAGCCAAAAATCTTGCAAAAATACCAACTGCTAATGCAATATCAGGTCTGGTGTGAACAACATATTGCAATTTTCCAATCATGGATCTGTAGTTGGTCTGATCTACCTCCTTTGAATAATTATCCTTAGATGATTTTTGTCTAGTACACATGGGTGTTCCAATAGGTTTGGAATCTTCCATTCCAAATTTCTTGAGTATCTCCTTAATATATTTTGATTTAGTAATGTAGATACCATCCTTCATTTGATAAACTCTTAATCCAACAAAGAATTTTATCTCACCAAACATAGACATCTCAAATTATTTACTCATAGATACAAAGAATGCTTTGCATAAGTCATAAGATCAGGCTACTATTATCATTGGTTATCTAAAATCTAATATGTACTAGGTAACCATGCAGTCTCTGATACCAGGCTCTAGGTGCTTACTTCAGTCCATACAATGCTTTGTGTATCTTGCAAACCATATTCCTTCTGCTAGGATCAACGAATCCTCCAGGTTGTTCAATGTAGACTTCTTCTAGGATTCCATTCTGAAATGCAGATTTCACATCCATTTGATACACTTTGTATCCTTTATGTGCAACATATGCCAGAATATTTCTGACTCCTTCAAGTCTTGCAACAAGAGAAAAATTTTCTCCATAATCAATACCCTCTTCTTGAGCATATCCTTTACAAACTATTATGGCCTTGTTTCTAGAAACTTCACCATTTTTATTCATCTTATTTCTAAAAACCCACTTGGTTCCAATCACATTCTTGTGCTTTTTCCTAGGCTCAAGATTCCAAGTTTTGTTCTTCTCAATCTCCTCAATTTCTTCATTCATTGCCTCTATCCAACTTTCATCATTTAACACATCTTTAACAGTTCTAGGTTCAAATTCACTTAGTAAACATGTACCTTTGATTTTGTTCCTTGTAATTACACCTTCTATCTGATCTCCAATTATTTTCTCATGTGCATGATGCCTTCTAACATATCTAGAAAGTATTGGATCCTTCAGACTTGATTCTAGATTTGATCCACTAGGTCTATCATTCTCAAACATTCTTTCATGTTCTTCTGTTTAATGCTCAGATTCTACTGTCTATGACTCGGTTCCCTCTGTCTGTGACTTGGGTTCCTCTTTCTGAGACTTGGTTCCCTCTGTCTGTGACTCGGTCTCTTCTACCAATAGTTTGGGTTGCACAGTTTACAACTCAGGTTGTACAGTTTGTGTTAGTATATTTAGTGGTTGACAGTTATGTTGTCCAATCACCATTGCTCGAGTCATAGGCATAGTATCAGGTTCATGATACACAAAGTTTTTGTATTCTTCAGGCTCTTTATTGCTCTGCTCTTCATATCTTTCTACAAACTCATCAATCTTGACATGTACATTGTCTATGACTTTATGAGTAGTAATATTTAGACATTTTTATGCTTTTATTTTACATGAGTAACCTAGGAATATTCCTTCATCACTTTTTGCATCTAGTTTTCCATTTCTTTCTTCCTTCAAGATGTAACATTTACTTCCAAATACTTTGAAGTAATGAACATTAGGTTTATAGCCATACCATAATTCAAAAGGTGTCTGGTTAATACCTTTCTTCAATTGAACTCGGTTCAAGGTGAACACTGTAGTGCTAATGGCCTCCTTCCAATATTTGGCAACAACATTCTTTTCAATCATTAGGGTTCTGGCACAATCCATAATGGATTTGTTTCTTCTTTCTGCTATTCTATTCTACTATGGTGTACAATGGGAAGATACTTGTCTTTTGATTCCTCTTTCATTACAAAATTCATTGATCTCATTAGAAATGAATTCTCCTCTGTCATATCTTAGACATTTTAGTTTCTTTCCTTTTTCCTTTTCAACTCTTGCAAGATACAATTTGAATTTTTGAAAAGCTTCTGATTTTTCTCTAAGAAACATGATAGTCATCATTCTGGAATGATCATCAAAAAAAATAATAAAATATTTCTCTCCATTATAGCTTGTTGTTCCAATTGGTCGACAAAGGTCAGTGTGTACCAATTCCAAGATTTCATCAGTATTGTAATTCTTTCTTTTGAAACTTGTCTTTCTCATCTTTCCAATTTGACATTGTTTTCATGTTTCTAACTCAGGTTTCTTCAAAATAGGAATACCTCTAACTCTCTTTTGCTTTCTTATGTTTACTAGATTATCAAAATTTACATGACACAACCTTTTATGCCATAGCCAACTTTCTTCTATTTGTACAATGAAGCATGAATCTTCACTAAGATCAAGATAGAATAGATTGACCTTTGTTTTCCTACCAATTCCAACTAGGTTCCCTTTACCATCTAGGAGCTTGGCCTTACCCTTCGTGAATTCTACCTTGAAGACAATGTTGTTCAAATATGCTACACTGAGTAGATTTCTCCTTAGTCCTTCAACCCAATAAGCATTATCACATTTGATTCCTTCTATCAGAGTAATGCAACCTTTTACTCTCAAATAGTAGGGTTCATCATTCCCAAAATTGACACTCCCACCATCATAGCATTCAAGATGTTCAAAATTTGTCTTATCACTAGTCATGTGATGAGAATAACCACTGTCAATTATCCATGTGTCATTTTTACTGATATGTGAGAAAAGTGTTGTATTTTCATCTTCTTCATCTGTCTCATCCTTAATAGCAATATAAACATTTCATCATCTTCTTCATCACTATCAGAATCCTTAGGAATATACCAAGACTTCTTACCTTTGTCCTTTTAGCTCTTGAAACCTTTCTTGCCTTTGTACTTGTTGAACTTTTTCTCATCTTTGTCTTCTTAGTTCGGACACTTGGCCGCAATGTGACCAACCTCATTGCATGAGAAACAAATAAATGGTATTTTACCTTTGTATTTACCTTTGGCAACTCTCCTTGCAAGTAATGATTCAATGATATCTAGATCTTCATCATCACTATCACTTTTAATCTGCTTCCCTTTTGAGTATCTATCCTTCTTACCAAGGTTTAATTTAGCTTTGAATGCAAACTCAAGATTGTTGGAGAATAATTGTCAAAGTTGTCTAGCTCAAAATTTGTAAGCCTTCCAAATAATGTATCTAGAGTTATATCCTTATTGCACCTCATCTTTGAATAGCTAAAACTCTAATAGCATAGATAGGAAGTAAAGTTCTTAATACCTGTCTCACCACTGTTGTATCTTCAAGTAGTCATCTTGCAGCTCTGATGGCACTCACAATCTTCTTGATTCTTTCATTGTATCTTGTAATGTCTTCTCCTTCTTTCATTTTCATCTGGCCAAATTGTCCTCTGAGACTTTCTACTTTGGCTCACTTTACATTTGCATCTCCTCCATGAATGTCCAATAATTTTCTCCACATATCATAGGCTGCAAGGAAGTCCTTGACTTCATCAAATTATGACTAGCTGAGTGAATAATCTATATCAATCATCATTATGTTATGAAGCTTCCATTCCATCATCTATTCCATAGTCATATTCCATGTTGGTTCCACATATTTTCTGTCCAAAAATTGCAAACCAGCATCTCCAATTAGATAGATGTAGTTTCATCATCTCTTACCATGCAAGGAAATTGTCTTTGTTTAGCTTTGGGATCTCGCTTCTATAAGACATCTCTGATCTTTAGCTTAGTCCTTGAAACCTTCTCAGAAAGCACTTTCTGCTCTAATACCAATTATTGGAAATGAGATAAGTAACTGAGAGGGGAGGGTTGAATCAATTACTCCAAAACAAATCCCTTGTCCCTTAGATGTCTTAAACAATATAACACTGTTACTCGGTTAATTAAGCTATTCTTCTATAACTCAGGTGTTAAAGCAATCTTTATGATATCAAATGAAATTATACTTTAGTGATTAAGTGCTGAAATATAAAGCATGAAAAAAATAACATATACATAGGTGAGACCAAGATTTAACATGGAAACCCAATATGGGAAAAACCACCAATGTAACTAGTTACTATTTTTCACTCTTCTAAAGTGAGCCCTGTTAGGAGCCAACCCTATTAAAGGTTACAAAACACACTGTTAGGTGTGACCTTGTTAGAGGATTTAAAACACCCTGTGAGGAGTGGCCTTGTTAGAGGTCTTCAACACTTCAACATAGAAATGCTACCTTGTGAGAGGATTTACAAAAAGACTGTTAAGTCCACCCTGTTAAGAGATTTGAGATCACTGCTACAATTGTTAGAAAGTAACAATGAATTGACCTATATGTGTAAGCAACTGTCTTTGTTGATTCAGATCTCTGTTCTGATTATAACTGGATACTTGTTGATCAAATATTGTATTGCATCTCTTAGTGTTTTTTACTCAATCATAATCCCATCTGATTTTTCCTTCACTCTTCAAATCACAGAATTTCACACTTCTGCTTATACATACTCTTTCTCACATTTAATCCAAACTTGACCTTTCATATATATGATAAGCCCTGCCAATTTGGCTTGAATATACTTATAAATAAGTAATAAATCACAAATCAGTTGGCCTCATATAACCAACTAATTATATAATGTAAACCACTATTAGTCGGCTGACATTGAATAATCAACTCGGTTAACACTGAGTTTCATTGATTCCTGACCATGACTAAAATGCCCGATTGACTCGGTCAACACTAGAAAACTCTTTCTATTCACCAACTGTGCTCGGTCTAAATGTAGACATTTGTGTAACATCACTACATAAGTGTAAATTCATGTGTAAGATCAATGACAATAAAGAATTGAATAATTGTCTTCAACAATACCCACTTGGTTTATATAAATGCAGAGGATTCAATGTTGATGTCTAATTTATTGTAATACAAACATTTGAGTGATTTATGTGGATAAGGTGTGATTTACATTGTTTTAAGGTTTGTTATATTGTTTATTCTTGAAGTGTACACCTCCAAGGAGGGTAGAAAATGTTCACTTGTGCATTTGATATATGGGATTTTTTGTTTTGATTAGTACATCTTCAATGAGGGACCAACAATATTTCTAGGATGTGAGTTGGATTTACAATGTTATGAAAGTGGTAATTAAGTAGAACATTGTTGTTTAAGATTACAATAACAAGTTTATGTTACTATACATGGAAATATGAGTCACTATAAGGTTTATTTTTTGAAACGCCAAAAGACTTACTACTAAGAAACATTGATAGAAATATTTGATGACTTTTTTCCAAAAATATGCAATAACCCATCAAATAAATTCCTCCTATATCACCCACATACAAAGAATGATATTTCAATGAATGAGAAAAATGTTTTTATAATTTAATCCTATTCATACTTGAGCATTAAGAGTATCATAAATATTGAAAGAACTTACACGATCCTGTAAATCTCTATGTAATTGATATTTTATTGTACACAGATAAATTTTTGTATTCACATCGAATCAAATGTATTGAAAGGGCTACCCCCATAGGTTTTGCAAAGTCTAAAGTGCAAAATTGAACACCTATTATTTTTATTGTTCATCATCCCATTGACTTTGATCATAGATCTAAAACTTTGTAGGAGTTAATAGACCTAAGTTGAAGAATCAATCTTGTACTAATGCTTGTGTGACACTTTCTTTTGCTAGTCACGATTCTTCCACTTCACATATTTGTCATTGTGACTGTAGCCACAACTCAAAAAATAACCCTCATAGTTTGTAGGGTTCTTCTTATCACCAACATTATGGATGATTACTTAGTCGTGGTTAGTCATGTGTTCATTCTAGTTGGTTTGACAATAAGAAAATTTCCTACCTAGACTTTTGCTATCTCTCTTATTCAAGAATATACTTATCTCTCTTATTCATGAACATATTATTTAAAAAGACAGAAAATAAAATGATGATGCCATCACTAATTGAGAGCTCATTTCCAGGTAGGTGGAGCTTGAATGATTAGAATCTATTTCTTGATAACGATCCTTCCTTCCCCTTCCCATACTATCCGAGTGACTTAATTGTGTGACTACCCACTTAACTTTCTAAATGTAACACAAAGGGAAGATACCCAAACCCGCACACCGTAACTTCGTGCACCTGTAGATTGTAAATGACATGTCACATTTTGATAAAAAAAAATTGTTGTCTCTGTATGTGAGTTAATTTCTTAAAGCTAAGGTTTCAGCTTATGGGTATTCACAGATCTCTCTATACAGATCATCGAACACTGAAAGGTCAAAAAGTGGCAATTTCAAAGTGTTGCCCAATACTCACTATGTTATTGCACCAATAGTCATTCACTCAGTACTTGTGGCCAAGTGTCCCAATAGTCATTATGAAATGTCCCAATAGTGGTGCACAAATGGGCTAATTACTAACCAAAAAAGCTAAAAAATGATCGGCTATTAGTACACGTGTGATTGGCTATTGGTACATGTGTGATCATTTTTAGAACTTCTTTAATATTAACAATTAGAAGGTCATGTGCACAAAAAAAAAATATCAAGATTATTGGACCTCTCTCAATTACTAGGTAGTTTCTCCTATTACACTCATTTTTATATCACATCTTATCGTTTTACTTAGCACTCTTCATCATAAGAGAAAACGGAGAAGGGCAAGAGATGGGTTTGAGGTGAAAACCTGGGTTTTGCTAAGTAAAAGCAAAGATATGAATGATTGAAAACAGCGTTTTGGCAGCTTCTAAATTATGGAGTTGACAGATTCATCCGGATGTGGTCAAGGAGGGGTTAGGGTGAATGCCTAGTACTTGCCTGTGAATAAAGGGAATTTCCTCTCCTCAGTGTGGTGTTAGAAAGAGAAGAGAAATGGCGATGAGGAGTTTGAGCCCCAATTCATTTACAAGTGAATTTTCAGTCCCCTCTTCATTCAGAAGGCGCAATGAAGAAGAAGAAGAAGAAGAAGAAGAGCTCATATGGGCTGCCATAGAGAAGCTCCCCACTTATGATCGCTTGAGAACATCCATTCTGCAAGATTCCTCCGCCTCCCAACAGATTGATGTTACCAATCTCCACCACTATAGTCGACAACAACTCATTGACAGGCTGCTTTAAGTAGCAGATCAGGATAACCAAATCTTTCTTAGAAAGATTCGTGAAAGACTTGACCGGTTAGATGCTTTTATACGGCACTCTGTGCTTTAATTTATTCCACTACAGTTTGTTCATTTATTCTACTTTCCGGTATGCAGAGTTGGGATCATCTTACCAGAAATCGAAATCCGTTTTGAGGAGCTCAATGTTTCTGCTAGTGTCTACATGGGCAAACGCGCACTGCCAACCCTAATTAATTGGAGCCTTAACATGTTAGAGGTGGGATTTGTTTTTCTTTCTCCAAATCAAATATTTTTATTTTGTATCTGCATTTGGTGAAATTGAATGTAATAGAGAACATATTTTTTAAGTTTCTAGTATGAAATTTCCACGGTTACAGTTTGTAATTAATGTTAGTTTTAATTTTAGGGTTAAATTTCTGTTCTGATTTCCAAGTCGTCTCAAGATTTTAATCTTGAATTTCTAGTTTCATTCTAGACTATCTCCTTGCTTTATCTAATTGATTGATTGGTCTATTATGCAACTCATTCTAAAAAATATTCACATAATCTAATTTCTCAAGATTTTCAAGTTTGTTTGCTTTAATAATAATGACTTAACTGATCTATTATTCAATTTTCAATTCTCTTCTTATTCATTCCAATACACGAATCATAAAGTGCCTTGATGGAAAAATATAGTCACATAAATTAATCTCTTTATCTTTATCTGCTAAAATATTATGGTTATATTTGTCACTGAAATAGGATGTTTTGGGATCACTTGGGGTCTGTAAAAGCAAGAAGAAAACGTTGAGGATTCTAAGAAATGTCAGCGGTATAATCAAACCCGGGAGGTAAAGGAATTCTATAGCAGGACAATTGTTCATAATAATAATTATTACTGTTGTGGTGATTATGGTGAATATTATCTTATTCCTATTTTGGTCTGCTTATATTCAGAATGACCCTTCTCCTTGGGCCGCCTGCATCAGGCAAAACTTGTTTATTGTTGGGACTAGCTGGAAAATTGGACACGACTCTTCAGGTGAGCCAAAAATATCATGTCCTCGAATAGTTGCCAATGTTCAGTACAAACACGGGGGAGACAATGAATATTAAAAAGGAGTCGTACATTAAACTTTCGGTTTAGTGTTGGATCAAATCTTAAGGAGTAGAATCTTATTGAGTCGTATATTATATTTTGTGTTTATAGTGTTAGATCAAATCTTACTTTTTAATTAAAAAATATGTTGGGAGTTTTAATCTTATCGAATTGTTTAAGATCTTTTTATCTCGAGGAAGTGATTGTTCAACTATTGTATTAGGAAATATATTATATTTTATTTTAATATAGAGCTCAAGTAAAATTATAGTGTATTTTATAAGTTTTTATTTTTTAATAAAAATGTTGAGTGGAAGAGGTAAGTTCTGAAAAATTCTATCTTTTAATCAAATTTATTTATTTAAATATTTTTTTTAGAAATATAGATTAAAAAGTAGTTTTCTTTTTGTTTCTAATTAAAACATATTATAGAAGTCAAGTTTTATTAAGTTGATTATATAAACAATATATTAGTGAATTTTTTTTTTTCTATGCATAAGAGGCTAAAGCTGAGAATGTTATATTAATAATATAGAAAATACACAATAATAGTCTAAAACAAAACTTCTAAACCAGCCAACATCTCTGACCAAACACCAAAATGGAGCTCACAGTTGCTCCAAACAACTATTACAAAACGGTTTGCATCTACTAAAACCATAAACTAATAGTAGCAATAACATACGAGCTCAACAATTACAAAAGGGCTCAACAGAAACTTAGCTCAGCGAACTAGTCCGAGGATGAAGAGGAGTTATCTTCATTCCTCTCAGCAGAGGCTACACTCTCTAAGTCATAATTCTCCTCTGAATTTTGTAAATTTGCATAATCTTGCTCCTCAGCATCATCCTCATCATCAAGCTCTTCGTCCTCTACATCATCTTCTTTTGCATCTTCATCTTCCTCCTCCTCCTCTGCATCTTCCTCCTCATCATCCTTGCCTCCTTCATTGTCTTCCTCATTTTTAGTGGAGTCCTTGCTACCCAAACCATCTGATACACCTAGTCCAAATGTTCATTCAAATCATCCCTGACCCAAAAATTTAGAGAGAAAGGCAATGCCTTGTTTCATCATGTTTCTTCTGATGTTATGGTCCTCCCATTCCCAGCCCGAAAGGATAAAGAGTCTCCTTAAAGGTCCTCCGTAAATATTCCTCCTTTGGTTATTCCCCAGACTGGGGAATGGATCTCCTACTGTCATGAATGTAGCTAGTTTGCATGGCAAAGGGGTGGTGAGTTCTGTGTCTATGTTCACAATCGCTCCATGAAGACCAACTAAGTATTCTTCAGCGAAAAGGCATTGGCAGAATTCTTCTACCATAATGTTGTGGACTCCAGTAACCAAAATACTTGCAAGGAAGCCAGTGAATATGTCTAAAGTGATTAGTTCTCAGGAAATTAAAGCCTCGCACTTTCCTAATGGTGTGCAAAACTAGTATGTGATGAAAGTTGCAGATTTCTTTGAGCCTAGAAGCATCGATGGACTATCAAATGCAATCTATTCCAATTCAGACCCAAGCTTAATCAGAGTATCCATGCCTGTTCCACCTATATTGGAAAAAACCTCGGTTAAATCTAATCATTCCCGCAGCTACAAGGCAATGACTATCCAAATTATAAAAAACTGATACATAAACCACTCCCAAGCACTCTGCTTGCAACCCAAAGATGAATCTCTATGGAAAAACAACTTGTAGACTAAGCGTCATTTCTCTGACACACACTAATAGCTTTATTCCCATCTAGGAAGTCATTTAAGCTTTCTTGGGCCCAAAATGGCAGGTTTCCAATTATGGTTTACTAAATTTATCTCAAAAGAATGAATAAGATTATATCTGCACTTCCTAAAAAAAGAGAAGTGGGAAAGGTGAATACCTAGCTCCCACAAAAATAGAGGGATCATGGTATCTCCTGTAAGATTGGAATCAAGCTAGTGTGCATTTTTATGTGTCAGAGAAGGAATGGCAGTGTGATGCAGGAGCATCTTGGGTCCTTGGCAATCCTTCTCAACCAAAAATATGTTTTTTTGTTCTTTAGTTTGTTTGGAGGCTGCTCGGGAAATACTCTGTTACTTGGGTCTGTCACTCGGTTATGCTTGTTCTGAGTTGGTATTTGTTTCTCATATTCTGTCACTTGGGCATGCTTGCTTGTTTCTTGTTGCTCCGGTTTCTCTTTTGACGCTCAGGTTTGTTTCCTATTACTCGGAGTGTTCTTTTGCCAAGTCACTCTGTTGCTCGATCATCCTTTGCCCAAGTTTCTTATTTTGGAGTTGGATATGGTGGCCAACTTCTTTAGTTAATTTTCGTGGCTTAATTGATTTGGGGTCTCTCATTGGGATCTATTTGGACCTAAATCTGGGTCTCACTTATGGATTTGAGCTCCGACCTCTCTTGGTGGACTCTTGTATATATTTGTTTCTATGTTCTTTGCTTTAGGGGGGCATCGGTTTTAGAATAGGATTTTAATATCAGATTATCTGTAAGTAGGTATGTGACCTCGCATGTATGAAGGTCAATTTGTAGTTGTTTGAATATATGGTCCAAACTGGGAAGGCCTTACATCCTAGCATGTAATGATTTTGATCAATTAATAAAAAGGATGTCTGTTGTTTCTGCTCTCACTGTGTTGTTGTTGTTGCTTCCGCATTGTGTTGGCAAGTTGGTTTGGTAGTTGGGAGAGCCTTTGGCCCCATTATCAACCCTCCTTGCGTCAGGTAGTATCAGAGCATTGGTGAGATCTAAGTTCCTTCTTGTAAACTCTAACCCTTGTTGGTATTGTTGTGGGGTAGCAGATTGTGATCTGACCTACAATTGCAGAGGGATTCAAGATGGTTCGTAGGAGAGGGAATGCAAATCCAGGTCTAGCTAATATGCTTAGACAAATGGCTTCTAGAATGGAAGTTGTTGAGATAGCCCAGTGCAGAGGAAGAAGTCTTGAGGATGTTAGTGATGATGAATTTGAAGAGGTTCAAGGTGAATTTGCACCTGCACATGTGATGAATCAGGAAGAAGAGAGATTCTTGCGAGCATTGACAAGTTTGAAATCTACACCTCAATTTAATCCTTCTGAGTATAGTGAAAAATTGGATTTTGATGAATTGATTGGCTGGATAACTGAGATGGAAAACTATTTTGAATATGAGAATGTATCAGAGGATAAGAAGGTGAAGATTTCAAGCACAAAGTTGAAAGGTCATGCATCCTTATGGTGGGAACATCTGCAATTGGATTGAAAGAAGAAAGGTAAAGACAAAATCAAGGTATGGGACAAGATGGTAAACAAATTAAGAGGCAAATTTCTACCTTGTGATTATCAGATTAACGTAATCAAGAAAATGTAAAGTTTGAAGTAGAAAGATAAATCAGTAAAGGACTATACTAAAGAATTCTATAGATTGGACATCAGATCTGGACATGTTGAAGATCAAGTGGAAAGAGTAGCAAGATACCTGACTGGATTGAGAAGTTCCATACAAGATGAGATCAGTTTGGTCAAGATGGAAGGCATTGAGGAGGCATATCAATTTTCCCTAAAAGCTGAGGAAAAGTTGAACAGAAGATATGAACAAAGAAAAAGACGCAGAGGTGGTAGATTACCTAGAGGAAGAGGTAGATCTCATGGTGAAAATAGTAGATCTGAATCAGACAAATTAATTTCAGACACATCTCAAGACAAGGGAAAGACTGAATGGAAAGGTGGAAGTTCATGCCGAGGAAGACGCAATGACTCCAGAGGTGGTTATTGCAGAAAGGGATTCCAAGTAACTTGTTACAATTGTGGAGAGGAAGGACATAAATCCTTTGAGTGTACACTTGCAAGAAAGAAAGGCAGTAGTAGCAGAAATGCATTGGTGCAAGAGGAGTCAACAAATGAAGCTGAGAAGGAAGGAAATCTCATGATGCGAAGGATACTATGGAGTGAGAAAGATAAGAAAGATCCTGTGAGGAAAAGTTTGTTCAAAACCAGATGTAGAGTTGCAGACAAAGTTTGGAAGGTGATTATTGATAGTGGAAGCTCAGAGAATCTGGTCTCTAAGGAAATGGTTATTAAGTTGTATTTGGAGAGGATGAAGAATCTGAAACCCTATCAGATCTCATGGATCAAGGATGAGAATACATTAATGGTGAGTGAACAATGTTTTATGAATCTGAAAATTGGAAAGTATTATGCTAAGGTGTTGTGTGTTATTATGCCTATGGATTGTTGTCATATTTTGTTGGGTAGACCTTGGCAATATGATAGACATGCTATACATGATGGAAGATTGAATATATATTCTATTTGGGTTGATGGTAAGAAGAAAGTTTTGTTACCTTTGGTTGAAGAATCTATTGGTGAGATTTGTACATCTATGAAAGTTTGTTTGATGGAAGGTAGACATTTTGTTAAGGATTTGAAAAGAAATGATATCTTTTATGCGTTGATTCCTAGCAAATCGAGTAAAGAAGTTGAGAAGTTTCTCACTGAGTACAAGGAGATACTTTCAGATAATGTACCTAATGGTTTGCCACCAATGAGAGATATCAATCACTTTATGGATTTGATTCCTGGAGCTAGTTTACCAAACAGAGCACCACATAGGTTAACACCGACCAAGAATCAAGAGCTTTACCGATAACTTCATGAATTATTGAACAAAGGTTTGATCTAAGAGAGTTTGATTCCATGTGCAGTACCTGTTGTATTGGCACCTAAGAATAATGGAGAATGGCGAATGTGCACTAATTCTAGAGAAATCAATAAGATCACAGTGAAGTATAGGTTTCCTATACCGAAAATGGATGACATAATGGATTGTTTCAGTGGAGAAAAATATTTTACCAAAATTGATATGAAGAGTGGGTATCATCATATCAGAATCAGAGAAGGTGATGAGTGGAAGACCGCTTTCAATACAGAGGAAGGTTTGTATGAGTGGTTGGTTATGCCTTTTGGTTTAACTAATGCACCGAGTACTTTTATGAGGTTAATGAATAAAATTTTGAAGAAATTCTTGAATAAATGTGTGATTGTATATTTGGATGATATTTTGATATTCAGTAAGACTAGGGAAGAGCATTTGATGCATATAAGCCAAGTGTTGCAGATATTGAAAGATGAAAAATTGCCAATAAATCTAAGGAAGTGCTCCTTCATGAAAGAAGAGCTTGTGTATTTGGGATTTGTGATTTCATCTGATACTTTGAAGATGCATCCTAAGAAGGTTGAAGCTATACTTAGTTGGCCTACACCTAAGATCAGTTCATGGATTGGCAAGTTTTTACAGGAACTTTATCATAAATTTCAGTTCTATTTGTAATGCTATGACTGAAACAATGAGAGGAGACAAAAGAGAATTCAATGGACACATGGAGCTGGTAAGAGTTTTGAAGCCTTAAAGTTGAAGGTTGTTGAATCACCTGTGTTAGCACTACCTGATTTTAAAAATTTATTTCAAGTTGAATGTGATGCAAGTGGAAGTAAAATTGGAGCTGTGTTGACTCAAGAAAGTAAACCTGTTGCTTTCTTTAGAGAATAGTTGAATGATGCTAAAAGGAAATATTATGTCTATGATCAAGATTTATATTCTATTGTTCAAGATATGAAGAAATTGAGACATTATTTGATGCCAAATGAATTTATGTTGTATACTCATCATAAGGCTTTACAGTATTTGGGTAGTCAGGATAAGTTGAATTAGAGACATATGAAATGGGTAGAGTATTTGCAGAGTTTCACATTTTTGATTAAACATAAGAGTGGAGTTTCTAATAGAGTTGTTGATGCATTGAGTAGAAGAAGATCTTTGTTGACTGGAATGAGAATTGAAGTTCTTGGTTTTGATGACATAAATAGTTTGTATGAAAGTGATCCTAATAAATCTAAGCAGTGGAGAGTGTGCAGAGCACCTAATTCAAATCAATCAAGTAAGTATGAAGATTATTTCATTCAGGAAGATATGTTGTTGAAAGGTATTCAGTTGTGCATACCAAGAGCTTCAATGAGAACTAATTTGATTAAGGAGAAACATAGTAGTGGATTGGCTGGACAATTTGGTATTGATAAAACATTGACTTTGCTTAAGGAAAGGTATTTTTGGCCTCAGTTATATAATGATGTTCAGAAATTTGTGAAAAGTTGTGGATTTTGTCAAGTTGCAAAAGGAGTGAATCAGAATACTGGTTTGTATACATCAATTACTGTTCCTGAGAAACCTTGGAGTGATATCAACATAGATTTTTTTCTTGTCTTACCTAGGAAAACAAGAGGTAATGATTCCATATTTATTGTTGTGGATAGATTTTCTAAGATGACACATTTCATACCATGTACAAAAACATCAGATGTAGTAAATATAGTATATCTTTTCTTTAAGGAGATTGTTAGATTGCATGGATTACCGAGGAGTATCATCTCTGACCAAGACAATAAATTTGTAAGATATTTTTGGAGAACACTCACGAAGAAGTTGGATACTGAGTTGAAGTTTAGCTCAACATTTCATCCACAGAATAATGGACAAACAGAGGTTGTAAACCAAATTTTGGGTAATTTGTTGAGATTCTTAGTTGTAGACACACCCAGTAATTGGGATTTGATGTTGGCACACTTGTAGAGTTTTCATACAATAGTTCAGTGAATAGAAGAAATGGAAAGACACCTTTTGATATTGTTCATGGCACACAAACAAGAAGTATATCACATTTGAGAGATATTGTTGGGGAAGAGAAAAGAAGTGTAGAAGAAGAAGAATTTGCTGAGTTCATGAAGACATTGCATGAAGATGTAAAATAGAAGTTGGAGAAAAGTAATCAGAAATACAAGGATAGCGCAAACAGATCAAGAAGACATAAAACATTTGAAGTTGGTGATGCGGTGATGGTTCATTTAAAGAAAGGAAGATTTCCTATTGGACCATATGGTAAATTGAAGATGAATAAATTTGGTCCTTGCTGAATACTGAGAAGATTTGACAATGGAAATACTTATGAATTTGACTTGCCTGATGACATGGATATATCACCTATATTCAATATTTTAGACTTGTATGAATATCATGAACCTAATGAAGAAGTGACAATACCAATTGATTATCTTAAGAAGCAGATAGAGGAAGTTGAGAAGATTTTGAAATAGATAATTAGTAGAAGTACAAGAGGAAAGGAATACATGGAATATCATCTTATAAGAGCTTCTAAAGATTATCTGATAAGAGCTTCTAAAGATTATGACAGTTACAGCCTCTAAAGATTATCTGATAAGAGCCGACGTAATTACAGTGCTTCTTGAGTTGCACCTATCTTCGGGATATGCGTGTTTGTATTCATGTTTAGTTATCAGTCAATGATGAGTATCCAAAGGTGCCAAACATGTTTTAATAGAATTTTGATGTTTGAGTTAATTTTGGAAAGCCGACTTGGTGAAGCGTTGCGTCCATTCAGTTTGAGTTGCACGGTCCTAATTATGATTGCGTGATTAGTTAATCCGACAAAGAAGTTGATGAAGTGTTTCCAAATACCATCATGACCTTATCCTTGGTGAAGATACATATAGCAGTTCAAGTGTGTTTTCTATGAGTGTAAAATGAAGTGAAAAAAAAAGAAAGAAGAGAGCAGAAAGTCAGACAAAATAAGTTGAAGATCTATGTAAAGAAACAGAAGAAGATTACAATTCATTGGAACTGATCAAGACAACAGGTCTACTCAAACAATTCATCTATCAGATATAGTGTATATCTATTCTACTGAAGGTTGCAACCTTCATCATTTTAGTAGTGAGCTTTTGGACAGTGAGTCCTCACCCCTAATAGGGTTACTTGTAAAATACTCCTAATAGGGTCCGACCTTTAACCAGGTCTCTGTACTTCTTGCATTATAAATATCAACTCTTAACAGGGTTGTAAGATCTTCTAACAGGGATCATTATAAACTATTACAAATATTTGTGGGTGCTAATTCCCACCGGGGTTTTCACTTAATTGGTTTCCCCGTAACCAAAATTGTGGAGTTCTCTATTTTCTTATCTGAATGTGCATTTGCTTTATGTTAATTTATAATTAAGTGAAAAAAAGAATTAAAATAGCTGATAACTGATTCACCCCCCCCCCGCTCTTAGTGATCCTTTGGGACTATTCCAACAGTCGGTATCAGAGCCAATTGCCTTGGAGAGAAACCCTAACAGCTTAAGGTAGATCAGATGACATACTTCAGGAAAGAGAGTCCTAAGTTTGATTGAGAAAACTATCTTGACTGGAAGAACAAAATGATAACACATCTTCAGTGCATTGGATTTGAGATCTATGAGATTTTCACTCATGCAATTGATGTTCCCACCTTGAAAGACATTGTAGAAGAAGACTCTACAATTAAAACAAAGGAAGTGTTCACTCAAAATGCAATTGCCAAAGAAGCCCTAATCAATGCCCTATCCAAAAGTGAATTTTTTGAGATCAAAAAGGCAGATAAAGCATACTCTATTTGGAAATACTTAGAAGATATGTTTGAAGGAGAAATCCAAGCAAATAATGCATGCAGAAAGACATGGAAGAAAAGATACAATAACTTAGAGATGCTACCTGAAGAAAACATCAGAGCCTACAATCAGAGAATTAATGAAGTAGTTTCAGGTATCACGAACAATGGTGGAGAAATTTTAGAGGATGATATAATGGACAAACTAATGACCACATTAATAGCAGACTATGAGAGCATGATCAATATCTTAGATGAGACTATGCAATTTTAAAAAGACTTCAAGAGGGAGACTTTGATCAGCAAAATATCTGCATTTGAGATATCAAGATTAAAGACAGAACCTAAAAGTGAGACAGCTTTCAAAGCCTCAGTCCACAACAATAAATATATAAGCAGCTCTAGTAATAATGAAGAAGTGGATACAGAATTAGAAGAAATCATTGCTATGATTTCCAAGAAAGAAAGGAAAGGTAAAGGGAAATATGAAGGACAGCTTCCATTCAAATGTTTTTCATGCAACAAAGTTGGTCACTTTGCATCCAAGTGTCCTACAAGAGTCAAGAAGTTTAGATTAGATTACAAGCCTAAGTACACTAAGGAATGTTATCATGCTCAAGATGGTGTAACTAATGATGATTCAGGAGAAGATGAAATTGGATTCATTTCCATTAAAGAAATTGAGAAGATGCTTGAAGAAATGGACAAAGAAGATGAAGAAAAAACACAAGAGTTAGCATTACTTTCAAAAGATGGCATTAGAACTGACTGGATCATTGACAATGGATGTTCACACCACATGACAGGAGACAAAGATAGATTTGTACATTTGAACAAGTACAAAGGTGGCATGGTTAGATTTGGAGATAACACTCCCAAACCTATCATAGGCAGAGGTTCTATCACCTTAGATGAAAAGAATAAGACAAATGATGTTCTTTATGTTGATGGCTTACATCATAACTTACTAAGTGTTGGACAGTTGCTTGATAAAGGATATCAATTGGAATTCAAAAACAACCAGTGCATCATTAACAACAAAGAAGGAGACATGATTGCATCAGGCTCAAAGACCAAAGGTATTGTCTTTCATCTCAATTCAAAAGTAAGTTGTTTTGTTGCAAAAGTGGATGACAGTTGTCTATGGCACAAGAGACTTTGTCATATCAATTTTGACAACATAGTCAAGATAAGTAACGTAAAGGTAGTAAGAGACCTTCCAAGTATTGCAAGACCAGTTGACACTATGTGCAGGGTATGCATGATGGGGAAGCATGTGAAGACTTCATTTAGGAGAAAACAAGACTCTGCTGAAAACAAATTAGATCTGATACATACAGACCTATGTGGACCTACTCAGATAAGATCATACTATGGAGAAAGGTATTTTGTTTTGTTCGTTGATGATTTCTCAAGGATGATGTGGGTTGCATTCTTAAAAGATAAATCTGAATCTTTTGAGAAGTTCAAAATATTCAAAGCTAAGGTTGAGAATGAATCTGGATTGAAGATAAAATGTTTGAGATCTGATAGAGGAGGAGAATTCACCTCTAACCAGTTTTATGTTTACTATGAAGAACATGGAATCAAAAGATAGTTAAGTGCACGCAGAATGGGTTTGCAAAAATAAGGAACAAAATAATACTTGACATAGCACGCACTATCATGATTGAAGGAAAGGTTGCCCATACCTATTGCAGAGATGCGGTCAATACAACAGTCTATACTATCAACAGAACACAATTGAGGCCCGGCGCAGACAAGACACATTATGAACTTTGGTTTGGTAATGTACCTACTGTAAAATACTTCAGAATTTTTGGAAGCAAGTGCTACATCAAGAGAAATGATAGTATTGGCAAATTTGATGCTAGAAGGAAATTTTCCTTGGTTACTCTACTAAAAGAAAAGCCTATAGATGTTTTAATTTAAGATTGAAGAAGATCATTGAAAGTACTCATGTGAAGATTGATGAGAAGTTTATGACTCAAGAAAGATGCTATGAATGTACTCCCATGATTGAAATGAGCCCAAACACATCAATAAGGACATAGTTATTGAAGAAATGTTTGATTGTATTGATGTCTCATGCAACAATCCTAAACCAAGTGAAGAAGAATCACAAATTATAGATGAGAGTGTCACTTCTAAGAACTCAAAATACACATCCAAATACTTCTCTACGGAAGACATCATTGGAGATCAGAGCACTAAATTCTTGACAAGATCTAGAGAAAAAGGTTCAACCATTGATGAAGAGGTATGATTACTTTCTTAGATTGAAACCTTAAGTGTTGAAGATGCGTGCAAAGATTCAGATTGGCAAAGTTCTATGCAAGAAGAATTAGATCAAATAATCAAGAATGAAAGATGGGAACTAGTCCCTAGACCTCATGACAAGAACAAGATTGGAACAAAGTGGATATTCAGGAACAAAATGAATGAAGAAGAAACAGTGGTAAGGAACAAAGAAAGATTAGTATGTAAAGGATATGCGCAGAGAGAAGGAATAGAATACACTGATACATTTGCTCTTGTGAGAAGACTTGAAGCTATCAAGTTATTTTTGGCCTATGCAACATTCAAGAACTTCAAAGTATATCAAATGGATGTCAACTCAGCTTTTCTAAATGGTGACTTGAAAGAAGAAGTCTACATGGAGAAGCCTGAAGGGTTCAAACTTTCAGATAAAAGAGACATGGTATGCGACTAAAGAAAGCACTTTATGGAATTAAACAGGCCCCAAGAGCTTGGTATGAGAGACTTGATGGTTACTTAACAAAGATAGGATTCAGAAAAGGAGAAGCAGAATGTAATTTATTCATAAGAGAGATGGATGAAGGATTACTACTCGTTACTATTTTTTTTGATGACATTATCTTTGGAGGTAATGACAAACTTAGTGCAGAATTTGCCAAAGAAATGAAAATTGAGTTTGAAATGAGCATGATTGGACCTATCAAATATTTTCTTGGATTGAATGTAAAACAAACAGACAATGGCATATTCATAAATCAGTCTAAGTATGTGAAGGATATATTGAAGACTTTCAAAATGGGAGATTGCAAACCAGTAAGCACCCTCATGATAACAGGAAGCAAGATTTCTAAAGATGATGATTCCACAACAGTTGACAAGACTCTATACAAGTCTATGATTGGAAAACTCATATATCTTACTCAATCTAGACCTGATATTTCTAATGCAATTGACATTATTGGAAGATTTGTAGTTGAACCTAAACAAAATCACCTAATGGCAATAAAAAGAATATTCAGATATTTAAAAGGAACTATAGACTATGGTTTATGGTATCCTAATTCAGAGAATATACAACTTCATGTGTATACTGATGTTGATTGGGCAGGTTGTGTTGATGACAGAAAGAGTACATCAGGAGGAGCAGTATTTCTTGGAGACAGATTGGTCACTTAGACAAGTAAAAAACAAAATTGTATCTCTCAGTCAATAGAAGAAGATGAGTATGTTGCAGCAGCATTGAATTGTTCAATAATTGTTTGGATCAAACAGATGATTAAAGACTTTGGTATTCAGATTGATTATCCTATTGTTATTCACTGTGAAAACACTAGTACTATCAATATGTCAAAGAACCCTGTGATGCATGCAAAGACAAAACACATTGAGATCAAATACCACTTTCTAAGAGAAAAAGTTGCAGACAGAGAAGTAAAGTTGGATTATGTGAGCACTAAAGAACAATTAGCAGATATTTTTACAACTTCATTATCAAAAGATACTTTTGAGTATCTCAGGGAGAAGCTGGGAGTAATTCCCTTTCCTGAGTCTGATTAGAATTTGCAGCAAGAGCATCAGTCCTTGGTGACTAATGAATGATTGACTACTCTACTTCTGGAGTAGTACCTATGCCTAATGGTTTTTAACACCCTTTTCCATTAATGTCAAAGAGGGAGTATTAGTAAGGGGGAGCATATACTCTGGGGGAGTATACAGTTAGAAGAGTAGCAACAGTGAAGAGGAACTTTTGATGAGGATATTGAGAATATTGTAAAAATAAGGAAGACACTTTGAGTTGATGATATCATATGTTGCCATCAATGTCAAAGGGGGAGATTGATGGAGATTTTCTTCTGTGCAAATAATTGATTGTATGTGTGTCATTGATGACAACATATAATACAAAATAGTGTTCTATATGCAATTATCAGTACAGATATTTTGGAGCTATGTGTTTTTATTTCCATCAGGTATACATGTTCTAGATGCTATGTGCTTTCACGCATAGTTAGATATGAAGTTTCAGTTAAGTTATGTTAATCAGTTATGGTAGTTACAGCTTCTAAAGATTATCTGATAAGTGCCGACATAGTTATGAGTCAATGATGAGTATCTAAAGGTGCCAAACATGTTTTAAGAGAATCATGATGTTTGAGTTAATTTGGTGAAGCCGACTTGGTGAAGCGTCGTGTCCATTCAGTTTGAGTTGCGCGGTCCTAATTATGATTGCGTGATTAGTTAAGCCAACAAAGAAGTTGATGAAGTGTTTCCAAATACCATCGTGACCTTATCCTTGGTGAAGATACATATAGAAGTTCAAGTGTGTTCGCTAAGAGTGTAAAATGAAGTGAAAAACAAAAAGACAGAAGAGAGCAGAAAGTCAGACAGAATAAGTTGAAGATCTATGTGAAGAAACATAAGAAGATTACAATTCATTGGAACGATCAAGAAAGAAGGTCTAATCAAATAGTTCATCTATCAGATATAGTGTATATCTATTCTACTGAAGGTTACAACCTTCATCATTTTAGCAGTGAGCTTTTGGACAGTGAGTCCTCACCCCTAACAGGGTTACTTGTAAAAGAATCCTAACAGGGTCCGACCTTTAACCATGTCTCTATACTTCTTGCATTGTAAAGATCAAATCTTAATAGGGTTGTAAGATCTTCTAACAAGGATCATTATAAACTAGTACAGATATTTATGGGTGCTAATTCCCACCAAGATTTTTACCTAATTGGTATCCCGGTAACCAAAATTGTAGAGTTCTCTATTGTGCTATTTGAATGTGCATTTTCTTTATGTTAATTTATAATTAAGTGAAGAAAAGAATTAAATTAGATGATAACTCATTCACCCNTTCCCCCCCCCCCCCCCCCTCCTCTCTCAGTTATCCTTTGGGACTATTCCAACAATATCTAGTAAAGTTGAAGAACACACCGATTGAGGACACATATTGGATTTCTCAATCTAAGTTGGATTCATTTCAGGTTGGATCTGATACATGATTCAGGAATCATTTATGGTACCCAAGGTGTCTGATGCAGGAGCATCTTGGGTCCTTGGCAATCCTCCTCAACCAAAAAGATGTTTTTTTTGTTCTTTAGTTTGTTTGGAGGCTCCTCAGGAATACTTTGTTGCTCAGGTCTGTCGCTTGGTTATGCTTGTTCTGAGTTGGTCTTTGTTGCTTTGGTTTTGTCACTTGGGCATGCTTTCTTGTTTCTTGTTTCTCATGTTTCTCTTTTGACGCTTGGGTTTGTTTCCTATTTTTTGAGGTGTTCTTTGCCTGAGTCACTTTGTTTTTCGATCATACTTTGCCTGAGTTGCTTATTTTAGAGTTGGATATGGTTCCTGACTTCTTCAGTTAATTTTGATGGCTTAATTGATTTGGGGCCTCTCATTGGGATCTATGTGGACCTAAATCTGGGTCTCACTTATCAATTTGAGCACCAACCTCTCTTGGTTGACTCTTGTATATATTTGTTTCTATGTTCTTGGTTTTAGGGGGCCATCAGTTTTAGAATAGGATTGTAATATCAGATTATCTATAAGAAGGTCTATGACCTCGCATGTATGAAGATAAATTTGTAGTTCTTTGAATATATGTCCCAAACTGTGAAGGCCTTACAGCCCAACATGTAATGAGTTTTATCAATTAATAAAAAGGATCTTTGTTGTTTCTTCTCTTACTGTGTTGTTGTTTCTTCCACATAGTGTTGGCAAGTTGGTTTGGTAGTTGGGAGATCCTTTGGCCTCATTATTAACCCTCCTTGCATCATAGTTCAATATCCAATAGAGTCACCCCAACTCTAGTTTTCTGTTGGGAGAAGAAAATGCCACTTGGACGTTCATCCTGCCCAAACATAATTTTGAATTTGACAAGATAGAGTAGAGTCTATCTAGCCAATTTAGTAGGGATTTCCTCTGAGTCTGAATCCACTAGGGAGGTAGAAATATACCTAAGGGAAACACCTAACACTTCATATTTAGCTAGCTCATCTGCCATGGAATTCCCTTCATGGTATATATGATGGATCGTTGTCGATTCAAACTTGTCTATCAAATTTAAAATAATCTCCAGCATTGCATGTAGTCTCTAATTTGGAGTGGCTCTAGTTCTAATTGCATTCAGTGTGATCATGGAGTCCCCTTCAATCTCTAATTTACCTAACCCCAATTCTAGAGCAATGGAGAGACCAAAAAGGAGAGCTTTAAATTCTTCCATATTATTGGTGTCAATTTCCAGTGGTTTTGTAATTTTTGCTAACATCACACCCTGACAGGAATGAATTATGAAACCAGCCCCTGATGGCCCTGGATTTCCCTTGGAGGCCCCATCAAAATTCAGCTTGAACCAGCCACGGGAAGGAGTGGACCATTCACAATTAACTCTAGATCTTGCATTTTCTTTAGTTCCTCTTCCTAATACTCGTCGAGCCTTTAATTCATACCATCTTTTCAACATTTTTTCATCCCAGCTAGTATAAAACTTGTGTTGAGCACTTTCAGTTTGAATGCGAGAGTTCATTAATTCAACTATAGTTGCCTCAATTTTATTAAGGAGAGAAGCTTTGTCCATTATTTTGTCTTGGAAGATCCTTTTATTCCTTTCTTTCCATAACTCCCAAATAAAAATTGAAGATGATATAGTCCAAAAATTTTCATAGAGACTTTTCTTGAAAAGTAGAGGCCATGACTTAAAGAGGGATAGGATGTCCCATGGGAGTGCAGTTAACTAGCCTAATTTGGCAAAAAGCCATTGCCAACATGTTGATGTAAAGGGGAATGATAAAAGAAGATGATTTACATATTCATCATTGTTGTGACACATAGAGCATGTAGAAGGGTCATGATAGCGAACCTTTTTGAACTAATCAGCAGTAAGAATTATGCCCTGTAAAGCCGCCCAAGAAAATAAACCTGCCTTTAGTAGGCGGACCTTGTTCCAGCATAAATGGCCCGACAACTATGTTTGTGGCTGATCTTGTTTACCTGAGACAATTCTATATCCATCCTTCACATTATAATCACCAAATTTGGATCCATTCGAAATCAATTCATCTTTCCCTTGTTTTAACAAGAAGAATCTGTCTTTTAATATTTCTTTAAGTTGCTCCAAGTCCTCAAGGTCCACATCAAACTTTGTAAATTGCTTCCACTGCAATGTACCTTCTAGTGAGCTCACTGAGGGAGGGGAGATGTAATCCTTGACTGATATTCCCCACTTTTCTGAACAAATTTTGTTGATTCTTTCTTAATCCATTAGATTGTTGATGCTCGAATACCCTCCCCAAGAGTCCTCTCAAAAGTGATTTGTACTACCATCTTTAATTTCTAAGTGATTTTCTCTTCGATTATGCCCCTAGATTTTGAGATGAAGTTCCATATCGTGGAGCCCCTAGGGAGCTCTATAACTCTTAATTCCTCTTCCTCATTTAAATTGGAAGCATATTTGCCTCGAATAATCCTAACCCATTTAAGGTTTTGTTCTCTGTGAATTTTCCAAACTAATTTCGCCCCTAGGGCTTGATTTTGAAAGAGTTGATTCTTAATACCTGTCCCTCCTGCACTAACTGGTTTGCAAATTTTATCTCATGCTCTAAGGACAAATTTCCTTTTAATGTCCGTGCCTTGCCAAAAAAAATTTGAATTTTCTTCACAATATCCATGTAATAGTCCAATTGTAATGCAATACAAGACATAAGATAAATGGGGATAGCTGCCAAAGTGGCTTTGATCATTATGATTTTGACTACCCAGGAAAGCCATTTGGATTTCCATAACATCATCCTTTTGTCCATCCTTTTTCCAATAGGTATATTTGTGAATTTCTTAATATTATTTTATTTTATTATTAAATATAATGTTGCTATATTTTTACATTGTACTACTTTCTAAATATAGATAATAAAACCATGTTTTATAATTTAAAATAGATAACAGAAGTCAAGTTTTATTAAGTTGATTATATAAACAGTATATTAGTGAATTTCTTATTATTATTTTATTTTATTATTAAATATAATGTCCCTACATTTTTATATTGTACTACTTTCTAAATACAAATAAAGAAAATCACATTTTATAAAAAGATTACTTTTTTATTATTGTTTTTTTATACAAAAATATAATGAATAATTATTTATTGTCTTAGATTTTTTAATTAAAAGTATATATAATTATTAAATTACAAGATTCCTTTTAATAAAAGTATATAGTAAAAATAATTTTTAATTAATATTAAATAAAATTAAATGTAAGTATTTTTTTTTTAATGAATGAGAGAATACAAATTGAATAAATTAGCTTATTGTACTTGTTGTAGGCAATATACTATTGTATTCGGTTGTGCACTAGTGAATTAGTTTTACACGAATGAACCAATCATAAATCATTATTTTTTTCTTGTTCAACTATTTGTAAAGTTAAAATATTTATTTATGAATTAAATATATTCTATAAATTAATTTTTTCAATTATGATTGGTTCAATTGAATTGGTCTTATAGGACCGCTTTTTTCGGAGGCTTCCCAAATATATTTTTTTCCCCATAATTTTTAACATAACTTTGTAATATATAATTTATACATCATTTAATTTATTTTAAAATTGACCTTTTAATTTAAATATAATATATTTATGAGATACTATATTTTATGTTTTATATTTTATATTTTATAATGTAAACATGTTATTTTCATTTAAAAATTTAATTATTTTTAATATATAACTATTATATATTCTAAAAAATTTACTATATTATATTTTTAATATATATATATATATA
>MU223757.1:450848-468746 GCA_018584345.1 Thuja plicata
TATTACAATTATCTAATTTATAATATATATTATTTTTATAATATATAATATAAAAGTACTATATCATATATGCTATATTATATAATTTTAGTATTTCACTAATTCTTTATTTATTATTTAAATTCCATCTTACATTTATAATTTATAACTATATTTTAAATTTTTACAATTATAACTATACAAATAAAATTATAATATATACAAACATAATTTATTAAATATTATTTTTCACATTTTATACAAAATTTCTTATTTAATTTTTAATCTATAATAATTTTACTTTTATTAAATAACTATTAATTAAAATATATATAATATTTATAATAAATATAATTTTTCATATTTTATACAAAGTTTCTTATTTAATTTTTAATCTATAATAATTTTACTTTTATTAAATAACTATTAATATATATATATATATATATATATATAATTAAAATTAAATTTACATAAATAATTATAACTAAATATGGCAACTGCAGGCCACTATGTGACACTTGTTATATTTTATATTGTTAATAATTTCATGTTGTCTTTAGATTAGTGGATGTGGTGGGTTTGTTCCTAAAATGCTTATGTCACAGATTTTATATTTTTATTAGTTTGATGATTTTCGAGATTCAATCATAGATTGCAGGACACGTAACATATAATGGACATTCGGTGAAGGAATTTGTGGCCCAACGAACTTGTGCTTACATAAGTCAGCAAGATGTGCATATGGGAGAGTTGAGCGTACGAGAAACCTTGGATTTTGCCTCCAGATGTCAAGGCACAGGTTCAAGATACGGTATGTCTTAAAACCTCTAATGGCTGTTTTTATATATCATGACACCTTTACAGTGTAACTATGTTACAGTTAAATGCAAACAGGTGTGATTTCACCAACACATTATATACAACTTTTGACGGCTACATAAGTGCCAATTAAATTTAGCGTCTTTAAAAACCCCTTGTGCAATATTTATTGTTTGAAGCATCCAAAGTTCCAAGTCCTTTATCTTGTTCATTTTCATTTGATACTCTCAAGCTTCATCAACAGATAAAAAAATGCATATTGTTTTCTGTAGATATTTTAAGCGAGCTTTCAAGGCGAGAACAGGAGCTTGGAGTGAAGCCAGATCCTGATATTGATGTATTTATGAAGGTAGATCAAATATGTAACTCATCCAACATAACAGTGCATTACATTAAGGTTATTCTTGACAGAAATCTGTGATTTTGATTAAATTTTCAGGCAACAGCAATTGCAGGACAGAAATCCAACATAATGACTGACTATGTCTTGAAGGTAAGCTGTAGTTGAAATCTTTGTTAGTGATTTTTTTTCATTTTAACAGTTTGAAAAGAACATATCTTTGTGGATCAGATTTTAGGGTTAGACATATGTGCGGATACAATAGTAGGAGATAAGATGCGCAGAGGCATTTCAGGAGGGCAGAAGAGAAGAGTGACAACAGGGGAGATGATGGTGGGATCAGCCAAAGCTTTTTTAATGGATGAGATATCAACTGGGTTGGACAGCTCTACCACGTATCAGATTGTTCAGTGCTTATGCCACTATGTTCACATTATGAAATCAACAATGGTGATTTCTCTTCTGCAACCAGCCCCAGAAGTGTTCAATCTTTTCGACGATGTGATTCTTCTATCAGAGGGCAATCTGGTTTACCATGGACCTTCACAATCCATTCTTGAATTTTTTCACTCAATGGGTTTTGAATGCCCTGAGAGGAAAGATGTTGCAGGTTTCTTGCAAGAGGTATTATGTGGTTTTATTAAATAATGTGTATTTTGAGTAAAATTTCTTTTTGTTAACAATTGTGTTAGATTATTTAATTGAAAGTTTTATTAGGTCAAGTAAAGTAATTATACAATGTTACTATAATTTTTATATGTGGTAAAAATAAAAGATAAGAAATCAAGTCTTTCTTCTTCTTTTTTTGGGTTTTTAATTTTTAATTTTTAATTTTTTAATTTTTTATTTTTAATTTTTTATTTTATGAAAAAGACTCTTTAAATTTAATATCTTTTGGGTTTTCTATATGAATTTATTTATAAAATAGAGGTATACTAGTTAATGATATTTGTCATTCACTTTTGGTTAAGTTGGAATATCACATTCTAAGTTTTGATGTTTAGATAATTCATTTGAAATTACATTAATTTTTTCAATAGAACCAATTTATTAGTATGATTTTAGAAGAATTAGGTAACCAAGTCAAAACTTAGAGTCTCTTGTTAAAGTCAAACCTCCTATTTCAATTATTCCCCATATGATGTTCAATGGTAATGTCATTGATTGTCATTGAGACAAGTAATATACAAAGTTTTAAACTTAGAAGCCCCTTTGCTCATTTTCATAAATTGTAAAATCAAGTCAACACTTAAGGTGTGTTGTTTAAGCCAAACCTCCACTCTTAATTATTTTCTTATGATGATCAACAATAAATTATGGACTGTGATAAGTTGAGGCAAATAAACACACACAACTTTTAACTTAGAAGCTCCTTAGCTCATTCTCATAAATTGTAAAATCTCCCTCGTCATTTTGATTTGAATTTATTTTTTAAGTAGAACCTACCTATTAGTCTGATTTCACATAAATTACCTAATCAAGTCAAAGATTAAAGTGTGTTGTTTAAGTCAAACCTCCACTCTCAATTGTTCCCCACACAATGACCAATGTTAAACCATTGTTTGTAATCAGTTGACACAAATAAACACACATTTTCTTAGCTCAAAAGCTTTTTTTCTCATTCTTGTGAATTTTTTAAACCAAACCTCCATTCTCGATTATCCTTCCTTTACGCACTGTGAATAAATCATGGATTGTGTTATTGTCTCATTTAGAAGCTCTTATATTCGTTTTAATAAATAGTAAAAACCTTGAACTTGTCATTTTAATTTTTTTTAATAGAATCGTGCTAAAATATAGATATCAACTATTACAACAATTTGAATTAGCCTATATCTAAACTACAAACCTCATTCAGCTAAACACAATGAAGGTTATCATTTTCATTTTGCTTATCATAGCATACTCTAAATTTTGATTTCTTCAAATAGCCCATCTGAAATCTAAATTTTGATTTCTTCAAACCGCTCATCTGAAATTGCATATGCTTTTGTACTAAAACCACCTATTAATATGATTTTGAATGATAAATTAAAACTTAGAATATATGGTTTAAACCCAATTGTTATTATATAATATCTCTGTTTCTGACCCAATAAAAATTTGTGATTGCTGAGCAATCAGGTAACGTCACCTAAAGACCAACAACAGTACTGGTGGAAGATGACTCAAGAATACAGATATGTGTCAGTAGAGGAGTTTGCCGAAGCATTCAAAAGCTTTCATGAAGGACAGAAACTCTCACAAGAACTATCAATACCATTCGATAAGAGACAATGTCATCCTGCAGCTCTTACTAGAGAAAAATATGGTTTAAGAAAAAGAGATCTTTTTAAAGCATGTTTTGATAGACAATTATTACTAATGAAGAAGAATTCTGGTGTACACATATTCAAGTTATTCCAGGTTAAACTCTTGACCTTATTCGTCCATAATTTGTTTTCGTGATGCATAGGCTATTACAATTCTGCTTTAATATTTATAATAACCAGAGTGGCTTTTCAGATAACTATGGTGGCATCTCTATCAACGTCGATTTTCATACGTACTCATATGCATCATAGAAATGTGGCAGATGGGTCCATGTACATTGGAGCTCTGTTTTTGGCTCTAATCCTTAATCTGTTCAATGGAGTTTCAGAAATGGCAATCTTACTTGATAAGCTTCCAGTGTTCTACAAGCAAAGAGATTTGATGTTCTACCCTTCTTGGGCCTACTCCATTCCAATTTGGATAACCCAAATTCCTGTTTCCTTGGTAGAGTCCTTTTCATGGGTGGCTCTTACCTATTATGAGATTGGTTATGCTCCCAATCCCACCAGGTAACTTTTCTTGTACACTGTTCAATCATGTATTTCCATTTCTATTTACATTTGAACTATGCTAACCTATGTTTTTGTGCAGGTTTTTCCGACAGTTTTTATTATTGGTGATACTCCATCAGACCGGGCTAGTGCTCTTTCACTTAATAGCTTCAGTTACAAGGACTCTAATAATCGCCAACACTTGTGGCGTGTTTGCACTTTTAGTAATCTTTGTCCTGGGTGGTTTCATTGTGTCAAAAGGTAATATATTGATTTTATAATTTAAAAAAATTATGAAAGTGTTTTCAAACAGTAATAGTCTATAGAATAAAAATTCAATTAGGTTTACTACAAATTTACAACCTCACTTGGTAACAATTGCGGAGAAATTACAAAATCAACATTATGACAATTACAAGAAAACTGTCAATTTAAGTCATTCTGAAGAAACATAAGAAATTGAAAGGAATGGGCTAAAATTCATGACAATCAAGCTACAGTTAACAATAAAAGTCCATTTAGTGAAATTGTGGGCAACATCATTTCACTCTTCAGAAAAATCAACAAAAGAAAACTGTCAATTTAAGTCATTCTGAAGAAACATAAGAAATTGTAAGGAATGGGCTAAAATTAATGACAATCAAGCTACGGTTAACAATAAAAGTCCATTTAGGGAAATTGTGGGCAACAGCATTTCACTCAACAAAAGAGTTGAAATATAAAAAACAAATTAAATGAAAAAATTGTTCTGTTGACAAGATCAATAACAGGACTCTCAAACTTCTCATTGAAGTAGAAAAACCAAAACCATAGATTAATGTCACATATAACATATTTTCTACCAAATTCATAAACTTTTTTCTTATATTACTCTTAATTTTTAGGCAAAGGAAACTTTTCTTTGGTAAGTAGGAGATATTTTCTACACTAAGTCAAATTGTGATATCTGGTACTTCACCTCTGTGGACATCACCTAAATGCAATGAGCGGTAAGTGTTCCATTCATTCCATTCATTCTTATGAGAGATAGATTTTTGTAAATCACAACTTTTCTTTCACTATTTTGATGGTAAATTTGTAAATGTAGATGAAAATTAAACATATAAAATTTGTTTTCATAAAATGTGTTACTTTTAAAATTTTAAAAAAAAATCTCTTGTTCATTAGTTGTCCCTACTTTCACTACATTTAAGTGTGTATTTAAGGAAAAATGCTATCAGGTAATGTTTGTGCTAATGTTTCTTAGCTACTATTGATATGCAGAGGATATTAAAGGGTGGTGGATATGGTGTTACTGGTTATCCCCTCTCACTTATGCCCAAAATGCAATTTCAGTAAACGAGTTCTTAGCAACCAGGTGGCAAACGGTTTGTATACATCAATATTTTTCATGCATTATGATTTTAAAAACAAATTCTTACTTTTAATCAAAAAGATCGAATTATCCATGCTTTCAATTACAGTCTGCTAACTTCAAACAGAAAAACAGAAAGGCTAACGGAGACTATTTTCAGCCACAGGAGAATATTGGCATGAGATTTCTAGAATCTCGAGGACTTTTCAAGGATAGAAACTGGTACTGGATAGGTGTTGGAGCACTCGTTGGTTTCACTATCGTTCTCAACTTGCTGTTCACTCTCGCTTTGCAGTATCTCGACCGTGAGGACTAACTTTACTCTGTTTAAATATATAGCTCCATGCATTATGCGGCATCCTGTATAAACTAAATGTGACCAACATAATGGTATTGTTCTATGTGTATGCATCAGCTGTTGGAAAACCCCAACCAATTGCCGATGAAAATGAGCTGACAGACGAACAGGATGAGGAAATGCGAAGTCTTTCATTAAGAAGATCGAAGCATATTGAGATGCAAAATACTGGTAGGTTGAAAATTAGTTTCGTTAAGAACATATAAATGTAGCAATTGATTAATGTAATCATATTTTCACAATCTATATTTTGGGTCAGTGTTGTTTCTGAATTAGATTATTCAAGAACTTTTTATCTGGGAAAACTTTCAGTCAATCTAATTTAAAAACAGCAATAACCAAAGATCAATTATTTAATATATCAAAAAGCTTTGACACAATCTAATCTAAAAATAACAATCATCAATTAACAGTATTTGATCTTTAATTCAAAAAGGGTAATAATTATTCAAATACAAAAGAAATACAAAGAGAGCAGAGTGTCCAACAAAGAGAACACTACAGGGCCTTGTCCCTTTCTATAAGGTGATCTAACAAATGAGATATAATGTCAATCTTGTCAACAATATGTCAATATTGAATATGATCCGAGGCTCATTTAGCCAAACAATCTGCAAAACAATCTGCAACACTATTCCACTCCTTAGAAATATGAGAAAAAATAACAGATTACAAGAAACTACACAAATGAAGAATCTGATGAATAACCAAAACTAAATACCAACTAAGACCCTCATCTCATGTTATTGTTTGATCTTAGATTTGATATTCCAACTGTATTTAGTACTGAATTTAATGTATGATTTTGCAGGGAAAATTTCAAGAGGAAGTAGCAACATGTCAAATTCGACCACATGCGAAGGTGGAAAGAAGGGAATGGTCTTACCTTTCCAACCCCTCTCCATGACATTTCACAACATCAACTACTACGTGGATATGCCTGCAGTATGAGCAACTATAAACCAAAACCCACTTTATGTTTGTGTATTCGCAAATTGCCACTGGCAGCTGTAATTCATGCCTTTGTCTTTGACCAGTTTCCCATAGATTGTAAGTGATGAAATTATAATGCGCAAAGCAGGAAATGAAGAGAAATGGAGTTGGCGAAGAGAGGCTCCAGCTATTGCGGAGTGTGAGTGGATATTTAAGGCCGGGAGTGCTTACTGCTTTAGTAGGAGTGAGTGGAGCTGGAAAGACCACATTAATGGATGTTCTAGCAGGTAGGAAAACAAGTGGGTACATTGAAGGATCCATCACTATTTCTGGCTTTCCCAAAAGACAGCAAACGTTTGCAAGGATTTCTGGCTACTGTGAACAAGCTGATATTCATTCTCCTTGTGTCACAATCTATGAATCTCTCGTTTACTCTGCTTGGCTACGTCTTCCACAGGACGTTGATTCTGAAACCAGAACGGTATAGTAATCAAATTGTACTGGACTTTACCTCCAATTTCACATTTTCCTTCGAGGGTATTGATAATAATTTCAGTTTCTTGTAACTCTGAGCCCCCTGAACCGTTGTAATTTGTGTGAACTGTGGCAGATGTTTGTAGAGGAAGTAATGGAGCTGATAGAATTGGACAACATAAGGAACGGTCTTGTGGGTCACCCTGGAGTGAATGGTTTGTCTATAGAGCAGAGAAAGAGACTGACAATTGGAGTAGAACTTGTGGGAAATCCTTCCATAATTTTTATGGATGAGCCGACAACGGGACTGGATGCGAGGGCTGCTGCTGTGGTTATGAGAGCTATTCGGAACACGGTGGATACGGGCAGAACAGTTGTGTGCACCATTCATCAGCCAAGCATTGAAATGTTTGAAGCCTTCGATGAGGTAGAGTCAAACTGCAAGTGCCTTCCTAATATTATTTAGAATTTTTAAAGATAGAGTTCGTATTTCTAGATTTTGAGAAGATTATAACATATTAAATGTATATATATTTTTTGAACTTTTACTTTTAATTTGTTATAAACTAGAGAATTAGTATTTTAAAGTTACTTAAAGGATTAAATTTAGTTTAATAAAAATAAAAAATTGAGATGGCTAGGTAGTTTATTGAAATGTGATATTTTTATTAAGATTAGATTGTGTAGTTTTAGAGTCAAATTTATTGACCCATGTTTCATTAGTAGTGGTTCACAAGAACCTATCTTTCATGAGAATGAATGGAATATTTAGCTCTCATTGCATCTAGATGATGTTCAGAGGGATGAAGCATTGGGGTGATGTTGATGAGAATAAAGAACCCTTATGAGCATCACCTAGGTGCAATGAGTGCTAAGTGTTCCATACATTCTTGTGAGAGATGGGTTCTTTTGAAACACTACTCATGAAACATGGGTCAATGAGATTGACTCGGAAACTACATAGCTAAATCCTGATAGTAAGATCACATTTTGAATTCCTGTTGAAAATACCTACTATTGAGTGTCATCAGAATGAAGAACCCCCTATGAGAATCACCTAGATGCAATGAATGCTATATGTTCCATTCATTCTCATGAGAGATGAGTTCTTGTTAATCACTACTCATGAAACATGGGTCAATGGGTTTGACTTGAAAACTACATAATTGAATACTGATAGCGATATCACAATTTGACTTGTTGTGGAAAATGCCTCGTATTGAGTGTCATGAGAATAAAGAAACCGTATGAGCATCACCTAGGTGAAATGAGTGCTAATTGTTCCATTCATTCTCTTGAGAGATGGGTTCTTATTAACCACTACTTATGAAACATGGGTCAATGGGTTTGACTTGAAAACTACATAGTTGAATACTGATAGCAATATCACAATTTGACTTGTTGTGGAAAATGCCTCTTATTGAGTGTCATGAGAATAAAGAAACCGTATAAGCATCACCTAGGTGAAATGATTGCTAAGTGTTCCATTCATTCTCTTGAGAGATGGGTTCTTATTAACCACTACTCATGAAACATGGGTCAATGGGTTTGAATTGAAAACTACATAGTTGAATACTGATAGCAATATCACAATTTGACTTGTTGTGGAAAATGCCTCTTACTGAGTGTCTTGAGAATGAAGAACTCGTATGAGCATCACCTAGGTGAAATAAGAGCTAAGTTTTCCATTCATTCTTATGAGAGATGGGTTATTGTGAAACACTACACATGAAACATGGGTCAACGAGTTGAATCAAAAACTACATAGTTGAATCCTGATAGAACAATCACAATTTGACTTGTGTTAAAAATATGTCCTACTTATCAAGTTTTTGAGTGTTCCCGAGTAAAAGGTTGACAATTTGAATAATATATCTTCAAGTCTACCTCATTGTGATTAAGTTTTCAGGACAAGAGGCAGGTTAAAAATGATTTCTAAACAAAATTAGGAACCTAGTAGGTCGTAACGCAATGATGGTGTTAACCTCTCGAGTTCCTAATCTACGTGTAGATTATCAAAGATTGTAAATGATTTCTGCATAAACAAATAAATGAAAAGAACCATTATACTCACTAATTGATATTTGTTGCAAATACATCAATACCCAAACCACTTGTGGAATCCCACCTAAGAGGGTGATAGCTCAATGATAAGACACTCCAATAAAAAATTGAAGATTCTAGAATCAAATTCTAGATAGTCCATAAGGAGCAAGTTGGGAGATTGTGTGTGCTAGGTTTATGAAATTCAGGTTGTCAAAGGAGATTACAAAGATATTTCTTGAGGAAACAACTGTAAGGAAATCATAGATCGTTAGTTTTTAGGAGAGAAATCCGCAAGAGGATTACATAGCTTCCCAATGATAAAGGAAAAAGCTCCAAGTATAGACAAAATTGAATTATTCAATATACTATAGGCCACCAATTTCAATTCTTATTTTGATTATAGATTTGGAGGAATCCCTATTTCCAAAGGAAAAAGAAGAGGCCACAAGAATTAAAACAAGGTAGAAGCTTTATTTGTTATAAGTTTCTCCTTGAGAGTTTGTAGTGAATCTAGCAAATAGATAGATTATAGAATTTATTTGAGCCACCCTTTTTTTATTTAGAATCAATATAAACATAACCAAGAGGTAATTTGAGGGGAGATAGATGAAATGAGTAGGAAACTGTCAAAAGATTTTGCATGTAGGAATCACACCATTTTGTGAAGTGTCCAATCATGTTTCAACGTAAAGAAGCTACTAAAGATATTTCATAAATTTGCAAATGATCATTGTTTAAGGAGGTTTCAATACCAATTATAAGATAAGTTTAATTTGTAACCTCCAAAATTAAGCTATTATAATTTATAGAAAAATTTAGAAGGAAGAGAAATCACTAATAAGGGAAGGGGGTCATAGATTTTGAGCTTAAAAAAAGCCAAATGAGAGATAAGGCATGTGAAGTTGCCAAATTATCTGTATAAAAAAGGAAGGAGATTTTGGATCATTATAGCTAATTATATTGCTAGCATGACATCAAGTACCAATATTACTCAACCCAATTCTCATTTTCATACGTAAGAAACATAATTTTTTTGGCTATTAAAATTTAAAAAAAATATTTTTAAAAAATAAAGGACTTTGAAGAAAATAGTTTTATAGAACTACAAAATCAACTTAAGTAGAAAAGATCAGTTTATAGAAAATAAGAAAATTGATTTGAAAACTCTATTCCTAATATAATAGGCAACAAATGAGCTTATATATCCTATGGTCCAAGAGAGCATGCAATATTCTAGAAACAACTTATTAGAGAACTACCAAGGTAAAGGTGCCTAAATTATAATCACTTAATGATAGTTTTGAAAATTCACAATTGAAATAATAAAGGTGTATAAGCTAGTTTTTAATTCAAGTTATAATTACAATTAATGAAATTAGAATGTTTAGTGAAAAACTATATGGTCAAAGAATTGTAGAAAATAGTAAGAGCCTACTTATAAAATACTTATAAAATCTAATGCTACTATTATTATGGTTGAAGAATCCACTGCTATAACATAGTTATCCAAATATGTGTTGATGCGGGTGGCAATTCTCTAACCATGTACTTTCTCTATAATATACATTATTGTCCAAAATTTAATTATCCATACTTTAGATGTCGTAAGTTTCAACTCTATAGAGGTGGAGGAGGAAGATAGAGATAGAGGTTAAGAGGAAGAAGCATAGATATTAATCGAAGAGATGGACGGTGAAATAAAAAGCAAGGTGTAACGACATATCAAAATTTAGGTTTTAGAGGTTGCAACAAAAAACATCAATCTCAAAGGTATGATAAATTTTATATTCAATCTTATTATTAATATATTGAAAGGTATAGAGATGAGGAAACAAGAAGTTTGAAATTTAAATTTATGATAACAAAGAAGAAATTTTATTTTCTCAATTAAAATTTTCCTTGTTCTCTCATGATAGATAATTATTTTGAACAATTTATTAAGGGAAAACATGAAATCAAGGCTATGGATGAAGAGATGGACACTGTATTATAAAAAATAAAATATGAGAGCTAGTAGATAAACCTAAAGATCTAGAGATTGCGTGCAAGTCAAATGGGTCTGTAAAACAAGGTTTAATGCACAAAATGAGGTTGAAAAGTACAAATAAAGGTTAGTAGAAAAATATTTTGCACCACATAGAGTAAATTATAATGAAATTTTTGCATCTATAACGACACTTTATGCAATTAAAATTGTTTAGTAATAGAATAAACAAAAAAAATTGGAATATTTATTAAATAGGTGTAAAACCATTTTTTTAATGATTTTTCAAGAGAGTATATATGCACCAACTAATAGGTTGTGAAGTTGAAGGACATAAAGAAAAATAATATAAGTTCAATAAAATTCTTTATGACGTCTCAAGAAAGCGCCAAAAATATGGAATAATAGGATTTATTTACATTTCATTAGCAATGGACTCAATAAAACTTGTAGTGAGCCTACATTAATGACGCAGTCTAGGTCTGGAGAGATCTCAAAAGAGATGTCTAGACTTGCAGCCAAACAACAAACACATCAGAAACAAAAACACAACACGATATAACCAATATCAAGTTGTATTATTATCAGAAAATTAATTTACATGCAACATACCGAGGTGTAAGGCCTTCTCGGTTACGAGCACTTACATCAGCAAACACAACATATCTTAGAGGATCGATGCCTTCCACACTAGCCCAGATCTGTGACACACAACATTCCAATAGGAACACAAAGGCAGATCTGAACTTGAGCTCGCAAGCCACCAAAAAATATTCTTGCCTCCTAAGACAACACGTAACTACTAGCTCTTTAAGCTATCTTTCCTTCTTTTGCAACTTATTGCTCTTGCCTTTGCTACCTCCCTCCCACTTCTACTCTAACCATACCCTCCTTTTATACAACATAGCCACAAGTCGGTTTTACAATAAAACAACCCAAAAACAATAGTCGGCCTCAAGAACATAACACCCAACATGTTATCCATCAATCGGCTGCAACAAACATTAAATTCACCTAGGAGAAAGAACTAATCCAAATTTAGGGCCTCACACCTCCGGTGGTCGATCCAAATGGTGAGGATAGTGACCCAAATTAAATGCACCTGTCAGCCAGCCCAAACAATCCAAATAACCAAGTCAGTAAACTAGAACACCAAAATCCAAGACACTCGGTGAGAGACACCACCAAGAAGAACACCATTGAGCAGAGAACCACCGAGCAGAGCACCACCGAGTAGAATACCACTGAGAAGAGCACCACTAAGCCCAGTCACCTAGTACATTGGTGAAGCAACACACCTTCCAACCAAGAACTACCACCAAATGATCGAGAAACTCAGGTTTCCAACCGAGTTTTCTCCTGAAAGACAAAACCAAACTCTAATATAGTTTTGGTGATACACGATCGCCAACTACCCAAGGATGCTCCTGCATCAGACACCCAAAGTATGAAAATATGTTCTCAATAGCTCAACAAACATCTTTTGGGATTCAACACAGATCCCAAACTAGTTCTTGATATACATGTGCTCTGACTCCTCAACCGATACACCCTTGTCTGGGTTCTTTTTCTTTGAATCCTTTCCTGCATCCGACGACAAATTCTTTCTCTGACATGGTTCCACCACCTTATAACCAAGAAATATTATCTGAATTAGTAATTTTTCTCCTTCCACCTCGGGTTCATTCAATAGATCTACATTCACCACAGCATTCCAGTGATTACCGACCTTCTTGTCTACATGGGGACATTCATCTGACCAATGTCCTTCTTCTCCATAGTTGTAACAAGTATCTCTGAATCTACTTCTCCCTGTCCTTCTCCTTGGTTTAATAGATTTTTTCTCATCCTTAACTATCGGTTTATCCTTTACCAACTACTCTTGCTTCTCATTCACTCAGGGATTACCATGATGTCTTCTCTTCAGCTTATCTTCCGCCTTCAGGGCATAGTACTGGTTAGCATACTCAACTGAGCCAATCTTCAACATACCAATCTCATCCTTGATATTGAATCTCAAACCATTAATGTACCTATCCACCTTTTCTTTAGATAGTTCTCTATGTACAGACTTAATAGTCAACTTGAAGAACTCCTCGGTATAGTCTTCCACAGTCATCTCCTTCTGCTTTAGGTTTTGTAAATTATTGAACTACTCAATTTCATAGTCAGTAGGAATAAACTTAGCCTTTAGTTTTACCACCATCAACCTCCACTGATTGATCTTCTCCTCACCTTCTTCTTCTCTATCTCTCTACAATTATTTTCACCATAAAGCAACATGTCCCTTTAAATTATTCTGTGCTAACCTCACTCGAAGAGGATCTCCAATGTCTTCCAACTCAAAGTAGTCTTCTAACTCACTGATCCAATCAATCCGATCCTCGGGTGTCAATGTACATGATAAATTGGGAACCTCCATCTGGTAATTCGTACTCAACCAAGCACTAGATCTTTGGGTGGTCCCACAATAGTGTGTCCCACTTTTTTACCAACTTTGACACAGAGATCAACATCCTGAGAAAAAACTTCACTTTCGAACCTCTATTTTCGCAAAACTATTAGGAATTTAAAAATGATGTAAAGTACGGTTTTTTTATCATTTTCTTTCTATTTTCTAAATAGAATTTTTTTAAAAAATTAAAATTCATTTAAATTCATTTTTCCTTCTCCTTCGAAAAGTGGTTTGTGTGAAAAAACTATGTTTTTAAGAAGTGACTGTCACTTGGATTAGCATAACTTTTTTTAAAAATATGATAACAATGTTATTATTTTGAGACTATATTTGTAACTCAAATATCTAAAGAATGCAATTGGTTTCATTAATTTTGGGTCAATATTTCATATTTTATTAAGTTCTAAAGTGATAGTAATTGTAATTTAGACATAAGGTCACTTGGATCGCTCTAACTTGATCTCTATATATCGAAATTCTTTTTTTTTTTGAAAAGTATCAAAAATAAACTTTTCCTACATATTTTTCATATTTTGTTTTTGTAATTTACTATTTTTCCCAAAGCCTTGAAGAGACGGGTTGTTGAATGACCAAACAACCTATGTTTAGTTAAAGTAATATTTGAAAGTGATAATAAACTCAATATGTATTAAAATCATATTCATTATGAAGCTTGTTCCAAATTGCATCATTTGGTATTATGTGTTTCAGAAAAGCATTTGATAAATGGTCCTTGTCCCAGGCCTTGAAAGGCTATTTTTTAGGATTTTTTTTTTCAGGGCAAATTTTCATTTTAGGGGCCTACGCGTGAAGACCCCCTTCGCGCGAAGGGGTATGAGGGGCTTTGTGCGAACACCCTTGGTGCAAAGAACCCTGTGTGAAAACTCTAGTGAGAATCACCTCGTCGGTATTTTACCTAGGGTACTTTGCGCAAACTAGGTCGACCATTTTGAATTTGTTTTTTTTTTTTAAATTTAGAATGGTATAAAAGTAATGTTTTTTCTTTTCAGTTTTTTACTGAATTGAAATAAGTTACTTCACTTTTTCTATTATTGATCAATTTTTACAAAGGCTTGTTTGGGAGAAGGATTGTTATTTCTATTTTTTTCAAAGGCATAATTTTGGAGAGGAGAAATATTATATCAAAGTATTTTTTTGAAGAAAAGACTTTTTATTGCTGATCTTTTGGAAGACATTTTTTGAAGAGAAGAAATGGGGAACAAGAAGGGAAGACAACATAAATCTGCTAGAAAAATGTCACCTCATACCGAACAAAGAAATCGTGAAGTTGCATTGGCATATTATCATAAAACTAAAGAAGGTGAAGGACAAGCTGAAGTAGGAGGGTCAAGTCAAGTCGAAGAATTGCACATTGAAGAAGGGTCAGGATCACTCCCTACGAAATCTCAAGCAATTGATGTTGGAGAAGTTTCAGGATCACCTGCTCCTACTGGTATGGATTAAATTACAAATTTAGATCAAACTATAAAGATAAATATTAATTATAGAAACTTAGATCATTTACTTACAATGGATGTGGAGAATTTGAGATCACTTGCTAATGTTCAACCCTTAAGTCTTACTAAGAAGAGATCAATGAATATGATAGAAAGAGAAATATTGGCTAAATTTGATAATTTAGAAATACTTGAATAAGCCCAATTTCTTTAAGTTGTACTTATAAACAAAAATTTAGAAGGGGCATTAAAATTATTGGGTAAAGACGCAACAGCAAAGAAGAGAAAATTTGTTGACATGCAAACAGATATGATTGAAAATATTAGGAAAGTTTTGAACAAGGTAGGGAAGTGATCTCGAACTAAAGATAAGACCATTAAAATAAAATTTATGTTGACATCCATTGTAAGTAACACTATGCTCCAAAAAAGACAAATATATTCAGTTTCATCTCGGATTGGTTTTAGTAGGAAAACAATATCACGATATGTTAATAGGAGAATTATTTTGGATGATAGCACCTTGGAAGGAAATTGGGAAATCATGTGTAGAGATCCTCCTTATGATAGGATTGATGGAAGAATCAAGAATTTGGTCACATTATTTTAGAATAATAATACACATCCTTCATCAAAAAGTACAGATGTTATCAGACATAGAATTTCAGCTAATCAATATGAATATCATATGAAACATTGGATGGACACAATACAACATGAAATGTATGTGTCATTTTGTAGTTCAAATCCTAATATAAATATTAGGCAAACATTATTTGAAAGATTGAAGCCATATTATATCAGGACAAATAAAGTGTTTGAAACTTGTTGTTGTCGTTATCATATTGAATTTGATCTCCACTATCAGGTTTTTCAGAAGTTTGTAGAAGACACTTATGGTATTGAAAATTCTCCTCCTAGTAGACGAAGTGAGTTCATCTAATCCATTTTATGTGACAAAAGAGATGATGCAGTTGGAAAAATAAATTGCATAAAAGGAATATGTCAAACATGTGTTGATTTTGACTCTTTTTTCCTTTGAAAAATGAAAACATTGATGTAACAAAGATGGTAAATTGCAAGAGTTACAAAAATGTAAAGAATGGAACAAAATTTAGGAAAGAATCCAAAAGGTTAGAATATGTTGAAGAGGAGATAAATGTTGGAGTATTTATGGACAAATTTAAAAAATTGTTTCAACCCTACATTCATCATGCTTTTTCTGCAAAGTGGCAAACACAACATTTCCAAACACTAAGAGACAATTTCCCACTTGGAACTATTATATCAGTTTTTCATTTTGCAGAGAACTATTCCTTTGTTCATCAAAAGGAAATTCAATTGGAATACTATTTTTCAGAGAAAATTACTATAATGGTACATGTGTGTTATCGATACACACAATTAGATTTATATGGTATTCATAGCACATTTGAAGCATAGGTCATCAAAAAGGAATATCATTTTTATATAACTGATGATAGAGAGCATAACATTCATTATGTAGAACACTGCTTCAAGATGTTTTTTGCAAATTTGAAAGAAAGAGGTATAAAAATTGATAAACATTATGTTTGGTCATATGGATGTGCTGCACAATTCAAAACATCTAGACCATTTTATGCACTATGTAGATATCATCATAATGAAAACATACCACATTTCTGGAGTTTCTTTGAGAGTGGACATGGAAAAGGTGAACATGATGGTGTTTGAGCTTGCATCAAACGTGTTATACGAAAGCATCAAATGAATTATAAGGGAGTTCATATAAAAAATTCACATGATGTTGTTGAATGGTGCAAGATGAATATATAAATTTATATCTAAATTTATGATAATAGGTCAGGTAATTGGTATTAATAGCTCCTAATACTCAAATTATGCCTTAAGGGGTCCTATTAAAGGTCTTAAGGGGTCCTATTAGGTCTTAAGGGTCCTTGGATGTACTAGTAGGTCTTAAGTCCAGTCTTATTAGGTCTTAAGGGGTCCTATTAGGTCATAAGTGGTCTTATTCTAGGTCTTAACAATCCTAAGAGTTCTTAAAGAGTTTTATGTCACAATAGGGATCCTATTAGGTCTTAAGGGTCCTTGGATGTACTAAGGGGTATAAATAAGTCCTATTAGGTCAAGTAAGTGGTCTTATTAGGTCTTAAGGGGTCCTATTAGGTCTTAAGGGTCATATTATGTCTAAAGGGTCCTTGGATGTACTAATTGGTATTAATAGGTCTAAAGGGTCCTTAGATGTACTAGTAGGTCTTAAGTCCAGTCTTATTAGGTCTTAAGGGGTCCTATTAGGACTTAAGTGGACTTATTCTGGGTCTTAAAGATCCTAATAGTTCTTAAAGAGTTTAATGTCACAATAGGGGTCCTAAAGGGACATAGGGTGTACTAATAGTCCTAAAGGGTCCTTGGATGTACACTAATTGGTATTAATAGGTCCTATTAGGTCAAGTAAGTGGTATTTTTAAGTCTTAAGGTTCCTACAATGTACTAATTGGTTTTAATAGGTCATATTAGTCCTATTAGGTCTTAAGTCCAGTCTTATTAGGTCTTAAGGATCCTAAGGGTTTTTAAAGAGTATTATGTCACAATAGGGGTCCTAAAGGGACATAGGGTGTACTAATAGTCCTAAAGGGTCGTTGGATGTACTAATTGGTAAATTAATAGATCTTATTCGATCTTAAGGGTTCTAGGTATAGATTAAAGAGTTCTAATAGGTCATCCTAGGTGTTTTAAAGGGTCCTACTTGGGTTCTTAAAGATGTTTATGTCACAATAGGGGTCCTAAAGGGTCCTAAGGTGTACTACTTGGGTCCTCTAAGTGTCTTAAAGTGTACTAGGACATGTACTAAGGCATGTAATATTTTAACATCTAACTCTACATGAATAA
>MU223757.1:473017-487594 GCA_018584345.1 Thuja plicata
CCGTCAAGTTTCTCATCATATTCATTTTTGTAAATCCATTCTTCCTCTTCATCTCCATCTCCATAAGGAGCCTCCATGTCATCTAGTAGACCAAAAAACTTCTTGATGAAGGCCAATCCTCTCCTCATCATGGTTTCTCTAAGATCTTGATCCTTCCATTCTCACCCCCACAAAACGAAGAATCTCCTTGAAGGCCCACTATAGATGTTTCTCCATTGTCTAATTCCCAATCCTGGGAAAGGTCCTCCAACCCTCATCACCACTACATATTCGAATGGGAAGGGGATATTCAATTCATCCTCATCAATATTGATAATAGCATCATGAAGCCCCGCCAAATACTTCTCTTCGAACAATCTAATGGAATTTTGTTCTGCCACTAGTTTAGGCTCCCCTGCAACCAGAATGCACGCCAAGAAGCCATCAGAGAGGTCCGAGTTGACTCTAGTTCGATGGTTTGTGTAAAGAAAGTTGAAGCCTAGAACTTTTCTAATGGCATGCACGAATAATCGGTGTTTAAACATTGACACTTCCTTCAGTCTGAGCTCGATGATGGGTGTGTCATAAGTAGTTTGCCTGTTGATCGATTTAAGCTTGATAGGGGTATTCATGGTGATCAGTTCTATCTCTAGCCTCTTCTCTGCAATCTGCCAAAGGTTCCAAGAAAGGTTAAGGAAAACAAGCAGACTAGAATTGTTCTAATCTTGGAAAGTTGGAATAAGTGATTTGCTTCCACCACACGCCAACAGAACGCTATCAAGATTAACATGGAATGCTATATTCTGCAAGTTATAATTTTGATTTGATTGGTCATATTGATAATGATTGCACAGATAGCATAAATGATACTATTTTCATATATCTTTTTCAGTTTAGATCAAGTGTTGTTTGGTGAACATTGGGAGCAACCGATGGTGACAATTTTATTAGCTAAAATCAGAGGTTGTAGCAGCAACATCAACATCAAATCAAGTAGTTTGAATGGAGAACAAGAGAATTTAACACCAATAGCACTGTAAAATAAAAGAATCATGTTGTGAGAGCCAAATCAAGCTAGGATCCCCAAGCACCTAATTTGGTTGAAAATATGCCACACCTAGCAAATAATTGATTGACAATGGAAAGACCAGTAGATCAGTAAAACACTCCAGCGTCAAATAAATGAATCTAAATTCGTATTTTAAATTATCCATGAACAACAGCTCATCAAACCCAACACCGATATTATTTGAAATATCTAAAATAAGAAACAAAATTTGCCTTGTGTTTATGCAGTTGATAATGATGAAGCGAGGAGGGGAGATAATTTATGCCGGCCCTCTTGGTCGCCACTCGCAAACCCTAATTGATTATTTTGAGGCAATTGAGGGAGTTCCCAAAATCACAGAGGGCTTAAACCCTGCAACATGGATGCTTCATGTTACTTCCCACGGAGTTGAATCTCATCTTGGGCTTGACTTCGCCCAACTCTACAATACATCACCCCTTTTCAGGTAATCTCTTTACTGTTGTGTAATTTTATCCAACTTCATTTCAATTTCTTTCTATGTCAATACATTTAATTCACTGATGAGAAGAAACAAGCAGGCAAAATGAAATCATGATCGAAGAGCTAAGCAAACCAGCCAGCGGATCAAAAGATTTACATTTCGATTCAGAATTTGCACAACCATTTGCAGTTCAAATGTTGGCTTGTTTGTGGAAGCAGCATTGTTCTTACTGGCGAAATCCCCAATACAATGTAGTTAGATTCTTGTTCACCTTTTCATGTGCTCTACTTTTCGGCACAGTTTTCTGGAGAATGGGACGCAAGATGTAAGAAATTTAGCAGTTGATACAGCATAGAATTTAACAATATTCATATTGCAATTAAGTTTAGTTAAAGAAATTTAGCAGTTGATACAATATAGAATTTAACAATTCATATTGCAATTAAGTTTAGTGAATCCTATAACAAGTCTAATACACTAAATGCAGGGAAGACGAGCAAGATATTCTCCATTCAATAGGATGCATGTTTGCCGCAGTTCTGTTTCTGGGTTACAGCAATATAATTTCCGTTCTGCCTGTAGTTGACGTCGAAAGAGTAGTTTTCTACAGGGAAAAGGCTTCAGGAATGTATTCGCCTCTGGCTTATGCGCTGGCTCAAGTAAGTGAAAATAGGCACCCATTTAAACTCTTATTTTAGAAGCTTATTTTTATTTGTTATAATGTTTTGACCTATAAATAACTTTTAAATTTAATATGAAATGAAAGATTTTTTTTTGTTACAGCTCATGCCATTACACATTATCTTTTGCTGTCATTGTAAAATGTTCTCTCTTAACTTTTTTCATATTTTTTAAAAGTGATGATGATAATATACTTATTGCAGGTGTTCATTGAAGTACCATACATAATTGTTCAGACAGCAATTTTTGGGGTGATTGTTTATACAATGGTGGATTTCAAACGGAGTGCCATAAAATTCTTCTGGTTTTTGTTTTGCATATTGTTTACATTCATTTACTTCACCTACTACGGAATGACGACGGTGGTCCTCACTCCTAATGCAAGTTGGGCTTCAATCTTCTCAACCGGTTTCCTCGCAATCTGGATGGTTTTCTGTGGCTTCTTAATTCCACGTCTGGTGAGCATTAAATGTTAAAGTTGGCACTATTATTATTGTGATTTAAATGTGTAGTTTTTAGTCAAATTTATTGATCTATATTTCATAATCAGTAGCTCATAAAAAATCATCTTTCTTAAAAATGAATGGAATATTTGACTTTCTTAAATGAATTTTATTCAAGAACTACACAGTTAAATCTTAGTAGCAATATCACAATTTAACTTGCTATAGAAAATATCTCCTACTTATCAATAATTATTATTATATTAATAATTTAGTGTTGTAACACATAAGATGGAATGTTTCAGAGAATTCCAGTGTGGTGGAGATGGTATTATTGGGCATCACCCCTTGCGTGGACAATGTATGGTCTGGTAGCGTCACAGTTTGGGGATGTTTCACAGGAAATAGTGTTGGCTGACGGAACCAAACAACAAATTAAGGATTTCCTGAGAACCCACTTCGGTTATGAGCATCATTTTTTGGGATATGTTGTTGCTGCTTTAATTGGCTTCGGGCTCTTGTTTGCCCTTACATTTGCCTTGAGCATTAAAACTCTCAATTTCCAGAGTAGGTAGAATGTATATTTATCAGAGTGCCTGAATAAGCAGTCATGTTTAGTGGTAACCAACTATAATATTTTCTATGTTGCTCCATAGTTATTGGACAATTTTTATAACATAATTATCCCCATAATCTTTTCCTTTGACTTATAATTTCGTTTGCTAATTATTTTTCAATGTTATTGGTTGAAAAGCTATGAGGCTCCTCAAATCTCTTTGAGAGTTGAATAGATATTATTGATCGTGTATTATAAGTTTATTAAAAAATTAATAATAAAGCTGATTTGAAAATTATAATTTATTTGTATATTGGTGAAAATTTGATGTATTTTTCTATTTAGTTTTATGTTTATATTTATACAGTTAGGATCATATATGTAGATTCTCTTATATCTAGTCTTATATTTATCACTTATCTCTTTTTTTTTGTGTGTGCTAAATTTCAATATATTTGATTTATATATGTCATTTTTATTAGTATTCTAATTTTTATACATAATCTAATCTTATTAGACATAGAACTTCAATATCTAATGTAGAGCATGTGTAAAAATATGAGGTCACCATCATAGTCACAATCTTTATATTTACAAATAGAAAATCAAATTCAAACATTTTGCTGATTTTTTGCATCTTGTACTTTATCCTAAACCAACTATACAAAAATATTTATTTGATGTTATCTTCATGTATACAAAAGACTTTATGATGACATATTTCATTTGTGTACACCATATACATAAATTTAAATGCAAGCAATGTTTATAAATAAAACTATTATAAGAAATGTACTAATGAGGTTGAGTTGGATGTAGACCAGGGCTAGTTTCTTCAGTCTGTGATGGATGCTAACAGGATTGAGGCTATAGATCATGACGAGTGTCTGCTATCAGAAGCTAGGCAGGAGGATGATATTCAGATTTGTAATTCGAGCTTACAGGGAGGAGATTCTAAAATGGGAGGGGCTGGGGTTTCATTGACAAAAATAGGAAGAAAGAACCTTCAAGCTCAAGGCCTAACAAAGGCGGACCTAGAAAGATTAGTTGATTCTATGGTTCTTGGAGTTGCAAACAAGAAATTTGATAATATAGGATGTGAAGAGCTATCAGATTATGAAGAAATTATGGAATCCCATAAGGAGGCAGATGTGAATATAGAATTAAGCCCGGCTCCTACCATGTGTTCAATCACAAGGTCAGATTTGAACTTTGTCAAGACCAGAGGGGTGTTATCCAGAAACCAATGGGGAGACCTTCCAAACAAATGAAATTGAAGGAATAAATAGCGTCAGGGCTTCAGCGGACAATCAATTTCCACAGATCTCCTAGAAAAGGTAAGGAGGAGGCAACGACACTCATTGCCAATCTAATTAATATGGGGAGGAGAGATAATGACTCTCCGATGGAAGAATGAGGATTATTTCTTTGGAACGTTAGAGGCATAAATGCTTCTAACAAGGCTCGTCTAATCAACGATCAAATCCTGGTTAGCTGGGTAGACATATTTTTACTCCAAGAAACAAAACTTCCAGAGGAGAATGGCAACAAGGTTCTGAAATCTTGGAAGAGCTGGGAGTTATTTCACTATCCTTCTTCGGGAGCATCGGGTAGTTTATCCATATTATAGAAACATCACAAGAGTTCAATTAATTTTGGTTTCTTCTAATGCAAATTGGATAGAAGTGGAGGTCATGATTTTTTCCCTCAGATTTATTTTGATTAATGTGTACGGGTCTATCTCAGTGGTTAGTAAACAGACGCTTTGGGGGATCCTTTCAAATTTGCTGATAGGAATAGATTGTTACAAGCTTATTTTGGGTGAGGATTTTAATGCCACCTTAGGCATTATGGCATTATGGATAAAATGGCGGGATCAGACCCTTCCTTGAAGGTTACTCAGGATTTCAAGGACCTTATTGAGGGTAATGAGCTTTCTGATTGTGTTCCAAGCAATGGGAAAATCACCTGGTCCAACAGAAGATTTAGGGCCTCAAATTTGTAGGAGTCAGACTAGATAGATTCTTGGTGAATTCACAATGGTTGATGGATCATGGTTGTTGCCCATCTACTATCCTGACCCTAACTGGGTCGGATCATTTTGCAATTGCAGCAGAAATTCAGCTGGCCCCATCTGGATTTAGGCTTAGACCATATTGCAAGATAGAGCGGATGTGGTTTAGAGATAAAAGTTTCCTTAAACTGTTCCAAAACTAGTGGAATGAGTGCCCCTTTATTAAAGAGTTCAGGATGTTTCAGTTATCCAAGAAGTTGGCTTTTATGAAGGCAAAAATTAGGGATTGAAATAAGACCACATTTGGGAACATTTTTAAGAAGAAAGAGAAGCTTTAGTTCCAATAGGATAAAATTAACAAGTTTATCATGTTAAATGGGTTATCAGCAGAGACATATGAAAAGCAAAAATAATTAAATTTGCAACTGGATGAACTTATGCTTAGAGAGGAAAGTTATTGGAGACAAAGATCACCAGAATTATGGTTGAAAGAGGAGATAGGAAAACATCCTTATTCCACACATCTGCAAAAATCGAAAGGCACAAAAATGTAATTTATGAGATAAAGGACTCAAATGGGAACACATTGACCTCTAAAAAGGAAATTCAATTGGAAGCAGTAAATTTCTTTAATAATCTCCTAAAAGCCCCAGAATGCATGGACCCTCACCCACCAAAAATCCTACATTTCTTTCCTCAAGTAGTTTCAGAAGAAGATAACAGGGATCTATTGGCTCCCTTCTCGTTAGAAGAAGAAACTTAGTTTTTGCAATGGAAGCTGACAAGGCTCCTAGTCCAGATGGTCTTACAGAATTGTTTCTTCAAAAGTGCTGGGATTTTATGGGGTCAGATATTCTAAAGATAGTGGAGGAGTCCAAGAAACATTCTTGCACGTTCAAACAATTCAACAATACTTTTATCACACTCATTCGTAAGTGCTAGCAGTGAACTTATTTTGTAGAATTTAGGTCGATCTCATTGTGTAACATAGTATATAAGATATTAACAAAATCTATGGTCACCAGACTGGGTAAGATAATTCCTATGATCATTTCTAAACAAAAATGAGGTTTTGTGTCGAGTAAAGATACAGTTGAGGGAGCTCTAATAGAAAATGAAGTACTACATTCAATTACAGAGGAATGACTTGTAGCCATGGTTCTAAAACTTGACATGATGAAGGCATATGATTGGTTAAGTTGGAAGTTTTTATCACAAGTTATGGAAAAGATGGGTTTCTAGAGAAAATAGATTAAATGGATTATGTCTTGCATTACGGGAGCCAAATTCTCAATCTTAGTAAATGGAACTCCATGCAATTCTTCTCATCTACCCAGGGAGTTAGGCAAGGAGACTCCTTGTCTCCTTTTCTATTCATTATCATGGCAGAAGGTCTCAGCGGACTTATAGCATACAAAAGAAGTTTGGGTGCTTGGGAGGGAATTAGGATTAAACAATCTCACTTGGTAGTGTCACACACCTTTTTCTGATGACTGCCTACTATTTGGGAAAGGATGTATTAAGGAAGCGAAGGTAATTAAAGAAACTCTCAATAAATATTGTGCGGCCTCAGGTCAGAAATTGAATATTAGGAAATCCAAGGTTTTCTTTTTTAATGTGGACAACAAAGCTGGAATAGTCATTTAGAGGATTTTTGGTTTAATAGTTGCTCAAAATCCATGTAAGTATCTGGGCATCCCTTTCTTTCAAGGTTCCTCGAAGACATCCTTTTGGGATAATGTTTTTCAATCAATCAAAGAGAAAATTGTCACTTGGAAGGTGTAGTGGCTCTCTTTTGCTTGAAGAAATTTGCTAGTAAAAAAATTACTCAGTTTTATCCCAAATTATATTATGACAGTCTTGTTGGCGCCGAAAGGAGTTATGGACAATATTACTAAATGCCTTAGGGATTTCATCTAGAGAGGAAATTTGGATGAATAAAAACTCTCCCACTAATCTCTTGAGATAAATTCTATAGCACCAAAGGTTGCGGGGGTATGGGCTTTCATAGAATTTATGAAATAAACCTTAGTCTTGGTGCTAAATTATCCTAGAAGTTATATAAAAATCCCAATAGTCTATGGGCCAATATTATTTGGATAAAGTATTTGGATTCTGAGGAGCCAGAAATAATCTTTAAATTGAGGAATCCCCCTAGAGGATCAACTATGTGGAATTTTGTGATCAAGAGTAGAGCTCTCATCCTTCCACATTTGTCTTGGGTTATCAACTTGGATGATAAAGCCTTATTTTGGACTGATTCATGGAATGGACTCTCATAGTTGTCTTGTCTACCGATCTTAGCAAATGCAAGGTTTGTTCTGGAGTAGTCTTGGCGACATAGGGTCTCAGAATATTTTATTTTTTACCATGACAAGGTTAAGTGGAAAGACTTCTCCAACATACCTTTTCCTCAATCCAAAAAAGAGGAGGGGAAGAAGATTCTTAAGGAGAGACCGATTTGTTTCAAAGGGAAAGTTGATAGTCTAGTTTGGGTCAAAAGAAAGAATGGTAAATACATAGCTAAGCAGGGGTATCTTGCACTAACTATAGGGAACAATCCCTCTTCTACCTTATTCAAATATTCTTGGCATGGGTTTGTGCTGCCTAAGGCGGGAGCATTTTTGTGGCTTGCTCTCCAAGATAGGATCTTCACTATTGTCCATCTTCACCGATTGGGGACATCAGATACTTTCAGGTGTTTCATTTGTGATGTGGATACTAAAGATTCTAATAATCTTCTATTAGGGTGTGAATTTACAAAAGGATTATGGAAGTGGATCCTAAATAAATTGGGCTGGCAGGGACGACTACCTTGCCTCCTCAATCATCTCTTGTTTCAAAGGCCGATACTATATAGAGACTCTTTATTTTCGGCCATATGGAGAGTAGCCCCAACAACAGTTGTTTAGAGCAAATGGTGGGAAAGGAATACAAGGGTTTTTAGAAAGTAATTTTCTTCATTAGATCAACTTTGTGAAGCGGTGGATAATTAAGTCTATGAGATGGTGAGTGCATATGTTATGAGAAAAAAATCATTATCTTCTTCTTTTACTTTGCACGACAACTTCATTCTAAATAATTGGTCCCAAATTAGAACCCCTTTTAAAGGGGTATTGATCGGTAAAATGCCAAAATCTGAACAAAGGAATAATAAAAGGTGGATTCCCCTGGAAAAAGACATGGCGAAGCTAAACTTCGATGGTGCATCAAAAGGAAATCTAGGCAAGTCAGGGGCTGGTTTTTTCTTGAGGAACTCTAATAAAATTTTGATTAAGGCATCTTACTACAGGATTGCAGAGGGGTCTAACAATATGGCGGAGGCAAGGGCTCTACTTGGTGGTGTTAGATTGGCATTGGAACTGGGTATTCAGAATATTCATATTGAAGGTGACTCCCAATTCATCACCTCGTCCCTCATATCTTGGAAGGTCATCAGTTGAGACCTCCAGTATGTGCTCAGTGAAGTCTGGAGGCTCCTACCAAAATTCGTTGGCTATAAGATTTCCCACTGCTATAGGGAAGGAAAATATTTGTGGATTGGTTATCAAATTTGGGTGTTGAGGCAGAGTTTTTGGAGGATAACGAGAATGATTATACAAGTATTTAGTTGGGAGATTCACCACAACTCCTTCACCTAGAAGTCGACACTACATTTGATGTTCCCGGTTAGGGACATGTCCCAAACTTACCATCATTATTCAAGCAGTATTTGATATGGGGGTGCTTTTTGTGGGATCGAAAAGGTAGGTCAGATACTATAAGTGGAAAATTAGTATTTTGAATAGTGGAGGTGATAATGAATATCCTCTATATTCAGTGAGATTGACATGATAAGACATGTTCCGTATGTTTGCTTGACGTGGTCATAGTCACGATGGTGGTTTAGTCAGTTCGTCTTCAACAAATCAACAGTCACATGGCTTCTCTTCACACTATTCTCGGGTGTCTCGAACAGGACAATGTAGGCATTCAAAGGCTTTATGTCATTTCTATATGGACAAAGGTAAAGGCAAGATTGCAAGGCCCTCGACCTCGAAATGGTCATTGTGTCCTAGTTTTTCAGTGGGTTGGTAGTTCGGATTTATTGTGTATATATTGGACACATATAGTCTTTTGGTGAAGTGTAATGTTTTCGAATATTTTGGGTTGCGTCCCATATAAGATGTGTAATTTTTATCTACTAGTTTGGGATGAGGTGTTTTGGTTTTGGCTTCTGTAGTTGTCGATCGAGATTTTTAATCGGGTTTCGGGTAGTGTAGATGGTGCTTTTTCACCCAAAGGGATTTGTATCTTTTGTTTCTGGTAGGGATTGGGGGTTTCTTGATTCTTTCCCTTCCTCATGAGCTCTGGAATCAGATTTATTTAAATAAAATTATAGTGCTTTGTCACTTTTGTCAAAAAAAAAAAACTTTCTGGTAGAACATATTCACACCTTTAGTCTGTATTGAATTGTAGGTATTATTAGTCTATTAGAATAACTCCAATTGTACATGTTGGAGATACTTAGACTATAAGGACATGCCCTTATATACATTTTAATGTTTTTGTGCTAATACACTTATTTTTTTGCTTTACTAGATTGTAGTGTTTTGTCGTAAAATCATTTTGTCAGTATAACTCCATATGTTATAGTATAATTTTCTTGTATATTGTTTCTTGTTACAATAAAATTACTTATTTTTCATACATGTCCTACCAAGTTTTATTGTACAAGACATATTCAACATTGTTGCTTCCTTTTACCTTTCATATAATCGGGCATTCCTCGCCATGTTAGAGATAATAGCTGGAGTTCCATAAGGTTTAAATTTATTTTCTTGTTACAGTTAAGATTCCTACTCTTCTAAAATGTACGTACACTCTTTCTTCATATTTCATAATAGTTGAGAATTGCCTTAATTTATGAGCCCTCTATTTTACAAAACTACCACTCTCAAAATTATACTTTAATTTCAACCATACAATCAATTACCTAGCTTGCAATTTATCACATTTTACCTTCATCTTCTTTACATTCTTAACTTTCTTACGATACTAAAATATTCCAATAGCCTAGTGGATAATGTCTTAGAATTTCATATAACACTAAAAAAAAGCATTACAAATATATTCTATATGAGATCCTAGTACTTCTTCTCGTATTTCATCTTTTGCTGGTAGTCGTATTGCCCCCTTTCTTTTGGTATGAAAAGGCATTGAGAGAGATATAATGGATACAAAAACTTATTGATTCTTTCAAGACAAGATAACATTGAATGTAATGATGGTAGTAGACAAAGGCTTTGGCATACATGATTGGTTTTTCCAAACACTTATTACATCAGATTTAACATCTACATTTGAGTTTCCAATATTGTTGTCATTCATGATATGATTAAATCCTAACTACTTGAGACTTGTCTTAACCAATTATTTATTTTTTAGGATCATAAAGTATTATGTCCTAATACAAATTCATTGATTGTCATAATCTCACATTCATTATGACCCTTTAATATAATGTTTAACAATATCTCGCCAAGTTTTAACTACAAACACTATGCATGCATAGATGTTGTTGTGTACATCTCTTTTGAGAGGAAAGAGGAGAAACATGTACACACAATATCATCCTCATATTATAAATAATTTAATCAATAATACATTACAATCCCTAAAAAATATGTATTATATACACTAACTTCTATTTTAAAATAAACATTATAGTTCATCATAATATTCAATTTAATTTCACTAAGAGGCATAACTCTATAATGACACTATGCTTTCTTAACCATGCCATAAAAATATATAGCAAGAAAATTAACTACTTATCTATTTTATTGAATAAAAAATCAAGAAAACAAACAAAACACATTGATTTTTGTTTTCTCCCTCTCAAATTTTATTTTTCATAGTATCTTCTACATAAATTTTACTATAAAATATATATATACCAATAAAATTATGAAATATGAAAATCTAATATCATTAAATATACATATTCTTGTTAAATGTAACACTCACACATCTATTCCACATCAAATACTTTATTAATTAAGAATTACAATCCTATGGACATGCCTATTACACATCAAATACATTTACTAGCAAATAAAAAATAATTCCCTTGCTATCTTAACTACTAATGGCATTACTTAAACTAATGTTTTTTAAAGCCATATTAAATTTGACTTGGTAAATAACACTCTCAATATAAAAGTTCCCCTCAAATTTAAGACCATTCTGAGAAATCAATCTATTAATCTATTTGATGCAAGTTCTTCTCCCATGATGATCAAGTAGGGGAATTATCAAATCAAGCAACAAGATCAATCCATTCATTCATATTCTCTCTTCTTTGCAAGTTAATATTGAAATCATGTTTACATTCAAGATCTAGCAGTGGAAATCATAGATCCGTACATTTGTGAAGACATCCTTGGTTATACATTACATCCCAAGGTCAACTCTTTGGATTTCAAGCATCTTCATGGATTTGAGCGATTTCTACATCTATTCATGAGGGTTTATGCAAGGTAAATTAATATTTTTTCTTTTTACATACATTTCCTTATACAATTTCTTTCTATTTTTAAGATTGATTCCTAAATAGGGGTTTGACTAAGGAAAACCCCTTTCCCCAACCATTTCCATGTCTTTCTATGTGTAGGAACAAGATATAGAGTCGTCAGATCAGATATGGGCAGAGCAGGAACAGTTGCAGGTTCTGTCAAAATTTTAGCTGAAAACCTCAGGGACACGTCGCAAAACTTGACTTGTCCTTGGTACACATCGCCAAACTTGACCTGTCCTTGGTACACGTCATCAAACTCAATTATTCCCAACCACTTTCAGCTCGAATTTCAGTCACAAATCTGTTTCATCTTCCAAAATATGTTTATGTCAGTTTCATCTCATTATGTTTGTTTTAGTCTATTTTCAACAGCTTTTTAGTGTCTTTTCTATTATATCTATTATATCACCTAATCATTCAAATTTCATACAAAGCTTGTTCCCAGTTATTGTTTCAGTCACCTCTTGAGCCTATGGTGTGCATTCTTCCTTCCTAATGTGCAATAAATAAAATGGGGAAGTAATTCATTTACCACATTACCTATTGCATTGCTCTCCCCATTTTACATTCTACAATCAATATATACTTGCCAATTTATTTCGCGATGTTCACTCTTTGTTTAAGAAAATGACATATGTAATATCTCTCTTTAAAGTTGTATTCTTTCATGCGATATATACCTAACACTAATTGCCCCTAACAATATAATTATTAATATATATAATATTATCATTATTATTTGTAGTATACATGTATGTATGTTAGATTTATTTTCACTATAATGGTTTCATGTTTTACCATGCAGGATAGCAGGATCATTGCTTTAATAACACTTGTAATGATCCCTTTCTGGTTCTATCCTAACAATGAGCTATAGACATAGAATTGAGCCGAATTTAGGATTTCGGGTTAGGAAAATATCAATGAAGCAAATAAATTTCTTTAAGTATGTATATTAGAAGTATGCTTATCACTTGATCAAATATTCATAGTCTATTATTGTCATAGTTTAGTATGAAGAATCAAGGACCAACACACAAAAAACTATTATTTGGTTCTATGATAAGGCTATATTGCTAACCTTTACTAATACCTATGGTAGACAGTAGAATTACTATGCTCGAGTATGGAAACGGTCTACAAGAGGTTCCCTCATGGTTCTTAGTTGTTTTGGAATATCTACCTCAATACGAGAAGATTATTCCTCTCCCTTCACAAACTCCCTACCCACTTAGTTGTATTAACAAATGATTATAGAAATAGCTAGTACATATTATATACATGCGTGTTAGTATATGTTTGTAAACATCTATATAATAACTTATATACTATTTTGATTATTATTATTATATACCTTTACTATGTATATATAAATAATTTCATAATTATTCTCACAAACAAACACAAAAAAACAAACAGAGACATACTTCTATTATGTCTTCCTTTCCCGAGAGTGGAAACTGGTCATCCGACTCATACTCCTCTTTAGTCGCTGATGTGGTTATTGTACATTCATGAGACTGCTATCTTTATGAGGTCGTCAATATACATAACATCAACGCTAACTTGCCTTCCCTTATTATTGGTAATCTATCAAATGCCAACTACATATGTATTGTTAGGAAAGCTAATCGCGGAAATGCCTTCCAAATGTCAATTTACAGGGGAAATTGATCAAATCTACTGAGATGCATAGGAAAAATAAGAAGAGAGAAAATAAAGCCACACACAAGATAAAACACAAGAGACAAAGATTTACGTGGGAAACCCTTACGGGAAAAAACCCACCACCGAAAAACCCCCGAGCAATTTTGTATTACAGTAAACAATTACATACAAAATCTCTGGTTTTCCGTACAGTCTCACAGGCTCAGATTGTGTTACAATCAACCTGATATTACAATCATACCATTCTTCACGAATCTTGCAGCCATTTATGCACACTGCAATTCGTTACAGAATTCGGTACAAGAACTGTTACCGGCAAAACAGTTGTCTACCAACCGTCTGTCACACATGGTAACATCTCCTTCGACACGTTTACCTCCGTCGGGTAACTTCTCCCTTTGGCATGTTTACCTCCATCGGGTAACTTCTCCCTTCATCTCGGACACTCCCTTCGGCACTTTTGCCTCCGTCGGGTGATTACCTTCGGGTGACCTTTTACCTCCGGGTGACGTTTTACCTCCGGGTGACGTTTTACCTCCGGGTGACCTTTTACCTCCTGGTGATTACCTCCAGGTGATTACCTCCGTCGGGTAACTTCTCCCTTCACTGTACGGTGAGATTGCCTCTGTCGTACGGTGATCTATCCGTACCGTGCACCTTCTCCTCACAGCACGGTGTCTCTGTCGTACGGTTCACATATTATTTCCACCGTATGGTGGTCTTTGTTGTACGGTCCTCCACCTTTTGTCATCCTCTGTCCTTTTCCGTACGGTCCTCCACCGTACGGTGCCTTCGTCAATCTTCAACAATCTCCCACTTGACGAAGGACAGAGTTACTCAGCATGACTAACAGAAACAATCACCAAGTATGCACACCGTTTTTGTTTCCATGTATCCATGAGCATCTGTAACTGATCAACCCATGCCAAACTCCAAATGCAAAGCCACAATATCATGAAGTACCAAGCAAATGATCAATGTACTCAAAACACAAAAAACTAAACCAAGATCAATGTCAAAGTTCCAACTGCAGAATCAAGAACATAAGCATGACATTCATGATCTAAAACATCTCATCCAAAGAGATAACATGCTCCATATGAACATAACAATATCATGCCAAAAACTCTAAATGCATTCAAGAGTTTACCATGACACAACATTTC
>MU223757.1:494509-504755 GCA_018584345.1 Thuja plicata
TTACTTCTTAATGAGCAAGGAAATAACTTCTAATCTAATAAAATGATTCACTCACAAAGTGGGCCCCCTTGGATGAGTGAATAGAAATGTAATCAAGATAAGAGACTAAAACTCAAATTATGCGCTCTATTCATTCATGGAGGAAAATGTACTTGGAAAATAAACAGTGCTACAATGTCAAATTCTATTCCAGAAATTATATCCACTAACTCCTTCGAAACTACAAAAATTCCACTTATTTAAGGAGGAACTACACTACTACCTAAATCTAGGATCACTCCATTAATGAGGATCACTAACGGATACATCATGCTCATAACATAAATCTCAAACAACACTAGTAGGTCTTCAAGTTCTTCCCAGAATATAGCATGCAGTGGTTCTAGATCTACACGCGGTGTCTCCTCAGGAACTGAACTGATTTGTTCCTCCGCGAGAGTTCTGCGACACGCCCATCTTTAACCACTTTACTTAATTCCTTGCTTTATGCTGGCGCTTCTAAAGGTAATGGTTGTTGTTGACCCTTTCAACGCCATGCTAGATTTCTTGAATGTGCCATGACTTGACTCCTACAAGATGGTTAGCATACATAACTTCCAACACATAAATATATTTTATCTTTTAATAGTGAGAAAGAAGTGTGAGATTTCATTCAATATTCTTGCACAGCATTCGGCTACAAGAAGGAGACTACCCATAAACATAGCATAGGGAAAAGGACTATCTATTCAACATGCAATCACTTATATCCTGCAACTTCTATCCATCAGTTCCAAGGCAAATACATTATGTTTTTACCATCTATTTTACCTACTTATTTCCTTACATATAAAATATATATAAAAACCATAAGTTTAAAGTTTCTTCTTTGAAAACAAAATGCTTAAAAAGGAAAGTAAACACATGGAAAAGATGGCCTTCTGAGAGGCTCATCATTCCCCCCAACTGCACTATTGCTGGTCCCCAGCAATCATGAAAATCTGAATCCTGGCTCAAAGCCTCAGGTCGCTGGCGGTCTTCTCCCCTAGTTCATCAACAATATGATTGAAGTATCCATGGCTATTCCGAAGTTTGTCCCACCTCTGTCTTTCCTTAACCATATCATGCTCTTTTGCGTTCTCATTTACTACCAGCAAACGTTGCAGGAAGATTGGAGGTTGAAACCATAAGGGCATCTGATAATGTAATTGTGTGCGGCCCAGCATTATAAACCATGGAACACGACGAGTAGCAAGAGTTAAATTTTTGTGGAGAATGGGGCTCCCTGATTTTTAGGTCATGGGGCATCCTTATCCACCGCTGCCTACAAGTAGCAATTGCGGCCTCAACATCTTGTGAAGAATGTTGTTCCCAATCTGCATACCCTTGTTCTTACTGGAAGAACCCTGCGAGACCCACTAGGGTTCATCATGATTGAGATCCAATCAAGGAATGTCCGCCTAGAGCTTTGAACTTCAGGTCTCATCATCAAGGGTGTGTCTATTTCATTGCTTTGATATGAGAGAGCCTGATGCTCTCTGCTGATCTCGTTTTGAATCCAGGACATAACTGCCCTCAAATGCACATCTCCTACGTAAAGAAGTGAATTCCATTCTCTATTGTCAGGCACAGCTAGACTGTGCAGATATAATTCACATAACAGGTTCTTGAAGGGCATAGGTGCTGACCGGAAGGCATCATAAAATTCTTGAGGTGTAGCAATGGAAGGATTTAATCCTTCAACAATCCTTGTCAATTGAAAGTTAACAAATTGTTCCTTAAGGAACAATGCATAAACTGGAGAAGGTAACCTACATGCCATTGCTGCAAGAATCAATTCAGTGATCTGCTCAATTCTCCTCTCCAATACTGCAATCTGATTTGTTTTCTTCTCAAGATGACAAGCCTGCTCCTCAATTATCCTTTTTAATTTCTCTGTCTCTAGTTCCCATTGTGTCTTTTCCCAAGTGATTTTTCGATACAAACTCAATCCTGCTGCTAACGGTGTGGATAAATCTGACGGTGGCATGGGTTCTTTCTGAAGAACATTAATCCACTCAGATGCAGCTTGAGGGGTCTTTACTTTCTCCACATTAGTGAAAGTAGCCCCTTTCCCCTTGTCACAAGTTTTTACTGAGTCATCTGCTAGGCAGGATTCATCAGTAGAAGCTTTTCCTTTCCAGATGACAAGGGTTTTTATCGAATCATTCACCAGGGATGATTCAGCTGCCTTGGCTAATGTGTCCAATCCATCCTTTCTCAACTATTCAAACACTTCCTCTATAATGTCCTCATTTACTACAGGAAATTCATCAGGAGGAAGATTCTCTAAACTGTCATCAGAATCTTGACCAGAATTATTGCAAAATCCCTCTGTTTCTAAAGAATCCTTATCAATGTCCACAAGGATTAACTCAACTTTTGGATCAGCTGTAACTTCATCATCCACAACGTGGGATAGGGTATCACCATCTACTCTGTTTGAAGCCATTGCCTCTGAAGAAGACTTTTCTGCAAATTTAGAGGATTCAACATTTATAATTGAATCAGGGGTTTTGCTTGCTTTACTAGCACTAGAAGAAAGTCTAGCACTCTTCCTCACAGGGGTTTTAAAAGGGCTCATACGTTCCTTGAATTTCTTTTTGGTGGAGGACACCTCCCCTGTAATGGCTACAGGAGGTTCTTCTGGTGGTTCCTCCCTAGAAGAAGGCAAGGGTTCCTTGGGCATCTTATTCATATTTTCATTATCAGCTGGTTGTTGTTCTAGAGTCATTTCCCTTGTATCTATGGTTTTATCCTTTCCCTTTACAACAATAGACCTACTTTCTTCAGACGGTGAAGTGTTAGGAGCGGCAGCAGCTTCTCTACTTTTTCTTTCCTTTTTATCAGAAACAGAGTAGGCTCTTTTCCTAGATAGGGTAGGTCTTGGAGAGGATGATTCAGGAATGGGTTCTATTTTATGGATTAATTTACAAACCCTCATTGCCATGTTAACCCTACTACCTACACCCTAACCTCTCAGACCAACCACCCTAGGTACTAAATCTTCCATAGCCAAGAATTCCTCCCAAGTCCCAATTGAATGTTTAATTAAATCCCTTTCTACAATTAACTTAATTAAATAATGATGGGAAATAGATTGTGATTTTCCTGACTCAACAAGAGACACCTGTTTTTTCACAATATTAAAAAGAAAACTAGGTAAATTTACTGGCCTATTTTCATGCCAGAGGGCACTCAAAATCTTGAAGTGCAGTCCATGCAGGTACTTGTAACGTCCCTCACAGGTGAAGTAGGATGTGATAAATGTGGCTGGCTGCAAAAACTCCATGGGTAATGACGTTCTTTAAGTGCCCTGCTTCTTATCAATCTCCAATTGTGGGTCACTATGCAGGGTAAATTGTGCCCTAGCCGAGCACAAGTCGATATCTTTTGTCCACTTTTCCCCTTCCTGTGGAAACTTTGTAACCTTTGCCATGATATCTTCTAAAAATTCAACCCTCAGACCTTTCACTACTGCAAACCCAATGTTTGAAGTATTCATAAATTGAAAAGCAATTTCGTCATCGAAGCCATTAAGGCTTAAGCAGTAGTCCAGCCATCCCCATTTTGGAAACAACTCATAGGCAGTCAGGTCCTTAAGTAACACTTGATGATCTGTTGGCTCGTGCCTCTGAAGGTCTCCGCCCATTGCAAATGACAAAGAAAATAGCTCTGTAGGATATGCTCAGTTGCTACAGAAAACTAAAAAATGGAGGCCTTCCTACGGACGCAAGATGCTTTTGTTTTGCTTTCCGAGAAAAATTGAAGTACAGGATAGCTTTTAATTCTAAGCAAGCAAGCATTACTTTGAATGATTTTCATAAATAGATTAATGCATGTTAAGTTTCACCACCCAAATATGTCAGAAAATTATCGTTATTAAGTGAACCTTTCTTTAATTTGCTTTCAAATCAACTTTTAAATCATGGTGACTTAACCACTGAAGGACAGCTAAGCACCCACATGATGGTGGTCACCATGAAAAGACAGGAAATAAATAAAGTTTTTCCTTTTCACTTGCTGAAATCAATTTGGAAGTATTAAAACAAGCATGAATTAAATAACCCCCCCCCAACTAAGTATAAGGTGTGGGTTCCACCAGGCCGGTGCGTGCAAGAATGGAAAAATAAAAGTACACTCATTTCAAAATAATAAATGAATAAAATAATTTATGTGCAAAAGTATGTGTTACTAACCTGAGGTGTTGTAGGAAGAGTGTAATGCTAGGCGACACACACTGATGGAGTGATGTGGGGGTGCAGACACGTGGAAGAGAGAGAGATGATGTAGATTTTTATTACGAAGAAAGAAAATCACGAAAGTGAAGTGTTTATTATGGAAGCTAGAATAAAATCACAGCTTGGTAGAAATCTGGGTGGAAGACCTAGATGCTTTTGCTGCAGGAAGGGCACTGTCTGAGTTGTTCTTGAACTGCTGCAGGAAGTCCTGACGACTCTCAGGCTTGTGATATATCTTTAGACAATGCCCGTTAACAAGGAGTTTGAATCTAAAAGGATCAATTGTAGAGAGTTGAACGACACCATTATTAAATACTGAGATTATTTCATAGGGCCCTAACCAACGGGTTTGAAATTTTCTAGGAGTATGTTGATATCTTTAATCATAGAGCAACGCCCAATCACCAATGGAAATTTTTTTATCTTTTATGAATCTGTCGTGCCACTTCTTTTGCTGCTTTTGAATCAGTTCTGTGTTATGAAGTGCAGATTTCCTGTATTCATCCAATCCATTGAGCTGCAGGATCCTTTCCTCTTGTGCTTTGTTCAGGTTAATATCCAATTCCAATTTCGTCCTGAGATTCTTATGGTGAAAATCAATAGGCATGGATGCATATTTTCCATAGACCAACTCAAAAGGAGTGAATCAAGTAGTGGTTTTCCAAGTTGTGCGGTAAGCCCAGATGGCTATAGAAAGTCAAGTAGCCCAATCCTTTTTGTGAATGGAAACTATTTTTGTCAGAATGGCCTCTATCTCCCTATTTGTGATCTCAGCCTATCCATTGGCCTGAGGATGGTATGGTGAAGATTTACCATGCCTCACTGTGTACTCATTCATTAATCCAACAATAAGGTTAGAGGTGAACTGTGCCCCTTGATCTGTTACTATTTCTCGAGGCACTCCAAACCTAGTAAAAATACATTCATATAGAAACTCTACTTCTTTATGGTCCCTTGCAAGCCTCATTGCTTTTGCTTCAACCCATTTTGTGACGTAATCAGTGCATACGAAGATGTAAGACTTACCATGTGAAGATGGCTCAATGGGGCCGACAAAGTCGATGCTCCACTTGTCAAACGGTGTTACCACCACCTGAGGCTGCAGGGGCATTTCATTAGTCTTTGTGGGACATCCCATCCTTTGGCATTGGTGACAGTGTCAGGTATGCTTAGTTGCATCTTTATGTAATGTAGACCAATAATAATCGGTTGTCAATACCTTGTATGTTGTTCTTTTTCTGGCAAAATGGCCACCACATGGCTCATCATGACATGCCCAAAGGATGTCATAGGTCTCATCTTTGTGGACACATCGGCAATCGACTTGATCAGGACCTGTGTAGAACATAAGTCCAGATATCCATGAAAATTTGAAACTTTTCTCAGCCAGCAGCCGTCGTTCACAGGGTGAGAAATGAGGTGGTGCCCATCCTATAGCAAGGTAGTTTGTGATGTCAACATACCACGGATTGTAAGTTTCAAGAGAGAATAGGTGCTCATCCGGGAAGTTGTCATCAATTGCTGCAGGATCATCAGGAACTTGTAATCTAGAGAGAAAATCAGCAATGACATTAGCTTTTCCTGGTTTGTCAATGATAGTTATATCAAATTCCTATAGGAGGAGTAACCACCTAGGTAATCTACTAGAGATGGCTGGTTTATTCATCAAGTATTTGATCGTTGAGTGATCAGTATAAACAAATACTTCATAACCAGTTATTTAATGTCTAAATTTATTTAATGCATAGATTACAGCAAGAAGTTCCTTCTCAGTAACCGTATAATTCAGTTCTACACCTTGGAAATTTTTGCTGATGTAATAAATGGCGTGCTCAACTATTCCTTCTTTTTGACCCAGCACTACCCCAATTGCATAGTCAGATGCATGTGTGTGGATATGAAAGGGAAACTTCTAGTCTGGTCCTCTAAGAATAGGGGTCTTTGTCAACACATCCTTCAACTACTAGAATGATGGCTCACAGTATGTTGTCCATTCAAATTCTGCTTCTTTCTTCAAAAAATTATATAGTGGAGCGGCAAGTTGGCTGAAGTTCTTGATAAATCTCCTGTAGTAACCGGCATGACCAAGAAAACTCCGGACATCCTTCTGCTTTGCTGAGTTTGGGAGTGTGACAATTACTGCAATCTTTGCAGGATCAACTTGGATAGCAAAGGATGAGAGGTAATGCCCTAGGACAACTCCCTCCTCCATCATCATGTAACACGTCTCACTATTAAGTGAGAGATTGTAGTCCTGACATCTTTGAAGAAATTTTTCCAAATTAGCATAAGCCTCTTCGAATGTAGTTCCATATGCAGTAAAATCATCCATGTATATTTCAACACAGTCAGCAGCAATGTCAGAAAAAATGCTTAGCACTGCCCTCTGGAAAGTAGCAGGTGCATTACATAACCCAAATGGTAAGACAGAATAAGCAAATGTTCCCCATGGATAGGTGAACATTGTTTTATCCTGATCTTTTGGTGATATCTAGATCTGGTTGTAACTACTGAAACCATCGAAGAATGAAAAATACTTTTTTCCAGCAAGGTTGTCAAGTACTTGGTCAATAAAGGGCAATGGAAAGTGATCCTTCTTAGTTTCTTTATTAAGCTCCCTACAGTCCACACAAACTCATCATTTTCCACCTTTCTTGGGGATGATTACAAGAGGGGAGACCCACTGACTGTCAGAAATGGGATATATGAAGCCAGCTTGGAGAATTTTTTGCAATTCAACCTTTACTACATCTCCTCAAGATTACCCAAGCTAGGAAAATATAAGAACATTATGATGAACTATATTTGAATAATAGGATCTCTAGATAAAAAGATTACGTAACTTGTGTGAAGTTATTGAACCTATACACATGGAATTCAGGGATACTAAAGATAAAATGGGGTTAGGTTTCAATAATAAATCTGAAGACCCTACTTCAAGGGATAGTCTGATCTTTGATGCAGGCAGTGATGATGAAGAAGAAATAGAACTAGAACCATGGTCCTATGAGAGATTATTACATATTTGTACAAAGTATCCTAAATATCAAGGAGAAAGATATGTACCAAGATTTGAGATGCCACAAGACACTCCTATCCCTTTGCTAACACAAGCTACTATTCAAGAAATAGAGGAAACAATAGAAGACACCCCAACAGTACCATTAATAGAAACAACTACTGAAGACACACCCTGACAACATGATTCACATCCTAACTAGGGGAAGTTATTCATAGTTTCACATGTCCTAGATTTACCACACTTTGATCCACAAGTGGCTAGTAGAGTACATCAAGTAACTATTGCTTAATTCTTAAACAAGTCTGATGACAAAATAACAGACTCCCATGATTATGAGTGGGATGATCTATTTTTCGCCACAGAGGACTTTGAAATAGATGTGATTCACATGTTTGTAGCTCCATCAGAACACAGAGAGCATTCTAACACTAATCCTAATAGTGTTGATGTTCCTGAAGCAGAGGAGGTATCCCTTCCCCGACTCATTGATGAAGAAACTAGTATTTTCCTAGACCTAGAAGAAATCCAAAGGCTACAAGCTAGGATCCTCCTTCTACGGAGAGATGAAGATGAAAGTTCCACTAATGAGTCACTAGAGTTCAGTCCATATATCACTAATGACAACTTTGATAATGACGATCTGACTCTTATTGATCTAAACATCGACGAGACAGACTTAACAGAACATGTCATGTCAATTAATAGTCTTGACACTGACACAATGTTGTCCTTCCCAAAATCCAACTCCTTGTCTTTAATAAACCTGAACCTAATTGATTGGACTAATACGAATCTTACTCCTATCCTAGACTTCCCTAATGAATACACTTTGGCTTGTTACCTAAATGCCTGTGAACCTTACCCTTCTTCCACCAATGCAAGGAGTGTGAACATGTCACAGGAGGATATCAAGTTTCTCAGTCACAAATTGAAAAATAAAAAGAAGAAAAGAACTGATAGTGAAAACCACATTGTGGCAGTGTCAGATTATAAAAAGGGTAAAAACAAAAGACGTATATGATGGTGAAAACCTCTCCGAGGTGCCAAAATATGAGATTCTTGATATCCTCCCTAAACACTTTCAAGAAAGATCTACAGTTTTGATAGAACCAACACAACTAGTTAACTTGGGCACAGCTGAAGTTCCTCAAATTGTTCACCTAGCACAATCTTTGTCAGATGGGGAGAAGATACAATTCACTGAGTTCCTAAAAGATAAAAAGATCAACTTTGCATGCTCTTACACAGATATGCCTGGATTAGATCATGAATTAATAATGCACCATTTATCTATAGCTCCTGGGATCAAACCCGTGAAACAGAAACTAAGAAAGATGCATCCTCATGTTGCGTTACTGGTAAAGCAGAGATAGAAAAATTATTGAAAGCTAGATTCATCAGAGTCATCGCTTACACAGGATGGATTTCTAATGTGGTCCCAGTATCTAAATTGGATAAATCTATCATGATTTGTAAAGAATTCAGAGACTTAAAAAAGGCATGTCCTAAAGATGTTTTTGCACTGCCTATTATTGATATGATCATAGATCTCACAGCAGGCTACCAAATGTACTCATTAATGGATGGTTTCTTAGGCTATAACCAGATTGAAATTGCTCCTGAAGATCAACAGAAGACCACATTTACATGCGCATGGGGAACCTTTTGCTGGAACGTTATGTGATTTGGGTTAAAGAATGTAGGTGCTACATATTAAACATCCTTAAAATCAATAAATTAATTTATTAAGACCCTAAGAAAAACCTCGAGTTAGAATATCCCAATATATTTTATTTATAAAATACACATATGTTATGGGTTTTTCCATGAACTTTCTGCGAAGATGAAAGGAAAGGACAAAATTGGAGCGGAGGGTCTCTCACGGACTTGTGACTTACATAATATTCAAATTTTGTGGGGCCCGTTCAAATAAAATAAACTCAACTGACATGATAATTGATTCCGTGTTCTTGGCTTAGCATGAACGAAGCTTCCTAGATAAATAAAACACAATTTATTGATTGAATGGAGTACAAAGTCTATTCGACTTCCATGCAATGCAATCTGGAACATTCTATGTAATGTCTTAGTTTAGTTATACTTTCTAAAAAGCTATCCAAAATTTAAATGAAAGAAACTATTATTTATACATAGATGTCACAACAACAACAAAAAAATAAAAATTTAAATTAAATTAAATTATTCAATTTTTTTAAATTTTAATCTTATGATTCTTATAAGTTGGTCATGGTATTTTTTAAGAATGTTTTAGTAAGAAAGAGTCTTAACAATCCAACACTATAAATTGTCACTTCAATATTTGTTGAATATTCTAATATCATGAATTATTTAATTTGTAATTTGTAATTTGTAATGTGAGAACATAATATTAGAGTTTTCAATGGCTATGCAAGGGTGCATCAAAACTTGTGCCAAACTTGCACTAAAAGGCTACATAAGGTGAATGCCAAAGTGTACACTTAGGATTGTAAGACTACACATAAGTGCGTGGTTTTTAAAAAAAAAACTTGTGTGAGGACAAAAGATATTGTGCAAGGAAATATGTTTGTACCATTCTCAACTTGCATTCTCTTGAATTCACCTACATATTATAAATAATTCTTTACGTCAGTGTCCACTACTCCCACACTCATTATGGAAATTAACTCTAGTCTCTTGCTCACTTTATGTAGAGCAATGTGTTAAGACAATAATTCATTATTTCAATGTCCACTAGTCCCACACTGATTACGGACAATAAATCTAGTCCCTTGCTCACTTTATCTAGAGCAATGTGTTAAGACAAAGGAATAACCTTGCATATATTTAACCATTTTTATGTGCCTCTAATTGAACTCTCTATACTAATAATGAATTCAAAACCTAATATTTTATGTATCATAAGCATAGAAAGTAAATTTACATGCAAAAGTCTCTCTCTCTCTCTCTCTCTCTCTCTCTCTCT
>MU223757.1:504980-519216 GCA_018584345.1 Thuja plicata
TTACTTCTTAATGAGCAAGGAAATAACTTCTAATCTAATAAAATGATTCACTCACAAAGTGGGCCCCCTTGGATGAGTGAATAGAAATGTAATCAAGATAAGAGACTAAAACTCAAATTATGCGCTCTATTCATTCATGGAGGAAAATGTACTTGGAAAATAAACAGTGCTACAATGTCAAATTCTATTCCAGAAATTATATCCACTAACTCCTTCGAAACTACAAAAATTCCACTTATTTAAGGAGGAACTACACTACTACCTAAATCTAGGATCACTCCATTAATGAGGATCACTAACGGATACATCATGCTCATAACATAAATCTCAAACAACACTAGTAGGTCTTCAAGTTCTTCCCAGAATATAGCATGCAGTGGTTCTAGATCTACACGCGGTGTCTCCTCAGGAACTGAACTGATTTGTTCCTCCGCGAGAGTTCTGCGACACGCCCATCTTTAACCACTTTACTTAATTCCTTGCTTTATGCTGGCGCTTCTAAAGGTAATGGTTGTTGTTGACCCTTTCAACGCCATGCTAGATTTCTTGAATGTGCCATGACTTGACTCCTACAAGATGGTTAGCATACATAACTTCCAACACATAAATATATTTTATCTTTTAATAGTGAGAAAGAAGTGTGAGATTTCATTCAATATTCTTGCACAGCATTCGGCTACAAGAAGGAGACTACCCATAAACATAGCATAGGGAAAAGGACTATCTATTCAACATGCAATCACTTATATCCTGCAACTTCTATCCATCAGTTCCAAGGCAAATACATTATGTTTTTACCATCTATTTTACCTACTTATTTCCTTACATATAAAATATATATAAAAACCATAAGTTTAAAGTTTCTTCTTTGAAAACAAAATGCTTAAAAAGGAAAGTAAACACATGGAAAAGATGGCCTTCTGAGAGGCTCATCATTCCCCCCAACTGCACTATTGCTGGTCCCCAGCAATCATGAAAATCTGAATCCTGGCTCAAAGCCTCAGGTCGCTGGCGGTCTTCTCCCCTAGTTCATCAACAATATGATTGAAGTATCCATGGCTATTCCGAAGTTTGTCCCACCTCTGTCTTTCCTTAACCATATCATGCTCTTTTGCGTTCTCATTTACTACCAGCAAACGTTGCAGGAAGATTGGAGGTTGAAACCATAAGGGCATCTGATAATGTAATTGTGTGCGGCCCAGCATTATAAACCATGGAACACGACGAGTAGCAAGAGTTAAATTTTTGTGGAGAATGGGGCTCCCTGATTTTTAGGTCATGGGGCATCCTTATCCACCGCTGCCTACAAGTAGCAATTGCGGCCTCAACATCTTGTGAAGAATGTTGTTCCCAATCTGCATACCCTTGTTCTTACTGGAAGAACCCTGCGAGACCCACTAGGGTTCATCATGATTGAGATCCAATCAAGGAATGTCCGCCTAGAGCTTTGAACTTCAGGTCTCATCATCAAGGGTGTGTCTATTTCATTGCTTTGATATGAGAGAGCCTGATGCTCTCTGCTGATCTCGTTTTGAATCCAGGACATAACTGCCCTCAAATGCACATCTCCTACGTAAAGAAGTGAATTCCATTCTCTATTGTCAGGCACAGCTAGACTGTGCAGATATAATTCACATAACAGGTTCTTGAAGGGCATAGGTGCTGACCGGAAGGCATCATAAAATTCTTGAGGTGTAGCAATGGAAGGATTTAATCCTTCAACAATCCTTGTCAATTGAAAGTTAACAAATTGTTCCTTAAGGAACAATGCATAAACTGGAGAAGGTAACCTACATGCCATTGCTGCAAGAATCAATTCAGTGATCTGCTCAATTCTCCTCTCCAATACTGCAATCTGATTTGTTTTCTTCTCAAGATGACAAGCCTGCTCCTCAATTATCCTTTTTAATTTCTCTGTCTCTAGTTCCCATTGTGTCTTTTCCCAAGTGATTTTTCGATACAAACTCAATCCTGCTGCTAACGGTGTGGATAAATCTGACGGTGGCATGGGTTCTTTCTGAAGAACATTAATCCACTCAGATGCAGCTTGAGGGGTCTTTACTTTCTCCACATTAGTGAAAGTAGCCCCTTTCCCCTTGTCACAAGTTTTTACTGAGTCATCTGCTAGGCAGGATTCATCAGTAGAAGCTTTTCCTTTCCAGATGACAAGGGTTTTTATCGAATCATTCACCAGGGATGATTCAGCTGCCTTGGCTAATGTGTCCAATCCATCCTTTCTCAACTATTCAAACACTTCCTCTATAATGTCCTCATTTACTACAGGAAATTCATCAGGAGGAAGATTCTCTAAACTGTCATCAGAATCTTGACCAGAATTATTGCAAAATCCCTCTGTTTCTAAAGAATCCTTATCAATGTCCACAAGGATTAACTCAACTTTTGGATCAGCTGTAACTTCATCATCCACAACGTGGGATAGGGTATCACCATCTACTCTGTTTGAAGCCATTGCCTCTGAAGAAGACTTTTCTGCAAATTTAGAGGATTCAACATTTATAATTGAATCAGGGGTTTTGCTTGCTTTACTAGCACTAGAAGAAAGTCTAGCACTCTTCCTCACAGGGGTTTTAAAAGGGCTCATACGTTCCTTGAATTTCTTTTTGGTGGAGGACACCTCCCCTGTAATGGCTACAGGAGGTTCTTCTGGTGGTTCCTCCCTAGAAGAAGGCAAGGGTTCCTTGGGCATCTTATTCATATTTTCATTATCAGCTGGTTGTTGTTCTAGAGTCATTTCCCTTGTATCTATGGTTTTATCCTTTCCCTTTACAACAATAGACCTACTTTCTTCAGACGGTGAAGTGTTAGGAGCGGCAGCAGCTTCTCTACTTTTTCTTTCCTTTTTATCAGAAACAGAGTAGGCTCTTTTCCTAGATAGGGTAGGTCTTGGAGAGGATGATTCAGGAATGGGTTCTATTTTATGGATTAATTTACAAACCCTCATTGCCATGTTAACCCTACTACCTACACCCTAACCTCTCAGACCAACCACCCTAGGTACTAAATCTTCCATAGCCAAGAATTCCTCCCAAGTCCCAATTGAATGTTTAATTAAATCCCTTTCTACAATTAACTTAATTAAATAATGATGGGAAATAGATTGTGATTTTCCTGACTCAACAAGAGACACCTGTTTTTTCACAATATTAAAAAGAAAACTAGGTAAATTTACTGGCCTATTTTCATGCCAGAGGGCACTCAAAATCTTGAAGTGCAGTCCATGCAGGTACTTGTAACGTCCCTCACAGGTGAAGTAGGATGTGATAAATGTGGCTGGCTGCAAAAACTCCATGGGTAATGACGTTCTTTAAGTGCCCTGCTTCTTATCAATCTCCAATTGTGGGTCACTATGCAGGGTAAATTGTGCCCTAGCCGAGCACAAGTCGATATCTTTTGTCCACTTTTCCCCTTCCTGTGGAAACTTTGTAACCTTTGCCATGATATCTTCTAAAAATTCAACCCTCAGACCTTTCACTACTGCAAACCCAATGTTTGAAGTATTCATAAATTGAAAAGCAATTTCGTCATCGAAGCCATTAAGGCTTAAGCAGTAGTCCAGCCATCCCCATTTTGGAAACAACTCATAGGCAGTCAGGTCCTTAAGTAACACTTGATGATCTGTTGGCTCGTGCCTCTGAAGGTCTCCGCCCATTGCAAATGACAAAGAAAATAGCTCTGTAGGATATGCTCAGTTGCTACAGAAAACTAAAAAATGGAGGCCTTCCTACGGACGCAAGATGCTTTTGTTTTGCTTTCCGAGAAAAATTGAAGTACAGGATAGCTTTTAATTCTAAGCAAGCAAGCATTACTTTGAATGATTTTCATAAATAGATTAATGCATGTTAAGTTTCACCACCCAAATATGTCAGAAAATTATCGTTATTAAGTGAACCTTTCTTTAATTTGCTTTCAAATCAACTTTTAAATCATGGTGACTTAACCACTGAAGGACAGCTAAGCACCCACATGATGGTGGTCACCATGAAAAGACAGGAAATAAATAAAGTTTTTCCTTTTCACTTGCTGAAATCAATTTGGAAGTATTAAAACAAGCATGAATTAAATAACCCCCCCCCAACTAAGTATAAGGTGTGGGTTCCACCAGGCCGGTGCGTGCAAGAATGGAAAAATAAAAGTACACTCATTTCAAAATAATAAATGAATAAAATAATTTATGTGCAAAAGTATGTGTTACTAACCTGAGGTGTTGTAGGAAGAGTGTAATGCTAGGCGACACACACTGATGGAGTGATGTGGGGGTGCAGACACGTGGAAGAGAGAGAGATGATGTAGATTTTTATTACGAAGAAAGAAAATCACGAAAGTGAAGTGTTTATTATGGAAGCTAGAATAAAATCACAGCTTGGTAGAAATCTGGGTGGAAGACCTAGATGCTTTTGCTGCAGGAAGGGCACTGTCTGAGTTGTTCTTGAACTGCTGCAGGAAGTCCTGACGACTCTCAGGCTTGTGATATATCTTTAGACAATGCCCGTTAACAAGGAGTTTGAATCTAAAAGGATCAATTGTAGAGAGTTGAACGACACCATTATTAAATACTGAGATTATTTCATAGGGCCCTAACCAACGGGTTTGAAATTTTCTAGGAGTATGTTGATATCTTTAATCATAGAGCAACGCCCAATCACCAATGGAAATTTTTTTATCTTTTATGAATCTGTCGTGCCACTTCTTTTGCTGCTTTTGAATCAGTTCTGTGTTATGAAGTGCAGATTTCCTGTATTCATCCAATCCATTGAGCTGCAGGATCCTTTCCTCTTGTGCTTTGTTCAGGTTAATATCCAATTCCAATTTCGTCCTGAGATTCTTATGGTGAAAATCAATAGGCATGGATGCATATTTTCCATAGACCAACTCAAAAGGAGTGAATCAAGTAGTGGTTTTCCAAGTTGTGCGGTAAGCCCAGATGGCTATAGAAAGTCAAGTAGCCCAATCCTTTTTGTGAATGGAAACTATTTTTGTCAGAATGGCCTCTATCTCCCTATTTGTGATCTCAGCCTATCCATTGGCCTGAGGATGGTATGGTGAAGATTTACCATGCCTCACTGTGTACTCATTCATTAATCCAACAATAAGGTTAGAGGTGAACTGTGCCCCTTGATCTGTTACTATTTCTCGAGGCACTCCAAACCTAGTAAAAATACATTCATATAGAAACTCTACTTCTTTATGGTCCCTTGCAAGCCTCATTGCTTTTGCTTCAACCCATTTTGTGACGTAATCAGTGCATACGAAGATGTAAGACTTACCATGTGAAGATGGCTCAATGGGGCCGACAAAGTCGATGCTCCACTTGTCAAACGGTGTTACCACCACCTGAGGCTGCAGGGGCATTTCATTAGTCTTTGTGGGACATCCCATCCTTTGGCATTGGTGACAGTGTCAGGTATGCTTAGTTGCATCTTTATGTAATGTAGACCAATAATAATCGGTTGTCAATACCTTGTATGTTGTTCTTTTTCTGGCAAAATGGCCACCACATGGCTCATCATGACATGCCCAAAGGATGTCATAGGTCTCATCTTTGTGGACACATCGGCAATCGACTTGATCAGGACCTGTGTAGAACATAAGTCCAGATATCCATGAAAATTTGAAACTTTTCTCAGCCAGCAGCCGTCGTTCACAGGGTGAGAAATGAGGTGGTGCCCATCCTATAGCAAGGTAGTTTGTGATGTCAACATACCACGGATTGTAAGTTTCAAGAGAGAATAGGTGCTCATCCGGGAAGTTGTCATCAATTGCTGCAGGATCATCAGGAACTTGTAATCTAGAGAGAAAATCAGCAATGACATTAGCTTTTCCTGGTTTGTCAATGATAGTTATATCAAATTCCTATAGGAGGAGTAACCACCTAGGTAATCTACTAGAGATGGCTGGTTTATTCATCAAGTATTTGATCGTTGAGTGATCAGTATAAACAAATACTTCATAACCAGTTATTTAATGTCTAAATTTATTTAATGCATAGATTACAGCAAGAAGTTCCTTCTCAGTAACCGTATAATTCAGTTCTACACCTTGGAAATTTTTGCTGATGTAATAAATGGCGTGCTCAACTATTCCTTCTTTTTGACCCAGCACTACCCCAATTGCATAGTCAGATGCATGTGTGTGGATATGAAAGGGAAACTTCTAGTCTGGTCCTCTAAGAATAGGGGTCTTTGTCAACACATCCTTCAACTACTAGAATGATGGCTCACAGTATGTTGTCCATTCAAATTCTGCTTCTTTCTTCAAAAAATTATATAGTGGAGCGGCAAGTTGGCTGAAGTTCTTGATAAATCTCCTGTAGTAACCGGCATGACCAAGAAAACTCCGGACATCCTTCTGCTTTGCTGAGTTTGGGAGTGTGACAATTACTGCAATCTTTGCAGGATCAACTTGGATAGCAAAGGATGAGAGGTAATGCCCTAGGACAACTCCCTCCTCCATCATCATGTAACACGTCTCACTATTAAGTGAGAGATTGTAGTCCTGACATCTTTGAAGAAATTTTTCCAAATTAGCATAAGCCTCTTCGAATGTAGTTCCATATGCAGTAAAATCATCCATGTATATTTCAACACAGTCAACAGCAATGTCAAAGAAAATGCTTAGCACTGCCCTCTGGAAAGTAGCAGGTGCATTACATAACCCAAATGGTAAGACATAATAAGCAAATGTTCCCCATGGATAGGTGAACATTGTTTTATCCTGATCTTCTGTTGATATCTGGATCTGGTTGTAACTACTGAAACCATCCAAGAATGAAAAATACTTTTTTCAGCAAGGTTGTCAAGTACTTAATCAATAAAGGGCAATGGAAAGTGATCCTTCTTAGTTTCTTTATTAAGCTCCCTACAGTCCACACAAACTCATCATTTTCCACCTTTCTTGGAGATGATTACAAGAGGGGAGACCCACTGACTGTCAGAAATGGGATATATGAAGCCAGCTTGGAGAATTTTTTGCAATTCAACCTTTACTACATCTCTTAATGCAGGGTTTATTCTTCTTTGAGGTTTCCTAATAGGTTTGGACTTAGGACTAATATAAATCTTATGAGTACACAATTTTTGGTCAATCCCCTTCATGTCAGTATAGTCCCATGCAAAAGCTTGCTAACTCTTTTGAAAAAATTGGACAAGGGTAGACATCTGAGATTCAGTGAGATTCTTATTGACATTCAATTCCCTACCTGAGGAAATCTACACTCTTTTAACTTTATCCAACATAAGAACTTCTGCAAAAGAAGGTGACTTTATTTCATGAGGTAACAAAGTATGGAGATAATCAGGTGCTGCAAGAAACTTGGATGAAGACTTCTTGGGCAAGATGGTTTGTAGAGAATAGCTAGGTTCATGACAAGAGGGTTCTTCAGAGCCATACTAGTTTGTGAGGATTGCTACTAGTATGTCATCCTCCTCCTGTGAGACCATGAAAGGATTTCTACCAATAACCATAAGTTGTACTAAATTGGCTTCAAGGGGGGCATCTCCTAGATCCGGCCATACAACTTGGTCAAGTTCAGCTTGAGATTTGGCTGGAGAATACAGGGTTAATTTCTTAGTATTAATACCATCAGATATGGTCATTTTTCCTGAGCGGCATGCAATGCAAGAATATGTTGTGGCTAACCAAGGCCTTCCTAGGATTACTGGATACCCTCCTAGTGTGGCTTTGGTAGACAGGATGATTAAATCTGATGGGTAGTCTAAGGAATCTAATGTGACAACAATATCCTCTACCATACCATCTGGTTTGACAGTTGAATTATCAGCTAACTAGAGAATAGTGGGTGTTTCCCTCAACCCAATGATACTAAGCCTTAACAAGACATCCATAGCCATAACATTAATAGAGGCTCCTAGATCAACCAAGACATTCTATATTTGTATACCATTAATGTGAATGGTAACCACTGGACTCCCTGGATCAGAATATTTAGGCATCAAGGTTTTACTAAGGATGAGATCAGAAAGTTGTCCAAGAACCTGGACAGTATCCGGATCTTTCTTCTTCCTACCAAGGTGCTTGATACAAACTTCCTTTATTGCTTTATTATAGATTGGAATTTCCTTGAGGGCATCTTATAATGGTATTTGGACAATCATTTTCTTTAGTTGGTCAATCAGGTCATTTGCAACAGTATTCTCTTTAGGGGATACTGAAGGTTGGGCCAATCTCTGCAGAAAAGGTGGGATTTTCTCAACTGGAATAGGTGGTGCAACAGGTGGGATAGAAGTATTTTGATTGTCAAAAGCTTCCTCAATATCAGAAACATCAGTTATTATTGGTGTTCTCGGTGCAGGCAATGTGGTCCCTGATCTTAGGTGGATATCATTCACTTGTAGTGAATATGCTTGCTGCTTGTTATTTGGATTTGGATTTGGTTGCGCATGCAGTTATGGTTTATGAGGACTATTATTGGCTACATGAGGTGGAGGCATAATAGCTTGTTGCTGAGGTGGAGGCATAATAGCTTGCTGTTGATTAGGATGATTGGGTCCCCACTAAGGTTGTTGTTGCTAGTTACCATGTGGTTGCCATTGGTTATTCTATTGCGGCTGCTGGTATGGATTGAACTGCTGCTGATATGGGTTAACCTACTGTTGATATGGGTTAAAATGAGGTTGAAAATTTTGGCCAATTCTGTCATTGAGGGACATAATTGTGGGGTTTTTGATTCTGCCACTGATTACTATTATTATTATTATAACCAAAATGATTTAAGGGATCTTGAGGCATACCTTGTCTCTGAGCCCATGGTCGCCTTTGAGCCACATAAAAGACTTCTTTTTTCTCCTCATCTGTTTCTTTGAACTCGGTGGGCATTGAAGTAGTGCCCACAGATGCAACAGTTTTGCATTTACAGTTTCTTTTCTTCTCCCTGCAGTGGGAGAAGAATTCTGCCAACATAGCATGGTGTCCAACTGAGTGGCCACATCATTGATAATGTCCTGCTTGAAGTCAGATAGGAGGTTGGACAGTTCTATCTTAAACACTCCGGAGCCATTTGTTTTTTTAGGCAGGTCCCTTAATACTCTTCCTTTTTTTACTGTAGCCCTTGATTAATTCATACATATGGTCTTGATCTTTGCCCAATTTTTAGACATCATAACACTCATAGTAGTTTAAATGCTTACAGTCATGCACATTATTGATTAGAATCTCGTTCATCAAGTTGTCATCTAAATGATCTTAAAGTGTTGTTGAGGGCAATTTCAAAGAGATCAAATAGGTCCTTGCTAATATTATGGACTGTATAAACTATATATATGAAAACATAATGGAAAGACACAATAAATCTATTTTCCAGTAAATTTGTTATATTTAATTTAGGTCATAAGTCTTCTATTATATAATTAGTTTCAAATATTTAATTATGTAATTCATATTCCAAACCAATACTTCAAATCCTTTCAAATTGTCTCTAATGTATTAAATTTTACTTTAAAACATTTTCCTCCATCAACTTCCCCTCTTGAATTAATTCTATTTATACAAATTCTTGTAAGTAGCCTTTTTCTAAAAATCAAAATCCCCCATTCCCTTTTTCTTCTAAATCCATGATTAAATTAATTAAACCTAATTTAATCCCAACCCTATGATTTCATTTAAATTGATCTAAATTTAAATCTTAAACCTAAATCTAACCTAGCTTGGACCACCTACTCTCATCCCATTAAACCTATATTGAGGATTAATCCTACATTAATTCTGTAATCTCCTTGATTCCTAATCTCATTAAGCTAACCCCATGATTTCATTTGAAAAATATGGAAAACACTTCCACTTTTTGCCCAGAAGTGGGACTCAACTTCTTGCAGCGACCCTAAGAAAGAAACTAATTTCTCTTCCATAATAATGGAATTGATGAACAACTTCTTGCTCTCGATTTGTCTTCCACAACAATGGTATTTATGAATGATTTCTTACTTTGTTTGAGGAGCCACTCTACCAACATTTGGTACGAGAGAAGACTAAACATTAACCAAACTATTAAAATCATTACATTTTATAGTAATATTCACAGATGAAATTTCATTTGAAAGAAGTTGATGTTTGAATGGAATAGGTACATTATCGGGCAAACAAAATCTAAGACCAAGTTCTTTGATTGAAACTTCTACACTTTCAATGCATCGTATAGATTGAAAAGACAACCATAGAAATTATCTAAACTCAAAAATAGAATTGCTTGAAAAATGTATAATTTTATTTCCCCAAAATCTCTCGTAGAAATCTCTATTGATTAAAATGAAAGAAAATCTTCATCAATAGAAGATTTCTTATTATTACATCTTTGCATGTAGTACTATAAATTATCCTCTACAAATTATTCTAAGGGCGCCTGTTACCAATCAAAGAAAATGTTTATAGATATCGTTCATAGTATTAAAAACTATATTAAAAAATGTAATGAATCTATATGAAAACTATATTGAATCTATATGAAAACTATAATAAAGAATCAAAGTATAGAAGAAATTACAAGAAATAATCCAATATGTCGACATTGCCTTCCATATTTGAGAAGAAATTACAAAAATGTAATAGCCAAAAAGTAATGCAAAACTAACAACTATGCTCACTTTCAAAAATTGTTTCTTGAAATGCTTCAAACTTTCTCTCCTCTTTGCTGCTTCAAAACTCTTCTACTTCAAATCCTTTGCTCAGATATCTGTATGGAAAACAAAAATAGGAAGGAGAGGGCTCTCTTTTATAAGACTATATCGTCTCTTGTCTCTTCATTTTCCTTCAAATAACTTCTGCCTTTTCAAAAACAAATTTGAATTTGGAAAAAAAATATTAAAAGCCCAATAAGAGCATTAATGTACTTGTTGGAAAAAAAATGAAATGCCAAACATAATATACATTTTTTTCAAAGATCTGAAAAAAAAATTTAAAAAATGTAGTGGAGGGCGTGGACCGCCACCCCCACACTCCCACCAACCGCAACATAGTTGTGTGACAGCTGTTGGTCATAGACTGTATGCCTGCAGCTGCAGCTTTAGTTGCATGCCGCACAACAGCTGACTCTGCGGGAATGGGGGTTCCCACTCCCCACGACCCCGCAAGAATCCCGTGCGGTACCGTGGGTTCCCACGACCCTTAAATTTATTTATTTATTACTTTTCTTTTACATATTTAAATGTAAATCTCCAAATGGCACACAAATTTCTATGCAACCATTATGGCTTCTTTTTCAATATTTTTTTGGTTTTTAAAATGTCATTTAACATTGATTATTTTATTTCAGCCTTTTATAGTCTTTTTAAAAAAATTTAATGATTTTTGAGTTGTAACTGCAACCACTTCTTTTTTATATAGACGACATATTCTGAAAAATATACCGTGCTAGTATCCAACCCTTACTCCTATTAAAAGAATGCATCTCGACATAATTAAAAAATAATTATATAAAATATTGATATAAAATTAAATTAATCTAATATAACAAATTAAATATATAAAAATATTATAATTTCATATAATAACATTCACACAACATGATAAGCATAATGTATACATTTAGAATTGACAAACATTCACATAACTGCTATTGTACATTGTATATTAATTTAAGCCTAAAGCTCTAGGTTTATTCAAGGTATGTCTTAGTTTATTAAGACCCTAATAATGAAAGGGAAAACAATAATGAAAAAGTTTAGTTAGAATATCCTCTCATATAATAATGAAAGGAAAAACAATAATGAATGTTAGCCTTTCCCAGGAACTTTCGACGAAGATGGAAACAACGGACAAACTTGGAGGCCAGTGTCTACCACAGACTTGTGATTTAGATATACTCAAATTCTATGGGACCCGGGCAAATAAAATTAATTTAATAATCGAAATCATTGTTTCCGTGTTTTCCGCCTAAAGGAAGCATCATAAGCGAGTAAAAAATTAACTTTATTGTTGGCGTGTAGCGAAAAGTCCATCGGAATTCCATGGCAACTGGAATAATATGCGTCTGCATTTGCTGGTCAACAAACAGCAACTAACAAAAAGTCTCTTTTTTTCAGAAAGAAATTTCGGCGCAGCATCAAACAGGGGTTCGAACCACAGGTTGAGACCAAGCCCTCTGTTACGTCAAATGATATAAATATGTATTCAGTTCCATAAGTCTGTCTGTACAGGCTAGTGCAAAATGGCATCCTATCCGAGGATAATCAGCAACAGTAATCCTCGGCATAAGCATCCCCTTACTCTCTGCGAAGGCCTTTCTCCTTACAAATGCAATGGATGCAAAGAATATGGAGCCAATATTGGGTATTGCTGCACCTCCTGCCCAAACTTCACACTACATGAAGTTTGTGGAGCTTATCCAGACATTTATATCCATCCCTTTTATCCCAACTATGAGTTTAGATTCCGTAAAAAGACCCGTCTGAGTCATAAGTGCGATGCCTGTGGGGAAGATGTAAGAGGGTTTGTGTATGAAGCGGCTACTGCTAATTTGTTGAAGCCTTTGAGGTTCCATCCTCTCTGTATTGCGCTACCTACAAGTCTTAACTATGGCGGCCACAAACAACATCCTCTGAGGCTAATAAAGGAAACAGGGGGGACATTCAGTTGCAGCAGGTGTAATGAGAATAAAAGTGGGTGGAGTTACAGATGTGATGACATAGCGTGTAGGCTTCGAATGGATTTGGTCTGTGTTAAGGTCGATAATCATGGTCTCTCTGATCATGGTATTGCAAGCATGAACCGTAGCAGCTTCAAAAGATAACTTTTCTGATTTGCACAAGTGAGAAATCTGGTAACCCTTTTAAAAAAAATTGTAGAATGTGGTAAATTTTTTATGTGATTAGTGATGTCAGCGTGAGATACGTCTTTTAAGTACTTAAAAAAAAAAGAGACCTAGTGACCCCATGACCACCACAAAAAATTCTCATTGAACTAAATCCCATCATAAAGGTTTTTCTTATTCTCAACTGCTACTGTACATTCTATACCTATATAACCATAACTCTTTTTCAATTTTGTGATACAGTTCATGGCACAGCAGGATTAGATATTAACCATTGCTGTGACGTGTCTGCTGGACTTTACTTATCTCGATTTGTAGGAATTTGAAGTGGAGCTGTGATATTATTGTCTGCAAGGCAGGCTTTTCTCATTCACTCCCCCAATGGAGTTGTAATGGCCAGAATCATTGTACTATATTCATAGGAAAGAGTAATATAATTTTGGGTTTTGTTGTAATGTGTTTATCAGTGCATTAAATTTCTCATTTCATTGTCGAAGCTCAATGGTTTTATATCTTTGGCTCTCTATTATCTGATGATCTTAATATGAAACTTACATAAGCTATCCCTTACCTTAGAATTTGAACTTATGGCCTTGTTACCAAAGGTTTAAATTCTTCACCGGTAGTAAAACAACTCCAACAACCATTCAACGGTGATAGCATAGGACAAGCCAGGCAGACTTCACCGGCATCTGTCGGGCACTAACAGGCTGTAACTTTGAATAGGCTTGTTTAACTTTCCGTGGATTGTGATAGTAATTTAATGTGGTACAGGAATAGTTGGTACGTTATTCACATGACGTCTGTAATATGTCGGACACAATATATTTACGCCGTAGGCGTTTCCATCTTGTAAAGCCCCGGCCTGCAGTTTGGGATCTATGACTACTATTGGTTAAAAAGGCAGTGACTGCCATTAAAATCATCTCCACCGTACACGTCAGAGGAGACGGAAATAAGCCCACAATATCCCTTTGTCATTTGATGGTATTGGCTAAATAGCAAACTAAAACGTAAAACACATTAAGAAAGTTGAAAAAAAGTTGAAAAAAAAACTAAGTGTCCCCCTTGGTAAGAAATACGTTTTAGTTTGCTGCATAGACGTTTCCGTCATTTGATTCCCTTCATCGTTATTATCAACTCAGTCAAATTAATGGCAGTCAGTAGCACAGGTGCGTTTTCAGATTAACAAACAAATTAATGGTCCAAATTAATTTAGATAAAACTATTTAATTAGTATTAGCTGGAGGGATATTGGAATACGCAAACAGATAAAAATATTATACGCAAACCAGAAATCCTGACAATAGCGATAGCATTTTTAGGTGTTGGACTTTTCATGTCTTCAACGGATAATCACAATCTTCCCTGCTCTCATTCTGTCATTGTTTTCAACGGCTCATCCATCGTCTCATCTTTTCATTGTTTTGGGGGAATCAGACATTTTCATTCCTCTAC
>MU223757.1:520889-540007 GCA_018584345.1 Thuja plicata
AATATTAATATCAATATTATTTGAAATAGTTTTTATTTATATATTTTATTATGATTTCAGTTTTAAGAAGTTAAAAAATAAATTATTTACTAACTTAAAAAGTGTTTTGGGTTATTATATTATTACTGTTTTTAGATTATTAATTCTATTAATATTTAAATAGTATATATTAAACATTTATATAAATTTAACCTTTAATTGGTTGTACATGTATGAATTTAAGAAGTACAAGGGTTATGTTGATTGTAATTTATACTAACACTTGTACTTGTAGGACATTCAAAATGTTCAAACCAAATATAGTTTCTTGGGCAACCATGGTTTCAAGGTACATGTTCAAAATGAGAGAATATAAGATGCACCCCAACTTTATGACGATTAAATGTTATCTCATGGATAGCGATTTTGGCTAGGTATGTCCCCAGTGGAGTAATCAAGGACGTAAGAATCTATTTTAACATATCTGAATTGAAGTGTGGTATCATGGGATGTGATGATATCTAGATTTTTCTAGAAAGAAAAAAATGAATGTGCTTGCCAACTATTCGTTAAAATGCCAGAACAAAATGTTTGATCCTGGAATGGAAATGGTGTGCGATTTGTTAGAGAAAGTGCCAAAAATAGATGTGCTCTCATGGACATCCACGTTTTTAGGGTGTTGCCAAAATGCTAGAATTGATGATCCATTCAAAGTGTCCGATAATATGCCACAAAGGAATGTAGTGTAAAATGATTTTAATACATCTATTCCCTGTAAGTGTTAAAATCAATACTTTCATAAAATGCCTTCATAACGTTATTATATAATATGTAATAACCATATTTTATATTTCTAACTTCTCCAACATAATTACAATAGGGAAATACTAAAAAAAAATATAATCATACAATCTGTAACAATAACATACTTTGATAAATAGGATTACGAAAAGAAGAACAAAAAATATATTCCACTTCATATTTAAATGTTATGTTTCTACTTATTAAAAATATAATTCACCATTAATGACAACAAAAAAATTAAAAAAAAATCCAAATAACATAAAAAAGGCGTAACCATTGCACACTCAAGTGCGATTGCTAGTTTATTTTAAATTGGAACGTACACAATATTTCTTCTCTACAAATTATCAGTAGGCCTAGTTTTCTTAGTTTTCTTATGATACGCCTCCACATATCATCACTTGGTGGTCTTAGTCCTAAGAGGCATCTTGAAATAATAGGGCAAAGGATCAGGTAACTTTAATACAGTTTTCTTTGTTTTGCGGAATTCGTGTATGCAGGAATAGCCAATTCTGGAATTCAACTGAATTCTGGAATTCTGCTATTCTGAAAATGAATTCTAGATATGGGCTTGTCCTGTTTTGTTCACCTGGAAGATGATTGAGAAGATGCAAATTGTGCGTTTGGTTCAACAAAATTGGAATTGGAATTGGAATTTTTTTTTTGCACACATACACATATATACACACATACACATGTATACACATACCCACATGTGTGTCTATATATATATATATATATATATATATATATATATATGCACACATGTGTGTATATACATGTGTACATATAAAAATGTATATACACATGTGTATATATACATCATGTATATATACTATATATATGCATGTGTATATATACACATGTGTGTACACACATATATATGTATATATATACGTGTATACACACATATATGTGTATATATATACACACACATATATATATATATATATACACATACACACATACATGTATGTATATACACATATACACACGTGTGTACACACACACACACACACATATATATATTGACAGAAAAATGGGAATGGATTTTCCTTCCCAAAATAGTACTCTCAATTCCAATTCCACTTTTCAATACCAATTCCAGGGTCTGAGGTGGAATTGTGGAATGATCAAAATGGCCCAAAATTAGAATTCGCAAAAACCTATTCCAATTCTTTATTTTGGAAACAAACACTGAATTGAACAATTTTAGAATTCGAAAATGTCAATTCTCGGTCAATTTCGTGAAACAAACAGGCTTAAAGAACTCCAAAAATGATAACACATGTATCAATAGCTGATCACACAATCTATTAATATTTTTTTTTTATGGGACATTTTGTAACAACTACTGAGACATTTGGTCACAAGTACTCACATTTTTTAGTGAACAACTAGTGGTGAAGAACATAGTGGGTATCAGCGACACATTGAAATGGCCATTTTTCTACCACTTAATGTTCAACGGTCTCCTACAGAGAGATCCATGAATACCCAGAAGTTGAAACCTTAGCTTTAAGCGGTTAACTCATATGCAATCTGACATGCCTTTTAGGATCTACAAGTGCGCGAAGATAGGGTTTGTGGGTGCTAGGTCCTTTTCCCTACTCTATAGGGTACAAATTTTAATTTGTTATATTGAGAGAATTAATACTTTCTTTCGAATTATAAAGAAAAAAATTCAGAATAGGAAAAAAAAAAAGGAATAGGAAGAAAAAAATTAGTGTATTCAATTAAAGAATACATTTGAAGGACTTCGTAGGAATATGAACAAAAAAAATATCTAGTAAATGGATTTGTAGAGATCACCAACATAAATTAAACTAGGAGAACATAAAGAGTGCAATCTAATTAAATTTTATCATTGTTGTAAATAGTAGAATAATGAGAACACTAGATTTTTTTTTCTTCAAATGGCTTGTTTTTACACTATTTTATGTTTACTATCTATTCAATGTCTTAGTTTAGTTATTCTTAGTAAAAAGTTATTCATATTTCAAGTTTTTCTTAATGAAGTTTGAATTTTAACATTATGATTCTTATAAATTGACCATAATTTTTTTTTATTTCTTATGGGTTATAAATACTCTTAACAATCCAATACTATAAATTGTCACTTTGATATTTGTTGAACTTTCTAATATGATGAATCATTTAATTTTTCATGTGAGAATATTGTATTAGAGTTTTCAATGGCTACGCAAGGGTGCACCAAGCTTGTCCCAAGCTTGCACTCAAAGGCTTATGTGTGAAAACATAAGGTGAGTGCCAAAGTGTACAAGTAGGATTGTAAGGTTAGGCATAATTACATGCAATTTGGTTTAAAAGAACTTGTTTCAGGATAAAAGATATTGTGTAAAGAAACTGACATTATCTTGAATTCAGCTACATATTATAAATAATTCAATACTTGTTAGAACAAATCCCAAAATTTGAATGTTGTAAGGAATTAATTCCCAATTTTTTTAACATTTCTAAAAATGACTTAAATATTATGATATGATTTTATTATTTAATATTCTCATTCCAAACTCTCTTAAATAACTTCATTATTATTAATTTTTTTAAATAAGTTTTGGAATGAATATATATTCCCTTACACTATTATAACTTATAATTCTATGTAATTATAACATATTAAGATTCTTACATTTGAGAATGTTACTTCTAAATGTCTTGTAAGAATAAGATTATCTAATTTTTAACTAGTTTTAGATTTTAGATTAGTTCCATGTTTCTATTAACAAAAGAGAGGTTGGAAGTAAGCATATTTCCAAAAATGTCACGTGGCTCAACAAATTTTTATATTTGTTTAACATTCGTATTAAAATAGTTTTATTTTTAATTTTGATTGCACATATTGTTATTAATATTAATAATATATATTGTATAGTTGCTATTAAATAATGAACCTATTGAAATAAAAGAACAAGATAACTCATAAGATACAAATTTACATGGTAAAACCTTGAAAATATGTCAAAATATCTATGAGGTAAGGTATCAGATTCTTATTGGTCCAAAAGAACAACAAAATGTTACAAAATAATTAAAATTAACTAAAAAGATGATTTAAATATATGTAAATTTAATTCTAATTTTATTATAAATATTAAGTATATTTTAATTAATAGTTATATAGTATTTTATATTATATATTATAGAATAATATATATTATATATTAGAAATTGTAATAATTATTTATAATATAATATAGTAAATATTTTAGAATATATAATAGTTATATATTATAAAATTGTTCAAATATATTATAAATTAAATGATGTATGAGGTCTCCTAAAAAAACATTTCCTCCTAAAAAAAATATCTTATCGAATTGATATAAATAATAAGAATTTATTTTTTAAAATTTAAAAACTAGATCACATGTATGATACAAGTACATCTTAATTTTTAATATAGAATAATTATCTAATAATATTGATTCAAAATTAAAATTAATCTAATATACCAAAGAAAATATATAAAATTATATATCATTCACATTCACACAACATGATAAACATAATCACATTCACACAACATGATAAATATAATCACATTCACACAACATGAGAAACATAATTTACAAGTCTATTATATACAATTTCTTATAATTTTAACTAAAATACAATATCCTAAAAGTCAATATGTTAATTGAAAGCTAAAATTTTAGGTTAATTCAATGTATATATTAGTTTATTAAGATCCTAACTATTAACGAGAAAATAAAAAGGAAAAACTTGAGTTAGAATGTTTTTTTATTTAATTTAATTTTTAAATTTATATTTATATTTTATATTTTTCTCTTTTAGTTAGAATGTTTTTAAGAGGCAAGCAATAAAGGAAAACCTAATTCACACTCTCTAACTAAAATATACACACGTGAATGTTATGACTTTTCCATGAAGTTTCCAAGAGGATGGAAAGAAAGGACAAATTGCGTCTACGACGGACTTTGATTTAAATATATTCAAATTGGTGGGACCCGTTCAAATAAAATAAACTTAAATATATTCAAATTTCGTAGGATCCGTTCATAAAAATGAATATAATAGGTGTAATTATTGTTTCCGTGTTTTCCGCTTAGCACGAACGAAGCATCCTAAGCGCATTCTTCTTCCACAACTCAATTATTAGTGAACAGAACATCAAATTAGGAAAAGTCTCTTTATAAATCTACGTGTTAGTTGGCTGTTTAGCCATTTCCCCTCCCAACACCCTATTGTGCAGAAATCCAAGATTGTGTGCAATTTAAAAAGGAAGAAAGATTATTTATGATTAACTTTTTCTAGATTTTAATACTTTCCTTTTTTCTACTAAACACTTGTATGTTTAAATAAATTTCAGAACCAGACCCCGTCACTAACGTTCTAGTAGACATTAACATGATACTATAAATGTAACTAAGCAACAATCTTCCCTTCAATCAATTAGAGCTGTTCTTCAAACTCACAAATAGAATCTTTTTGTGATTAAAAAATTAGTCTTAATATCTTAATATCTTTTTGTGATTTTCAATATATAGTTATGATGTGACATTAAGCTAATTAAACTGAAAGAGGATCAAGATAACAATTTCTTGATTTTTTAATCATAGTTTATACTTCCAAAAGAAAGGCTTAACTTAGATTATTCTATTTAAAATATAATGCTTAAAATAAATCTTTATAGCTTTAAACGTACTAAAATGTTTGAAATTTAATCATAAATCATCTTTCTTCGTGCACAATACACTGTTGAGCCTGTGCCATTAATACTTTTACTCTCAATCTATAAAGGAATGCAATCTAATGTAATTTTATTACTTACAATCTATCCAATGTCTTGGTTTAGTTATACTTTCTAAAAAGTTATTTAAAATTTAAATAAAAGAAATGAATTTTTTATATATAGTTATTAAAAAAAGCATATTTTTCAAAGTTTTAAATTTTAACATGAAAGTTCTTATAAATTGATCATAATTTTTTTTAATATTTTTTAGTTGCTGCTAAAATGGCGAATTTCATTTACGATTCTGGCGGGGGAAATAGCGGTTTCGACAAAGACAGCGGCAGGATTTCCAAAGACACCGTGGCGGGCAGCAACAACGCACACAAACGGTTTGTTGACAGAACATCAAATCTACGTGTCAGTTGGCTGTTTAGCCATTTCCCCTCCCAACACCCTATTGTGCAGAAATCCAAGATTGTGTGCAATTTAAAAAGGAAGAAAGATTATTTATGATTAACTTTTGAACATTTTAATATTTTATCAGCTTGATTTCTGGATTTTGATTCCTTCATGCTTTTTGCTCTTATCTTGATGATGGATTATGGAGTGTGATCCGAAACGTTGATGCTAAAAATTACACGCAATCAAAATCCAGAAATTGATTTAATTTTAATACTTTCCTTTTTTCTACTAAACACTTGTATGTTTAAATAAATTTCAGAACCAGACCCCGTCATTAACATTCTAGTAGACATGAACATGATACTATAAATGTAACTAAGCAACAATCTTCCCTTCAATCAATTAGAGCTGTTCTTCAAACTCACAAATAGAATCTTTTTGTGATTAAAAAATTAGTCTTATCTTAATATCTTTTTGTGATTTTCAATATATAGTTATGATGTGACATTAAGCTAATTAAACTGAAAGAGGATCAAGATAACAATTTCTTGATTTTTTAGATCATAGTTTATACTTCCAAAAGAAAGGCTTAACTTAGATTATTCTATTTAAAATATAATGCTTAAAATAAATCTTTATAGTTTTGAATGTACTAAAATGTTTGAAATTTAATCATAAATCATCTTTCTTCGTGCATAATACATTGTTGAGCCTGTGCCATTAATACTTTTACTCTCAATCTATAAAGGAATGCAATCTAATCTAATTTTATTACTTACAATCTATCTAATGTCTTGGTTTAGTTATACTTTCTAAAAAGTTATTTAAAATTTAAATAAAAGAAATGAATTTTTATATATAGTTATTAAAAAAAGCATATTTTTCAAAGTTTTAAATTTTAACATGAAAGTTCTTATAAATTGATCATAATTTTTTTTAATATTTTTTAGTTGCTGCTAAAATGGCAAATTTCATTTACGATTCTGGCGGGGGAAATAGCGGTTTCGACAAAGACAGCGGCAGGATTTCCAAAGACACCGTGGCGGGCAGCAACAACGCACACAAACGGTTTGTTGACAATGGCGTCTCCTCCATGCCAGGTGTGTCTGTTCCTAACCTTTCTATTTCTAACCCCATTAATGGCATTACCTCCTCGGCAGAGGCCGTACCCACTCCTCTCTCGGCTCTGCCGAGGGACAATATTAACTCTGATAACATTAAAACTTCTGATCACAACACTCAAACTCCTCTTCCCCGCCCTAAATCCTTCTCTAAAGCCGTCGCTAACGCAGGAGTGTCCATCCATTCGGAGGCTAGGTTTTCGGTGAGCAATGGATCCCATCTCTCCGGTAAGAACCTTGGAAGCTCTGAAACTTTCTTTGTTTCTCCAAATTCTGAGATGCTTGCGGAAATTGTTGGGGAAAAAACTAGGTTAAAAAGCTCTGCTATTTTCTTTTCGGCCGTGGAAATCGATAAGGTTCCTCCTAGGAAATTTCTTGATGATTGGTTTCACAATTTCTGGAATCATAAGCTTGGATTTCATATTTCATTTTGTAGACAGATTCAAAAAGGGTTGTTTGTTATTTTTTTCGTGAATCATGAAGCTCAAGCAGAAGTTTTAGAAAAACAATATTGGGCAGTTGGATCTACATCATTTAGGGCTATTGCTTGGTCCCCAGATGCAAACTATGAGGAAGTACTTGCCCTCTCGGCTCCTCGCTGGATTCTGATTAAACGCATTCCTCCCTTTCTTTGGCGATTCATTCCTCAATTATTACAACCATTGGGGAAAGTCATTCGAATGGATGACACTGTTAGACTTGTTCCCCATATGGATGCCCGCGTTTTAATATCTCTCAACCCTGGTCTGGAAATTCTAGCCGATATCAACATTAATATTGAAAATACTAATTTCTGCTGCCCAATTGAGAAACTCGGAGGACTCAATGCTTGTTTTCTGTGTCAGAGAGAAGGTCACCAAAGGAAGGACTACCCTATCCTCCAAAAAAAAATCCCGCCTAACAGAGCAAAACCTACTAAGGTGGATGAAGCTATAAACCAACCGGGTAATCTGAATACATGGTTAAAACCTCTCAATCTATTCCTAACCCTAGTAGTCCCTCCCCTGCTGTGACCCAACCCAACCAAACAGGTAGTGATGAGATTCTCCTTCCTGATGGTTTTCAGAATGTTACCAAAGTCTCCAATAAGAGAAGAAGGAAATCCAATAAAAATTCCTCCAACCTTCCTGACCGTATCTCCCCTGTTACGTCTAACATGTTTACCCCTATTGAAATTGCTTCTCCGCTCTCTCAACCTTCCCCCACTTCCGTTGTCAATCTCCTAGAATCTTCCCCTGTTAATCCATCCAATAAAACCCTTAAAGAAATCAGTGATGAGTATATTGTTGCGGTTATTCCCGCTATGCAACTCACAATTGGGGATGAATGCCCTAACCTGACTAAATCCATGGAATTTGACCTATTATCTGATTGTGAGGAAGACTTTAAAGAAGGGTTCCCTTCATCTAAACGAAGAGGAAGACCTCTGGGTTCCAAAAACAAGAATATTAATAAAAAGAATGGAGAGATATCTGATATTGTGATGAACCCAAAACTGGATTCATTTGAAGTGCGCGTCTCTCCCTCCAATGTTTCCTCATGAATTGTGTCTCCTGGAATGTTAGGGGACTGGAGTCTCCCGATAGGAAATATGTCATTAAAAGTTTCCTCAATTCCTGTCATAAGATTGATTTCCTTATGTTGCAAAAAATTAAGGCTACTGGTTTTACTCTGGATTTTAATCTAAATTTTCTATGGAAAGATGCGATTAAGATCTACACCTACCACCCGAAAGGTAAAGGTGGTGTAGCTCTGCTTATCAACCCTAAATGGGAGAGGTTTATCACTGGTCATGGTGTCTCTCCTTGTAACAGAGCTGTCTGGATCACCCTCAATTACAATAACTATGAGTTTGGGATTTGTTCTATCTATGCTTCGAATGATTCTAAGGAAAGATCCAATTTTTGGAGATGGATGACTTCTCTCCCTTCCATCCCCTGGGTTATTGCTTGTGATTTCAACATGGTTGAAAACCAGGATGATAAGGATGGGGGATTTCCTTTTGCCTGGAAAGATATGGAAAAAATCCATTGGAACAAAATGAAGAATACCATGCAAATTTTTGACCCTTTAGTTGGTAATAAAAACATTAATCCGAGACTCTGCCATACGTGGTGTAATTACCAACAGGGATCGGATAGAATTTATTCCAAACTTGATCATTTTTATGCTAGCAGGAACCTTTTCTTTGTCCTTCCTGATCAGCTTGGCAACTCCATCCTGGTTTCTCCCACCTCTCTTTCTGACCACCATCCCATTTCCGCCTCCTTTACCTTCAATAAATCCCCTGATCGCCATCGCACTCCTTCCTCCAAATTCATCCTGAATGTTAGCCTGCTTGAAGATGAAGAACTCTTAACTGTTGTTCACATTATTAGTATCATTAACAAAAACAATTTCCCTAAGGATAATTGCATCGACTAGTGGATTAGGAATATTAATGCTTGGCAAAATCTTTTGAAGACCATTGGCCAGAAGAAGGCTAAGGACTTTCGATTCACTGAAAAAACTCTTTCTGCTGACTTACTTAAGGTTGAAATTAACAACCAAGCTAAACCTTCAGACTTTGACTGCACCTCTCAGGTTATTAAAGCCAAAGATGCCCTTAGGAAGCACTTGGTGACTAAAACTAGAGGAGCTAAGGTTAGATCCAGGGCACACTAACTCCAATATGGTGACCGCGGAACTAAATTTTTCTTTAATCTTATTAAACACAAACATTCTAATGAAACCATTGAAAAAATCATCATAGACAACCAAGAAATTACTGATCTTGAGCTTATTAAAGATACTTTTGCTCAATTCTACCGAAACTTATTTTCTTCTGAGGACTCGGTGGAGGCCTCTTCTATTAGGAATCAATGCAGAGCTCTTATTCCTAAAGTGATTTCCTCTGAGGACGCCAACTTTCTTGCTGAGAAAATCGCTTTAGATGATATTATTAATGCTATTAATTCCCTAAAAAATGATAAAACACCTGGTCCTGATGGCATACCCATCAAATTTTACAAGGCCAACCAGCACTGGATTGCCAAAGACCTTCTTGAGATCTACTCGGAGGCTCTCTCTAAAGGCTCCCTTGGTCCCTCTATCAACAAAGGTATTATCAAACTCATCCCCAAGGATGGGGACAAGGCCCTCATCAAGAATTGGCGACCCATTACACTCCTTAATGTATCTTACAAGATTTTCGCCAAAATCTTGGCCACCACACTTGCGGGTATCCTTCCCAAATTTATCTGTTCCACCCAAACCGTCTTTATAAAAGGTAGATATATTTTGGAAAATGTTCTTACTAGCTGGGAGGTGATGAACTGGGCCAACCATTCTAATCAGAACTCTAGCATGTTACTCTTAAACTTTGAGAAAGCCTATGACAGGATTGAATGGAGTTTCATCTCCATGATGCTTGAGGCTTTTGGTTTTCCTTCCTTCTTCTGTAATGTTTTTCGCATGTTGCTTCAGGATGCTTGTGCTCAAATTGACATCAATGGTTCCCTCTCTAATACTTTCCCTCTGGGTAGGTCTATTCGGCAAGGTTGCCCTCTGGCTCCTGCCCTCTTTGCCATAGCTTCTGATGCCCTATATTATTTACTTAGAGATAATACGTTATCTCCTGCTATTAAGGGCATATCACTTCCTAATAATGATGATCTCATTAACAGCCAATTTGCTGATGACATGGCCATTTTCTTTAAAGCTTATGCTGATAATTTTGAAGCTCTGCAATCCAAGTTGAATCTGTTTTGTACTATTTCTGGAGCTAAGCTCTCCCACTCCAAATCCATTTGTCTGGGATGGAAAGAGCAGCCTCCTGAATGGTTTAAGAACTATGAATTCCAATGGGGAGGCCCGCAAAAGATTGTGCGATATCTTGGCATTCCCTTTGCCATTAACCCCTCACTTAAAGACATGTGGTTTTGGGTCAAAGAAAAAATTACCAAAAAGTTAAATATGTGGCATAACCATGCTCTCTCTTTTGTTGGCAGACTACAGGTTTGCCAGAAAATTCTATCATCTTATAACATCTATTACTCTTCTGCGTGGATGTTTAGCAATTACCAAATTTTTGAGATCCAAAAAGCTTTTAGAAATTTTTTATGGTCTGATGGCCAAGGAAACAAAAAATTACATTCTGTCAAATGGAATTGGTGCTGCACTGATAAACTTATTGGGGGGCTGGGGCTGAAAGACCTTAGGATCCAAGGAATTTCCCTGGCCACCTAATGGATCTTTCACTCCATGAATGGAGATGCGCCATGGAAGATTCTTGTTAGGAATAATATTGAGAGAGGCTTCCCTACTAATGCTAAATTCTGGAAAAACCTCCCCTTTCACGATTTAGTAATCGGCAACTTCCCCATTACTGTTCAAGGGTTTGAGGTCTTTAAATCCATCTGGAAAGCTTGGAATCAAGTTAGACAATTTATTGTTAACAAGAACTTTCATGATGACACTCAAATTTATGGTGAAAGGTCCATCTGGTGGAGCCTTCAACTTTCTGGCAAACCCCTTGCCCTTTTCCAAGGCTTCTCTACTAAACAGTGGGCCAGCGAAGGAATCTTAAGGTTTATTGATATTCTTGAACAAGACAAACTGATTAGCTGGGAGGAGCTGCGAAATACTTTTAATCTTCCTATCTCTCAAAAGAAAACTTATAACATGATTCTCAAGGCTACTCAAAACCTCCCTTCCATCTGCCATGTTGATTCTCAGAGATTCTTACAATGCAAGTGGCCAGATGGGACCATCCTATCCAAGATTAAAGCTAAAAATATTTACAAGATTCTTGGATATGATGGTTCCATCCTTGACCATATTAATAAGATTTGGTATTCCTCTCTGGATGTCTCTTCTTGGAAGAAGTATTTCTTTATTCTTTGGAACGGTTGTGTTGAACCCAAAATTAAATGTTTTAGATGGCTCTTTATACTTGACAGACTGCCTATCAAGAGGAATAACCATGAAAGTAATATATGTAAACTTTGTGATCTTCCTGAAACCAACAGGCATGTTTTCTTTGAATGCTCTTTTGCTAGAAATATTTGGAAGCTTTTTGGGATCTCCTATCCTACTTATGTTTCTATTATTGAAATTGTGACTGGTCATATCATGGGGCTTAAGAAAGACTCTAAGATTTTTTGGAACATCTTAACTTCTAACATCTTATGGCAAATCTGGAAATGCAGGAATGAAGAAAAGTTCCAAGACACTCCCAGGGTTCTTACAGAGTTTTCACTTAAACTCACAATTTTTAAAATTTCCTTGCAGGTGCATACAACTATGATGATGGACCAAAAAAAGCTTCGGAGATTTCTGCAGGACGGACATGCTACCTTCTTTGTTTTCGAATTAAAAGACGACTATGAATGGAGGAAGAACCTGGATAATCTTCAGATGTTTGAAAAAACTTTGGCCAAAGTGAGCAAGGAAATCAAGAAAAACAGGAACTCAAAGAAAGACATCTTGGCCATGTTGGCTGAGATACAGAACAAGAAAAAAGTTGCCTGGATGGAGGGAGAGAAGGGCTGGACCACCTGGGTTGATGCCAATGATGGCTGCCTTCAGTAGCTTGTTTTTTCCTTTTTTGCATGCTATAATTAACTCAGTGAACTCCTTTTGATGTAAAATCCTGTGAATTCGTCTGGTTGGGGCTATGCCTCCTTTTGATCTTTGGAACATTTTGTTGTAACCTCTTTTTGATCAACTTATTATCAATACAAAAAAATATTTTTTAGTTAAAAACAATCTTAACAAAATAATACAATTTCACTTTGATGTTTGTTGAATTTTCTAATATCATGAATTATTTAATTTGTACTATAAGAACATTGTATTAGAGTTTTCAATGGCTATGCAAGGGTGCATCAAACTTGTGCCAAACTTCCAGAAAAAAGGCTTCCACATGAAAGACATAAGGTAAGTGCTGAAGTGTACACTTCGGATTGTAAGGCTACACAATTGCATGCAGCTTGGTTTTAAAAAAACTTATGTTAGGCCAAAAGATATTGTGCACCATTTTTAACTTGCATTAACTTACATTTTATAAATAATTGATTATTTCAATGTCCACTATTTCCACACTTATTATGAACAATAATTCTAGACTCATGTGTTAAGACGAAGGAATAACCTTGCATATATATACCCTTTTCACGTGCCTCTAATTGAATTCTCCTGTGTCATAAGCAAGCAAAAGGAAACATTAATCAATATGTATATCATAAGACAATTTTTTTCTAAATAAATTGAACAACTACTGCTGCTAGCCAAAAATAAAATTAAAAAACAAACTAGACATACCCATGAAAACCTGCCAAAGCTTACAAAGGACAGATGTAATGCTTCTACCATTACTGGAATTGATCGCTCACATTGACTAGTTGTAGGCACATTCTATAATTTAACAACAAAAAATTGCACCCATGCGAAGAGCTATACTTATTTCTTCAACAAGACAAGATTGCTATTGCAAAAATCCTTAACGGTTGAACTTTAAACCGGGAAAGCATGTTGAGTACAGGTAGCAGTAGAGTCCGAGCCTCGCCAGCAAAATTATAATAAAAAGAGACAATAAACAATCTTTCCAGACCGTCAGATATGTCCTTGTTACCATGAAAAGGATAGTGGCACAAATGCAGCTTTTCCTAATAATGAATGCAACAACTCCAAACACATCCATGTACAAATGAATGAGAGAGTACCCAATAACAATCAGAAACAAAAGGAATTCATTTTGCTACACTGGATGGTACTTTATTTTGACAAGCTGATTCTGCTAGATATTACAATGTAGACTGGTTGATTTCAAGAGCATATGAACCTTTTTGACCATACTTGAACGTATAATTTTATAACACTTATTTGATATCAAAGTGAATAAACAGTTCACATATTTGTAAAAGAAATGATGAACATGTTTAATTCAAATGTTGTTGAATTAAAGATAAATTTCGGTATACGTATTTATGGATTTACTTTGGGGTTTATCGAGACCTATTCTTGCTGCTAGTCAACAAATTTTGTTGGTGAATTTTAGTGTTGCGTGCTAAAATGAGTGGGAACAAATATATATTCTGCTTTTCTTGTGACATTAATTCACCAACGCACAGGGAACCATGTTTTATAGAATTGTGTTTAATTTTTCCTCATTGAGGCTTTTGGGGCAAGGAAGACAATGATGAGGTTATTAAGAAGCACATGAATTGAGTAAGTTTTTTGGGATTATATGTATTACAAATCTTAAAACGATGTATTCTATAGAAAATGTTAAGCCTGAAAGGGTAAAAAATTGGCTCAAAAAAGGTGTTAAATGATACTTGATCCTTATTGCACCAATAATTATTCACTCAAATCACCAGTAGTGGTTCATAAATCTCCAATAATTATTCACTCCAATCACCAGTAGTGGTTCATAAATCTCCAGTAGTAGTTCAATAAGTCACTAGTAGTGATGCACAAATGAGTCAATCATGGGTCAAAAAAGCTAAAAATGACCAACTATTGATATATAAATGATCCAATACTGATAAATAAATGATTAAAACACACTGAATAACTATTGAACCCCATTTCTACAGGCTCCTTTCCCTTAGTGTTCACAATAAATTCTATTTCTGAAACTCTTAGCCTTGTAGCTGACCTTTGTAAGAGGGGGAAGCATTGAGTTCGGATTTTGCAATCGTGGAAAGGTGAACAAATATTGAACCAGATGCCGAAAATGTAGGAAACATTGAAGAAACCAAAGGTGAAATTGAACTACAAAATATCGAATTTGCTTATCCATCCAGGCCTGAACTGAAATTTTTCAAAGTGAACCTAAAAGTTGAAACAGCCTGCAACCAAGCCTTGGTTGGAGCAAGTGGCAGTGGAAAGAGCACAGTGATTTCATTAATTGAAAGATTCTATGATACAATTGCAGGTAAAGTTACCATAGATGGTAAGGATATTAAAATGCTAAACCTGAAATCTCCGCGTTTAACTATCGTATGGGTTCACATCATATCTGACTAATACTGGACTCAGAAATCTCAGTTTAGACCATGAAAGTCGATGCCCTAGATGAATCCCAGATTCGTAGAAGACACCAGATCACAAACCCTAATTTCAAGAAAACTAAGCAATCGGTTGAAGCACTGAGAAATATTAGAATTATTGAGTAGGATGAAATGAAACAACACAAGTGGTGAACATGATATTTCGACATCAGGGTTTAGCCCAGAGCCTGTCGCGTCAAAAGAATGCAGCCATACCAAGCGGACATCTACAGCATGCCCTGTATTTTTCAACCCGAGACAGCTGGATGTAAAAACGAAAATGCCAACTGGTATTTCAGTTAATGCCTTCTAAGCCTCCGATTTTATCAAAAGAAATGTGCCAGCAGCCATATTACACAGGCAACCGCTAAAAGTCGATCATCTCTCCTTAACAAACGTTGTAGATAAACATAGCAAAAGGAAAATAAAGCAACGTTATTGGCCGTGAACGAAACGATTAATAACCCGTTAACGTTTGAACCCTCCGGAAGAGTTCTCTGCCATGGCAGGAACTAACAATAAAACAACATTCAATTCAACGGCTTATACCCAGTTTATTATTTTCACATAATTATCTTTATTGTCTCAGAATTGTCTGTGACGCTGTACATGCTCATCTGTAACGAATCTGCACCTTCACCTTCCCAATTTCTATTGACAGATTAATGAATTTAATACCCAGATAAAATTGTGTATTGAAACTTATCCACGAATAAACAAGTTACAACAAAACAAAAACTGGATTACCAGTTCTATCATGCATTGCACAATGATTATAAACATTACAACTTCACCATTGAGGTAAGTGAAGGAGAAAAGCCTGGCTCAGTAATAATTTCTTCTCACAGCACAAAGCTCCCTTCTCAAAATACAAATCCACATAACTGTGTTGCCAAAACGAAATAATAAGCATCCATGCTAAGTACATCAGAAGTAGCAAAGAAGAAAAACCCTAATTTAAGTGCTACAACACACGTTTTTTCTCTACATCTCCCAAGACATAATCTTGGGCCTCTGCCAAGCTCCGAGAACATTAATATCATCCTTCACACACCCCAAATCCACTCTAAACCTGCACGCTATATTATCACACCTGTAACTCCATCCCGATTTATTCTTGTTACACCTGCTACAACTAAAACTTCCCCCAGTTCCCATAATAAGCTTCACAGGATGCTCCTTATGAACGTCATAATTCAGACAAGTGGGGAGCGCAACGCAGAGGGGATGAAGCCTCAAAGGCCTCAATAAATTGCCCGTTGCCGCTTCATACACAAACCCTTCTAAATCCTCTCCACAGGCATCGCACTCATGATTCAAACGGGTCTTTTTCCTGAATTTGAACTCATATGTGGGATAAAACGGATGAAGAAAAACGTCTGCATAAGCCCCACAAACTTCGTGCAGTGTGAAGTTTGGGCAGGAGGTGCAGCAATACCCAATATTGGCTCCATTTTCTTTGCATCCATCGCAGTTGTAAGGGTAAAGACCTTCACAGAGAGTAAGCTCATGCTTATGCCGAGGATTACTGTTGCAGATAATCCTCGGGTAGGATGCCATCGCACTATGCTTTATTTCCTTATAGTCAATATATATTTATACGATTCTATTTTGTATCATTTTGGCTTGGTTTCAGCCTCTGTTACGGCGATTCATTCGCTGCGTTAACCACGGTTAGAGTGCTGCGCAGAAATTTCTTTATCTGAACTGCGGTTAGTTCGATTGACTTGCCGAAGTCCATCAATCGCTGTTGTTATAGAATTGTCAGAATCCATTAAACCCTGGTTTCAACTTTCACCCCATCCCACCCGCAAAAAGAAATTTATTAGGAAAGTTCTTGGAAAACAAAATATTTGGTGCGGCTTTTATTTTATTTGAACTGATCCCGCCGATTGGAATCTATTTAATTTAGAATTCCGTGCAAGAGTCTCACACGCTAAAATTGCGCCTCTTTTGCTCTTCTCGGAAATTTCTCTGATAAGACTTTCATTTATTTTAATGATTCCTTAGTCAATTAAACGAGGTTTTCAGTCAATAAATAAAATTCTTCATAAACTATGAGATATGTATGGAATAATCAAAACTTATATTAGATGATTTATCATCTTCTAGAATTTAGTCCTATTGTATCTTTCTTGCAGTCTAGTGTGGCTCTGAGTTTTAATTTTATATATTTTTCTTTCAGCTATTTGCTTAATTGTTAATTGTTTGTCTTAATGTATGTCATATACCATTGATAGCTCATACACTTATCTTAAAGATTTGGCATATTATACTATATATAATAAATATAATATTATTAAAGATGGAAATAATCTTATTCTTAAAACTCTACACATAATTGATAAATTTTTAAAATAAATAAATTTAAATATATATATGTAAACTAACAATATTCCCTCTTCATAAAACAAATTTACAAATAATTGAATGTGCATTTATTATTATTATTTGTATGAAACTTAATAAAATAAAAAATGAATATAAAAAATAGATAAATCTAATTGAAAAAGTCTTAGAAATAAATAACCAATTCATATCAAAGAAGAATCTTATCTCATCTCATCTTAAGAGTTTAGCACTAACCTATATATTACTTCCTTATAGTCAATATTAATTTGTATAAATTAAATTTGTCAAGTATGTTGACATAATCATTTTAATTTTCTTCATGTTAAACTCTTATACCTAATAGATTTGAAAGCATATTGTAAAAATAGATTAGGGAAGAAATAACCAAAACTTTGATATTTAGATAAAGGAGAATTTTAAATTAGAAATTTTGACTTTAATAAGATATTATTTCTAAAGATTGATCAAGATTTCTGATATTAAAATAAGAAATAAAAAACAAAAAATATTCAAGTCATCTAAAGATCTAAATTTGAGCTCTAACCATGCAAGTAATCTTTTTGTATTAAATTTCTATTCAAAATTATTATTTAAAGCTTGATCATAAATCAGTTTGGTATATATACAATTATAATAATTTACGTATCTAACATTTAAAGTATAAGGTTACCTTGAATGAATTTGACAAAATGAATATTCCATATCTTTGGATCTTAGCTGAATAAATTTGAACATAAGACTTGTACTTCCTTATCAAATAGCTAAAACAACATTGTGAAAGAAAATCCCCCATCTAAATAAAAATATAAATATATAAATATGCACTTTTAATGTGGTCGTCAAATTTAAGCATATTTGACTATGGTGGAATTTACCACTTTATATGGAAAAACAAGTGAATCATGTACCGAAATGATTAAGATAAACAAGTGAATCATGTACCGAAATGATGAAGATAGAGAGGTTTTGGTAGGCGTGATGTGGAATAAGAGATTAATATTGTAGGGGAACTCTACACCCAAGTGGGATAAGATGAGTTGACGAAGTCTACTCTAGTCTAGGCTGGGCTAAAGAGGGCAGAGAAGATTCAGCGCAGCATCCAGCAGGGTTCGCGGATCTAAAGCATCATTCAGTTTAACTCTATAACTACATGCTTATACGAAGCAAATTCATACAAGACAATAAAATATCCATAAAATTCAGAGAAAACTCTGAAGGATATTACAATGGCAGCCTATCCCAAGATAATCAGCAACAGTAATCCTCGCCATAAGCATCCCCTTACTCTGTGCGAAGGTCTTTCTCCATACAAATGCAATGGATGCAAAGAATATGGAGCCAATATTGGGTACCGCTGCAGCTTCTGCCCAAACTTCACACTACACGAGGTGTGTGGAGCTTATCCCGATTCTTATATTCATCCCTTTTATCCCGCCCTCGAATTCAGATTCCGCAAAAAAACCTGTTTTAGACACGAGTGCGATGCCTGTGGGGAGGTCCTAAAAGGGTTTATGTATCAATCCCCTAGCCCAGATTTGTTGAATCCTTTGCGCCTTCATCCCCTCTGTATTGCGCTCCCTACAACTCTCAACTATGGCGCCCACCGAGAACATCCTGTGCAGCTTATCATGGAGACAGGTGGAACATTCAGTTGCAGCAGGTGCAACGAGAACAAATCTGGGTGGAGCTACAGATGTGATGAAATGG
>MU223757.1:550866-571839 GCA_018584345.1 Thuja plicata
CATGTGTGTATACACACACGTGCATGTATATACACACACATATGTGTGTATGTATATACACATGTGTGTGTATATATGTGTATGTGTGTATATATACACATGTGTGTGTATATACACACACACACACACACGTGTGTGTGTATATGTGTATGTGTGCAAAAACAAAGTTCCAATTCCTATTCCAATTTTGTGGAACCAAATGCAGAATCTGCATCTTCTCAGGCATCTTCCAGGGGAACCAAACAGGACAGCCTAATTCTAGAATTCATTTTGAGAATAGCCCAATTGCCAGAATGGATTCAATTCTAGAATTGGCAATTCCAGCATGCACAAATTCCACGAAACAAACGGGCCCTAAGAGTGTCCCATTGCTCTCAAATCTTAAGGACCTACAAGATCTTATAAATTGCTCTCAGCTGTATTGATCTTGATAGATGACAACCTAAGATGCGAGAGATTCAAACTACAAATGCAACTAAATTCCATGAGAGTTTATGCTAAAGTGAATGTAAAGATTAAGTTAAATGAAGATGAACAAAGATGGATGCATGATTGAAAGAACTAATACACAATTATTTGATTCTAATTAAACTAGACGAGCATTCAAATTGACATGATCCTATTATGCAAGAGTGTGTGTTATGATTAAGCTAAAAGTGCTCCCTATTTGTAGATTTTGCATGGGATGTGGCGAGGTGTCACAAATAAACGGTCAAGATGCAAAACAATGGTTAAGATATTGTCCAACTGCCAAGTGTGAGATATATGAGAAATGAGAGGACAAGTGACTCTAGGTTGCTTGACAAGTGGATAAGTTGTTGTTAGTTGCAACCTGCTTGGAGCCATGTGCCTTCTCATTTAGCCAAAATGGCCTTATTTGTTGCAAAGAGATGAGATTCTTTATGCCATGTGTCTTTGTTGGTTGTGCAAGAGAATCCCTACACACATAAGGGACAAGTGTGAATTAATATTACCCAAAATTAATTTGTCACATATGCCAAGGTGGAAGATGAGGTGGCTAATGAAGTGGAAAAGGAAGAGTATGTGGAATTTATGACGTAGGATGGTATTAGAAGAATTAAATTGAGATGAACTATGTAATTAAATATTAAATTCAATCATATAGTATAACATAATTTTTATTTATTAATTTAAATTAATAGAACTTAATTAATATTTAGTCTTGACGATTTTTATGTGTATACAAATTTAATCAAAATAGTAATTACAATCATCACTATAGAATGTAGAAATTTGATAAAATTAATTGTAATTCGCTGCAGGCCGGACCCAGTATGTTTTAGGAACCCACATATAATGATCCTCAGGTGCTTGTAACGTTGATGCATTTAGAAATGGCAGGGGATCCTAAACGGTCTTGCGTGATTGACTTGGGCATGTAAAATCTTAATCTTGTACTGACTTCGTAGAATCCTTTCCTTACTTTATGATAGCCTCGGTCAAATTGATTTGACGATGACAAATGAGTTTTCAACCGCAGTTTTAGGAGCAACTTCAAACAATGTTCAGAATTACTGGACCACTCTCTCCAGGTGGTTTATCATTTCTTTCAAGTGTCATTGTTGATGTTTGAAGTTGTATGAATATTAATGGTGAATCCTTAATTCTAGACGAGTCTTGAATATCACCGACAAACATTAGCTCCTTCAAGTACAGATTCTTCCTTTTAAGCTCTACATGTCACCAAACCAAGACAAACATTCAAACTTGATATAATCTGTTAACAACTACTTCTAAAGGGAATTTTCCTCAACTTGACTAAGTATTCATAATGGGAATAGAGACAGGTCGTAAGATGAACAGATGTAATTCGACACGTACAATCTAAAATGTAAATATTCTTATTTTCTTGCACAATATTTTATTTTACCATGTAGCATATTTTCTCCCTCTTTCGATAAGATCTCTATCATTTTCTGAATTAAATAGATTGAAGATGGAAAACGATTTTTGAAACTTTAATTTTACAAACAACTTCACAGAAAGTCTAGAACTGATGGCAACTTGTTGAGAAAAGATTGTACCACTTGATCCAGGTGGGCTACCATTTGCAACTGTCGTATCTTGAAGCTGGAATTTCTATCAAAATTACATGTACAACCATAAATCATGGTGAATTCAGAGGAGTCATGAAACTCACCCACAAATAGCAGGTTTAGTGTCATTCTCGACTGTTCTTGTATTTATTATTTATGCTTTATTTCAAATTATGAAAAAAAATAGCATTTACATTAACCAACGTAACAGGGGAGAAAAAACAAGACAATGTCATGATCCAGCGGTCCTGCATGGGGGAAAGAAATTTATGAAAGCAATGTTTCATAAGTATATTGTTATAATTCGATGAGCTAATGATTGATGTTAAACGTAAAAATGGTTTCCCATAGTCTGTTTCCTCGTATTCAAATATTTAATATTGAATAATTATATAATATAGATAAGTTTTCTTTAAAATTTTATTCTATTTTTTTTATTTGTATGTATATAATTCATATTTAAGTGAGATAAAAAACATTATCATTTTTTATTTTTATGATGATTTTTTATATAAGATATAAGATATAATATATTTCAAGCAATTGTATCCATAATCAATTACATTGTACAATATAGTCTACTCTAGGATTAGGTTGCATGACACAATCTTGGATTAGGATTTGTACAATATAGTCTGGTCGTCAAGATGAAGAGAGTTGTAAGAACAAAGCAACTTTGTTACATCTATTTAATCTTTGTTTTCTATCCAAAGCTCAAATTTAAACATTGTCCCACACATGTTCTTAGATATCAACAATTGACTTTTTATTGAATCAATTACTTTACATATAATGTATTTTTACATCGTGCAATACTCGAAGAAAAATGTTAAGATAGCTATGAATCTCACATTGTTAGTGTTTATATAAATGAAAATGTTGCATTATTCTGTGAATTTATAAGGCTCGTAAGAATACACATAAAATAATTTTCAAACATTATACAATGAAATTAAATAATTATTAGCAAATTTTTTTATTATTTATACCTTCAAATATTTTGCAATGGAAAAACTAGTAGCTATGCGACCCTTGTTAAATCATAAAATATTGAACTACATATTGTAATAGAGGAAATATGTTTCTTTCAAAAGGAAAATTATGTGTCTTTAAGAGTCAATTTCATTACATACAGTCAATTTGTATTTGATTAATTAAAGTTTTGAATAGAAATAAATAGTTGAAAATATACAAATATAGAAATAAATTATTTCTCTGCCCTATGTAGAAGGTATCTCCCTTAGTATCTCTTATATTATAGTTTTAAAAAGGTGTTCGAGTTGGCTTCAAACCCATCTCAATTTTGAAGAATCATATCCCCCTCTCTTAAAGACTCTAAGGATGTCTTTTTAGAGTTTGAGGTATGCAAGGTTCTTTTCTCTTATGGCACTCCCTATATAGGTGAAATCAGGCACTCCTTCAATACCAAAATCAAGAGCATGTTGCGGACATCAAGCACCAGTGGGTTATTAAATCGACCCTAGCTCAACATTCCTCTGCTACTAAGAACCATATTTTCTTAGAGGACACTCAAATTGTATTTAAGGAGGACAAATTATGTAAACATTTTTTCTGAGCTATCTATGCTACTATATTTTGCACACCTCTTCTAGGCAATTGCAATTACAACATTTGGCAAAACTCCTTTCTTTTATGATTGATGGATGTCCATACTATGTTCCTAGGCTATAGTGATGCTGAAAAAGTTGCAGGAAACTTGGTTTTATTCTAGACAATTCATTATGTATTGGAAGTAGCATCACAAACCACTTTCAGAACTTCATAGCATAAAGATCCTTTAGAGTAATTTCATTATTGAGGAGTTTCTTCGTAGTGAGAACCTGGAAAGATTAGTGCTTAATGTAGTCATCATAAGACAAGATTTATAAACTTGACTTAGTTTTCATTTGTTGTGTATATTAAAGTCACTTTTACCATCAAAGCTCCAGACATCCAAGAATAGAATAAATTCTGACCAACAATAGACTGAGATGAGTTACCCATAATTTTGGCGCTATGCTTCATCATCTCTTCAAGATGATATTTGTATCTTGAATCTGTAAGCAAAAAAAAAGTTTGATTATTAATTTTAACTCTTTCATGGGTCTCTAATGTTTGCAATTTATAGCCAATCACTTATTGAAGAATTCATCTACCTCTTACTTTCCTTTGTAAAAGGGACCACCCCTAGAGCTTACCATCAGCCTGTTACAAGTCAAAGCATCCTTATCATCGCTCTTTCAAACACCTTGATGTCCCTCAGGCTTATATAATTTGATCATCTTTGTCTTATGCAAACTTAGAATAAATATAAGTAAAGCTATTTACACTGTCTGGATTCTCATTAAGACTTACAAATGGCATCTGAGTGCCTTCTTGCCTATCTGACCTGTTAATCATTATCTGCATTACACAATGCAAAATATATCCTTCCCTTGTGACATTTTTTGGAATATTGGAAGACCTTTTCCCACCAAAATGAACATTGTCCAATATCTCATGGGTGATCCGACAAAACTCTGTCCCACTTTTTGGCCAATTGTGACACTGAAACAAATATTCTGAAAAAAGAACTTCGCTTTCAGACACCTATTGTCGTAAAAAAATTAAGAATTTGAAGATGATGTAAACTAGTGAGTTTTAGAATTTTGTTTGTAGTTTATAAATATATTTTTTTTAAAAAAATTTGGAATTTATTTGTATCCATTTTTCCTTCTCCTTCAAAAATTGTTTGTGTGAAAAATCAACATTTTTCAAGAGTGACACTCACTTTGATCAACATAACTTTTTTTATAAAAATGATAAGAACTTAATTATTTTGAATTTAGGTTTTTACAACCAACATCTAGAGAATCCATTTGGTTTCATTCAATTCGGTTGAACATTTCATAGTTTATTGAGTTATGAAGTGACATTAACTATAATTTGGACATAGATTAACTCTAACTCTATCTCTATATATCAAAATTAATTTATTATTTTTTTGATAGAAAGGTAACATAAATACCTATTTCCTAGATATTTTTTTATAATTTTTTCCCCTAATTTACTATTTTTCCAGAAGCGTCGAACAGATAAGTCTCTAAATGGTTAGACAACCTATATTTAGTAAAACATAAAAAGAAAAATCTCAATATATATATATATATATATATAATCATTGGAAATATTTCTCTGAGTAACATCATCATGTATGTGGGTTTGTCAAACGAATTTATTTGATCCCACTGAAAGTTAATGTCAAAGTGATTTTTTGTCAGCATTTTGATGGGTGCAAAGGAGGCTCAATTATAGGTGTGAGTGAGCAGTAGTGAGATTATACCAAAGGGATTTTGATCCAAGAGGATTTTATCTAACCATTTTAAATTTACTCCTTCAAATGGGAGCTCTCAAGGCTTAAATCATCATATTTTGTTAAAAATGTATAATTTTAGAAAAAATCAGGATGTTCAAAAAAGTGGGACACACTATTGTGGGACCACCCTCATATGCAACAACATTGGGAATAAAAAATGTTTTCAAAAGTTTACCCAACCACGTCATAGCTTGATCAGCCATTCCAAGCCTACAAAAATGGCTAAGAAGTGTATTATAGGACACAGTATCAGGGACAAAACCCATTTTAAAAAGTTTACCGAACAATGTAAAAACCTGACCAAGCAATTCATTGTAGAGCCCATCCAAAATTGTATTAATTTTTTCTTTTCTTAGATAGTCATCTCTAGAATGTGGTTTAGAAATGTTATGTAGCCTACTATATATTATTATTAATAATACAAACTATTAGGTTTGGCCCCTTATTCAGCCAAAAAGAAAAAAAACAATGGTCTGAGGTGAGTGGGTCATTGGGCGACCTTGACACATTTTTTGAATAGTCAGATTAATGGCCTTAATCTAGGCACCACTCTAAACTTCATAGGAATCCAAAATATATTCACAGAGATAATATGGAGAATCCCAATGTTCAGCCTATGCAATCCATAAGTGAGGGGGAGCATCTCACTATTCCATAGATTATGGCAGGAGGCATCTATACCACTGGAGTACTCCTTGGATTGAGTGTTACAGGATTAATTGGAGTTATCACCATTTACGTCCTCTTCCTATAGTTAGAGGTATCTAGTTATAACAGGGGAAATATAATAGGATGAACCAAAATTTTGTTTTTTGCAATATTATGAAATCACTTGACGATACATCTATGAAATTTAGTAAACTCATGCTAACTACTGACAGTTTAGAAATGAAAATCTATGCTGATTAAGATACTAAAAAAGGTTTTACTGATTATGATGCTAATAATTTTTCAGGCCTATAAAGACCACTTTTTACTAATTATGATGCTAATAGATTTTCCTGCCTATAAAGACAACTTTCTAGTTTCTAGTGATAAGTAGATGCTAATAACTTTTTGTGATATGAATTTTATATAAATACTTAGAACTCTACCAGATAGACTCTAAAGATTGGAAAAACATGCAAATGCCAATATGATTTTTTTTTTAAATGGAAATTGCTCAAAAGCTATAGATGCAAAAATGAATTTAAAAAGGATTTTTTTAAGACAATTTGTAGGTATACCTGTGCAATGTAAAAGCATGTTTTTTCAAAACAACATAATGAGTGATGAGCTTATTAGGATCCTTCACGACTCAATTTGTTATAACCTCTAGCACAGATCCAAATTTAGCTATAAAAGAACCTATTCTAGCACGTAGTGCCAGATTTTATTATTTGTAGTAGGCTACATTAATGGAATTTTAGTGGTCCAATGGTTGACCTTATTATCAAACACTACACAACATCTGCTCCCTGATTACTAGACCAACCTAGTTTGATGATTCCATCAACACCTAGTGAGGATATTGCAGATGGATGAAGTATAACTATGTCTGGTTTTGATGATATCCTACCATAATAAAAAAATATAATCACTTGGTTATAAAAAAATACAATAATATAATCTTCATATTATATTCATCTGCAAACTCCTGCTATCCTCAATGTAGATATTAAGTTCTAGAAACTTCTCATTTGCAGTAGTTTTGTTGAAAACATAATTAATCCAATGAATAACTCATCACATTCACAATCCTATGCCTCCAAGTTATACTGATGCCATCATTCATAGGTATCCCCTTTGAGATGAACCAAAGCAAACCGTTCTTTAATTTTTCCATATTATACATAGGGTACATTAAAAAACACAACCAATTATGCAGCAACACTTCTAGAAGAATTTTCAACATACCATCAAAATTTTTAATTTCTAGTTTAGGCAGTGTTGTGGAGCTATTCTAGTGTAGAATTTTACACCAAAATTATTGTTCATTTTCCTATAGGCCTTAAAATCATACTCTACATGAAATTCTGCATCATTTTCCATGTAGGCTCTCTAGATCATTTGCATCATTTGTCTATTTCAACAAGGGGATGTAGGAGATAGTGACCAATTATTACTTCTTGTTCTATTTCAGTAATTATTACACATCCTATCTTTGTGCTTGATAGTGGATATCTCCTCACTAAAATATCATTGTGTTTGTCCACATTTCAGGCCGTTGATGGATCCTATTGAGCATATTGATGTTCTAGGATGCGTAGCTGTGGAGAGCACATACACTCGTATTCTCACAGCTCTTCTTTCTTTTCTTTCCGTAGCAAAAGTAGTGTTCTCTCGAGAAGGCAGTGCACAAATGGGTAAACGAATAAGAAAAGGAAATTATTTTTATAGAATGGTTATTCATTCCAATGATGTGGATTTTCATGATCATATTCACATGAGCAGGGGATCCTTCTTTCATCTAGCTAGTATCCTAAGGTTGAAAGTAAGCTTGACAGATACGATACACTTGAAGTTAGAAGAACAAATTGTGATGTTTCTCCACACTCTTGGCGACAATCTGAGGAACCGTAAGATTGCCCACAACTTTGGGCACTCAGGAGAGACAATCAACTAATACATCCACAAGGTGTTGAGGGATATCTTAGCACTCAACAAGGATTACTTTATAGCACCTAGTCCAAACACTCCTCCTGAAATTAGTGGGAAGGACCGTTTCAATCCGTTCTTCAAGGTAATTCTTGTGTTGTTACAGATTTCATGTATGTATTTATATCCTTATTGTAGTATTGGTTGACCATACAATTGATGATTGTATCATATCATATAGGATTGTGTTGGAGCTATCGATGGAACCCATATACTAGTCACCGTCGATGTTGACATGCAAGGTAAATATCATGATAGAAAAGGCAACTTGTCACAAAATGTTATGGGTGCGTGTTCCTTTGATTATAAGTTTCAGTACTGCCTTGCTGGTTGGGAAGGGTCTACTGCAGATAGTCATGTTCTATCTTCAGCTCTGTCAAGAGAAGATCCACTTGTTGTTACCCCCGGTAAGCTAAATCATAGTTCTATATACTCGAGGGTACACTCAATGTTTCAAGTTTTAACAATCTACTTTATTTATGTAGGATAATATTTTCTAGTGGATGTTGATATCCCAATGCATCTGGATTTATCACTCCTTATCGGTGTCCACGTTACCACCTGAAGGAGTTTTCAAGAGAGAATCCAATAAACTCTCCACAAGAGTTGTTCAACGACCAACACTCCTCTCTTAAAAATGCAATAGAGTGTCCATATGGTATTCTCAAGTAGCATTTTCCAATCCTTAGGCATGCCATGTCTTATTCTATCATGACACAAGCCCACATTGTATTAGCACGTTGCATACTACACAAATTCATTATGATAGAGGACGACGTTCCATCAGAAATTGGTACCGAAAAGGAAGATGATCGTGATGGGATAGATGTACCCATGCTTGAGACATACGGGTTGTCTCAGCATGATAGAGACCAGTGGGCATAGTTTCAAGATGATATTGCAAGTATAATGTGGGAAGACTACAGATCTAGAGAATAGTTGTACTTTTATGGGTCAATGTGTTTTATTTGAGTAAAATGATGTATGCAAATACTTTGATATACATGATGGTTTCCTTTTTATTTTGTTCATATCTGGAAGTATTGGACTTGTACATAATAGTTGTACTTTTATTGGTCAATGTCTTTTTTTTGAGTAAAATGATGTATGCAAATACTTTGATATACATGATGGTTTCCTTTTTCTTTTGTTCGTATCTGGAAGTATTGGATTTGTACATAATAGTTGTACTTTTATTGGTCAATGTGTTTTTTTTGAGTAAAATGATGTATGCAAATACTTTGATATACATGATGGTTTCCTTTTTATTTTGTTCATATCTGGAAGTATTGGACTTGTATATAATAGTTGTACTTTTATGGATTTGTATATAAATATGTTCCATGTCTATATTTAAACCATTAACAACAATATGCTTACACCATTAACAAGCCTTTGTACATTGTGAACAGTTGATCTAAACCATGGCATAAACAAAACTCATGATGAGCATGGAAGAAACTAGTAACATGAGCCACTTATCTTCTTCCTCAAAGAAGGTACAATGGACCAAAGAAATGGAACGCAAGGTTTTAGACTTTCTCATTGAGAAAGTCCAACTCGAAAGAAAAGGAGACGGGAGATTCAAAAAAGAAGCATGGACCGCCATTAAGAGGCGGTTCAACGCAAACATGCACCTCACTCTAACAATGGACAATTTTAAAAACAAGCTGAAAACATGGAAGCTTACATATAGAGTGATGAGAGAGTTGAGAAATACAAGTGGTTTCACTTGGAATGAGGCAACTCAATCCATGGATGCTGAGGAGAGTGTGTGGGATGAGATTTTGAAGGTAGGGTGGTCTTTCTAATGTTTTGATTGAAATATTATTGCCTTCTTATAAAGTTAATACTGATACACAAAACGTAATCCATTTATTTATGCCAACATGCGGAGGAGAGAGTTCAAAAATACCAAAGTGTATAAGAGGAAACCCTTCCAATACTTCAATGAATTCAGTGTAATTGTTGGTAATGACATTGCTAAAGGTAATGCAGCTACAACTTCCCATGAGACTGAGGAAGGGAATCCTATGGAAGATGCATTCGATGTGCATGATGAAGAGGAAATTGGTTTCAGTATAAATCTTGACAGTGCTATTGATTTGGATGAAGACCTTAATCATTCAAATCAATCCACTGCAAATAAAGGAACTCCTACATCATCATCATCAAGGCAGGGAAAGAGGAAAAAAACAAGTATGGCCAGTTCCTTGGATGTCATCTATGAAACAATCAAGAACTTAAAAGATAGGCTCGTAAATGTTCACCTCCACAAAGTGGATAAATCTTATGAGGATACTATTTTTTAGCGCGTATAACACTCTCAAATCCATCCCTGAATTGAGTCAAGGTGTTTTCATGAAGTTATACGATGCCTTCGTGCTTCAACATGAAAGAGCCAAAGGGTTCTTGCTAATGAATGAGGAGGAGAGAGTGGAGTGGATTGCATTCACATTTGGTAGATTGTAATGATCCACACTGCCCAAAGAATTCAAAGGTTATTGAACTGTTGTTAAACCTTGTTAGGACTGTCACTTTATTGATTGCTCTATCATTCTTCTCAAGAGTATTGTGACTGTCCTATCTGTTACAGTGACTATTATCATGCAACTTTAATGCATTTTAATGACTCATACAAATCACTCTAATCTAAGAGTTTTTTTGTTCAATTTGTGCAACTAAAACTGGATTAAGATGCAATCCACTGTATTGCATGCTTAACAAGTGGGTGTATTGACATCTTGTAGTGGTTTGGATTTATTTGTGCTAATTGGAATTAATCAGTCCTAGATGATATTTCCATTTCAGATTTGGATCCACTATGAGCCATATTTATGAAATATAAATATAGATCATAGTATATATTCCATAATTTCAAATGTCATTTGATCGTATGCCTACTTATATCCATATAAATTTTAGGTGCTTACGAACCATTGTAATGGATTTGAAGTGCCATGGTTGAAATTTTGTTAGTATTTCATTATGCATTATCAGAAAATTTAATGTTTCAGGTAAAAATATAATCGATCCTAAGTTCTTACAATGTTACTTTTCAGAATTAGGAAATGGAAATACACGAGATATCACTGTATATAATTTTATTACCCATGTGTGTGTTACAAATCAGATCTGTGCATTCTGATGGTTAATTTGTTTTTAAAAAAAGATCAGATGCTTTGGTACTGTCTATACAGCCATCAGAATGCACCATCGCGTCTGATGGCTCTACAGACCATAAATCAAGGTATCTATACTTTAATAATGTAACTGCCCATTCATTGTCTGTCCAACTGGTGTTTACCATAGGTTGGCTGTTGAAACATAGAACTCCGGATTATTATGAAAAAACCCAGCTAGTTGGATGTGGCATTCTTACCTTTCATTTTTAGTCCCCTTCTATCTTTTTTGCAACTTATTACACTACTCTTTATGCAATAAACTCTATCTCTAGAGGTTGTGGATATGGATTCACTAGTGATGATCCAATTCAAACTTGGTGAACTAGAATTGCATATGCTATGATATTTGTCCATGCTCTCGCTTCTGTACTTTCATCACCTGGCTCTGGATCTGGAAATGAAACCTCATGAAAGAGAAACCTATGCCCTTGTTTATGGCAACCCAAATCTTTGAAACTAAATTTATGGATTGAAGTTTACCAAAGAAAGCTTAAGCAAACAAAATTAGGACATGAATTATTAATGAAGTGCTATGAACCATTGGCAAAGGATAACAAAAGACTGCAGAAAGAGTTAGCACAACTGAGATCAATAACATTGCACCACCAGCTATGACCTCTCCTTTGTACATGCAATTGCCTTAAGAAGCTCTAAGCATGTGTCCTTCCTGTCAAAGAGTTGTGAGCTCTGACAACTCCAGCCTTTTACTCCTTTTCCAAAACTAGAACCTCTTATTATTCGATGGAATGATGAATATTTTCTTATATGTAAAATCATTTTATATTATTCGTCTCCACCAAGGCTACCTCCATATGTATTTAGAAGCTGTTGTGCACTGATATGAATGTAAACAAACTAACTTGTACTTAGATCTTAATGGGATTTCTCACTTGTTCTAGATGTGCTCAACTCAGGTCTAGATGTAGTTATATATAATACAACTGCTGACATGCCTGATCAAATAATTCTCTCATTGGTTTGTCCCTGTTGTATATAATGTTTTATCATATATAATATTTGAATAAAATCACAAAGTTGCACTTCAACATTCTACCATAATTTCATATTAGCTTTAGACAATTATGAGTTGATTGATTTTGATTTAATATCTATTCCCAGTTAGGTATCAAACTGCAAAAAAACTAGAAGGAAATGATATCCAAAATCTTTATGATTGAAAATGGAACAAATCAGGGTAGAAATCATTATTGTTCTTTAGTTGTGAGGGGTACTTTGAACTCTATTTACATATCACCTAGTAGCTGGCCCTCATGATTTGTCTTCTATTTTGATCAAACAAAAATATATTTATGGTTGTGGATCAAGTGTTTAATAAATGACTTATAATTTGTCTTTACTATTCCCGGGAGTCTATTTCATGGACTACACATCTTAGGTCTGAGTCTCATAAGTAATAGAAAAATATTTGTAGCAGCTTTTGTTAACCTATTTGGATATAAATGGCCAAATAATTATATCGGGAAGAATGAAAAGCCAGAAGCAAAATAACAATGGTAAGGATGTAGTCCTTATTATAGTTGGTGCCACTCTTATTTTGTTTTGTTGTCTGCCATCATACACGAGGCCAATAGCTACATATTGTTTTGAAAAAAATAATAACATTGTTTTGTGTTTGGCCAAGAAAGATTACCAAATATAATCTTTCCTAATATTAGTGTCAATCAAGAAACTCAAGAAAGCATTGTAGAGGAGTTTGGGAGTAAACAAGGAAAGGAAAATTGTTACATCTGCTACTAGTTAACATGAAATTGATTATTGCATTGTATTGTTGATGTCTCTTATGTAATTAAAAGTATATTCCCTTGTTTGTTGTTAGATAGTGGTTACCCCATCTTAGCTCATTTGGAGCACTTCGTTTTCTTTTTAGCATAGACTAACAACCCAGAAAATTTAATAAAAGATGAAGTAAATGCTCAACCATATTTGATTGGCTGCATTATTTCCTTCTAGAGCCACCTAAATACATTTTTGCCTCCTAGTCATCTAGAAATTATACTATACTTTGATTAAACTCCACACAAGACCTCCAAGCTGTAAACAAAAATATGTTTGCATCATTGGTACCATTTGCATCCTTGTCTAAATGAAGCACCACACTTTCTTTGGCACTCTTGGGCCTATTTCTTCTTTAACTTGCTATGCTTTAGTATTTCTTTCCCAACATCTAGCTTGTCATAAACACAAATAGAAAACATGCTGATCGTTAAAGTATCAAGGGGCTAATCAATGAGACTATCCTCCATAGCTTGTATAGTTTGGAAGTTTCAATCTACAGTCCTGACATTTTAAATTTGATTTTATTTAGTAATTGTGATATGTTTGATTTTGAACTCTACAAAGTTTCGTTCTTATAATCATGAACAATATTTCATCTCTCAACTTTCTTCTAAACTTTGCTTTTTATGCTTGCACACCATTTATTATCATATGTTGTGCTTTCTGTCATCGCCTATCATAAGTTCTCATATGATTTACTAATGTTGTTATGGGTCACCATAGTATTTAAATTGTTGCTTCATGAGAATTGACTTGTTGTAACCTTCTTTGTACAAGATTGTCTTCTACAATGATACATGTTTGTAGATCAACATTTCTATACACTTCCATTTATTATCTAAACCTTCGCATATACTTTCAAATCAATACCTATCGGCGTCATATACAAGCAATAATCCAACCTAAGTCACCCACGAGGATATTAGATATTTGGGTCATATACAAGCAATAATTCAAACGAAGTCACCCCAAGATTTGTGTTTTTTGAAAAAAGATTAAATCCCTCCGAATAAAACACCCATACATAAAACACAATTAAATGACTACTCAAGAATTTCAAAATGATATTGAAAAGAAAAGAAAATTATTCAACCTAATTCTAATTTAAATTTAAATTAACTAACTTTAAATAAGATAAAATAAAAAAGAAAGGAGATAGAAGAAGATAGGAATAGGATCGATTATCAGAACAAGTATCATCACCAAGGTTTACAAGCAGGTATCCAAACCATCCAAGAGCAATCAATTCAGCACAACTCATATTTAGAGTAATGCAATCTCTAAGGAAAATGATAGCTATACACTCAACAAAGAAATTAAGGTAATAATGTAGAGTTCATTATCAACATGTTACATTATATATATGTCTTATGTGAAGGTCATTCTAGTTAATTATTATTGAAAGTGGAAGGTTGCACTAGAAAAAAAAACCTTTGACTGATGCAACAATTTTCTATTATGCATTTCATGAGAGAGTTATCACTTTTTGGCCTGGTGAAATCTAACTTGATCTTGTTATTGTGACCATCATCTTCAGATGATTTTGAAATGCAAAACTTCTCAATGCTTTCTTTCTCAATGTTGGCCCTTCCATTTGTCTTTCTTTCTATTTTCTTCTTTTTAAATTTAATATCTATGTGCACCTATGGTTGCTTTCTTTTTTCCATCTTTGTATTCATTTGAGAGTGGTGGGAGTTGGGATGCAAGATCTACTTAGAAGAGGAAGGGATGCTCTTCAATGCTTCAAAGATATTCTCTAAAATGATATTAAATGAAATATTCCATTCAAAAGTTCTTCACACATTCCTCTTATATCTTCACAAAGGGGAAACCCGATTGAGAACGAAATGTCATATTGCAAGGGGTGGAAACTTTGTTCTTCTTGCATTTTTTAGTCCTGTTGTTAACATATTTAAGTGGAATACACCAAGGAGTACCACATGATGAATGCTTAATACAATGCATTGTCAAGGTGTACTCTCAGAACTGTCCATTCCTAGTTTTTGAGAACAGATGGTGATATAAATGTGTTTTGGTAGATGATTATAATTTTCATGATTTTGTCTCATGTTATATGTATATACCTGTTGCATTTGTTATTATTGTTGCACTAGGATAGTTATGTCTCATGGTAAAGAAATAGAAATGGATAGTTCTGAGACTACACGTATGATGATATTGTGAGACTACACATATGCTGATATTAAAAATGTTTGAAATAGCTTCTTGATTTGATTGTGTAGATATTGTTTGCATCATCATTTCTGAGCACACTCTGTGATCCTTCATCAGGATGAAAGAGCAAAGGATTGAAAGAGAAGTCAATCATTTTTCTCTCTTTCATCCTGATGATGGATCACAGAGTGTGATCCAAAACGTTGATGCAAAAATTATGTACACAATCGAATGCAATGAACTATCTGATAAGAAAATCTAAAGTACACAAATGTGTGAGTCTCTACATATGTTGATAAAAAAATGAGCTATCTGATAATTTTTTACTGTTGATGTTTGTAAACAATCAATTTTTCTGATGGTATTCCTTGGTGTATTCCATGTAAAAATAAACTAGTTTTAATTTTTCTATCATGTTTAGTTTGTATATGCAGGATTGACCATCTAACAATACAGACAGAAATGGGAAGAATGTGCACGATATGAAACGGTTTGTCGTCGAGTCTGGGGTATAAGGGCGTAGAGCGTGGATTTCTTATTTAACGGTGTGTTTTCACACCACCATTCAGTTCATGGATATTGTTCTTCCTCATCTTCTATCTGATCCTATAGATGTTTCATTGTTTTTTTTGTATAAATACAAAGTTTGGTTGCTTTAATAGTATGAATGAACAAAAAATATGTTTGATATAGGAGTGATGGCTATGATAAATGTTCCTATGTGTGACTTTGGTGATGGAGTGCGCTACGTGTTGAGGACGTCACACACAGACAATAATCAGAACCGTAAATTTTGGACTTGCAAAAATAAGAAAAAGGTTGTTAATAGCACTATATTTAATGTTTACAAATAATAAATACTAATCATTATAGCAATACTAACTTAGATTTTTATTATAGGATGGCGGTGAATGTGACTACTTTCGGTGGGTCGATGATGCCCCATCTCTGTCTACATCATCTGCACCATCTAGACATATACCTATGATGATGAGTGTAAGTGTTGCAAGGTGCTCTAGACCGCTATGGCAAAAGCGGAGGCTACCTATAAAGCCGATGTCAAGTTTCTACGATATTTTGTTTGTGCTCTAATCGCACTACTTTGTTGGGTCATTCAACAAATATATATAAATATATATATATATACACACACACACACACACACACACACACACACACTGTGATGAGGACTACAAGACTTGTTTAATATCAAGCAATGCAATGATTATTTATATTTTTATGCAAACACTTGTATGTCTCAAATCCAACCAATCCTTACAATACCATTCTGCATTCCTAATTTTATTTGGTATATAGTCTCGATGTCATAGAACTTTACTATCACCATGTCTATTACCATATCATTCTTGTAGATCCTGGACATCAATTAAACTTGATTATAAGTGCAAGGAAAAACAAAATATGATGTATTTGTCATTTGTGAAAGATCCAATATGATATTTCATATAAATTTAAAATATAATCTAATAATTAGTAGAAAGGAGATCAACATATATTCTTAGGAGCATAAGCATGAAAAAATAGTTGTCTAAAAGAAAAGTAGACATGCTATTACACAGTAATAAAAACTAATTCAAGCAACAAGTGAGCTATCGCGAACTAGTTTTCTCCGCGAATAGTTTCACCCTTAAAAAAGTCATTTACACCCAATAATTTAGAGGATAGTTGAAGGTCATAAAATGTTAGCTAATTAAGGAAGAAAAGGAAATATAGTAGCCAAAAAGTTCTTTAGATGTTAATGTATTTTTACTTTGTTTATGACTCTGTAGTTGCGTATTTTCTCGAAAATAAAGTAATCAATGATCTTAAATTAGAAAAAGTTAAAAAAAACTCAAAATAAAACAAATAAAAAAATGGACAAAATAAATCACAATATTAAATTAAACATTATTAAATAATAATAATAAAATTATAAAGTCTTTGTCGAATTCTAATTCCAATTCGAAATGTAGAACCAAACATAGAATAGGGAGTGTCTAATTCCAATTCCAATTCGAAATTGTTGAACCAAATGAGGAAGTTGGAATTTGTCAGCTCCAATTCTGATTTTGAAATTGGCAACCAAACACATAAGATGGATTGACTAATCCATCTTTCGGGTCAACCAAACGGTCCAAATCATAACCGGAAGATGCAAAACCAGAATTTCAAAACCCGATTTTGAGATAATCAGATTTTGAGTCAAATTCCAATTCCCCAACCAAACGGGGCCATACATACTGCAATTCTAGAGAGCTAACATAGATTGCCAATGAATTCTGTCAAAGCTTTGCTTAAGTATATTGCCATATTAGCAAATTTATGAACTTACATATATTTCCTATCAACTAACCCTAAAACTAGTTATTTAGAGTTAGTGAATGAGATCACCAAAATATGGTGTCACGTCGTTGAATATACAGCAGGTTTATCTACACTAGGCATTACAGTACGATCGTTGAATTCTTGTGACAACAATATGACAGTATGTTTAGCCGTCCGTAATTTTTAAACCATGGTGTTCATTTCATATAAGAACACCTTCGGTGTAATAAAAAATTCAATACAACATTTTATACTTCGATTTTTTTTGTTTAATTGTTTAAATTTCGTTAACAGACGTAGTGTCTGTGACGCTGTACCTGATCTTCAAGCTCTATAATGAATTCGCTACGTTAACCACGGTTAGAGTGCTGCGCAGAAATTTCTTTTTGTGAACTGCGGTTGGTTCGATTGACTTGCTGAAGTCCACCAATCGTTGTTGTTATAGAATTGTCAGAGTCCATCAACATTCACCCCACCTACCAGCAAAACGAAATTTAGTAGGAAACTTCCTTGGAAAACGAATCATTTAGTGCGGCTTTAACTTTATTTAATTTGAACTGGTCCCACCTGTTGGAATCAATTTACATCACAATTCCGTGCAAGACCAGCCACGCAAAAATTGCGCTGTTTTATTTTTCTCAGAAATTTCGTTGGTAAAATAAACATTTAGGTAAAACTTTGTACTCTTCTCGGAAAGTTCTTTGATAACGCTAACACTTATAATTGGAAATGGGGAACCATGGTAAAGTTCATGTGGGAAAAACAGTTTAATATATTATTTTTTCATTAGTCAATTAGAAGATGTTTCCAGTCATTAAATAAAAGTATTAGTCAATTAGAAGATGTTTTCAGTCATTAAATAAAAGTCTTAGTAAAATAAGATATTTTGAACTCAAATTCATTGACTCATGGAATTTACAATCTTTCATATTTGATAATTAGGGATTCGCTATCTTTCATCTAGATGATTCTAATAAAATTATGTGCCCTTCTAAATGAAATAGATAAAGCGGCTATAATCGTGATGTGGAATGAAGGGTTAATATGGTAGGAAAACTCTATACACAAGTGGGATAAGATGCGTGGAGGAGTTAACTATCCTAAGCTAAATAAGTTTAATATTAAAGACAGAGAACTTTCAACGCAGCATCCAGCAAGGTTCGCGGATCTTAACAATCATCCATTTCAACTCTATAATAAGTAGATGCTGAGACAAGGCCAACTCATACACCAATCTGTAAGGCAATTAAATATCTATAAAATTCAGAAGGTTAGCGTGATGGCAGCCTATCCCAAGATTATCAGCAACTTTACTCCTCGCCATAAGCATCCCCTTACTCTATGTGAAGGTCTTTCTCCATACAAATGCAATGGATGCAAAGAATATGGAGCCAATATTGGGTACCGCTGCAGCTTCTGCCAAAACTTCACACTACACGAAGTCTGTGCAGCTTATCCTGATTCTTATGTTCATCCCTTTTATCCCGCCCTGGAATTTAGATTCCGCAATAAAACCTGTTTTAGACACGAGTGCGATGCCTGTGGGGAAGTCCTAAAAGGGTTTATGTATCAATCCCCTAGGCCAGATTTGTTGAATCCTTTGTGCCTTCATCCCCTCTGTATTGCGCTGCCTACAACTCTTAGCTATGGCGCCCACCAAGAACATCCTGTGCAGCTAATCAGGGAGACACATGGAATATTCAGTTGCAGCAGGTGTAATGAGAATAAATCGAGGTGGAGTTACAGATGTGATGAAATGGCTTGTAGGCTTCGAGTGGATTTGGTGTGTGTGAAGGTGGATATGAATGGTCTCCCTGAGCATGGTATTGCAAGCATGAAATATGACCGTTGGCTTATTGGGAACTGCTGCTGCACATAAACTAGACAACCCATTTGTCTATCTTCAGTTTTGTAACAAGTTTATGCCACAGCAGCGAGAGGAATTGAGTATAGTACAATTTTCTGAATTTGTATTTTAGGTAGGGAGTTTTTGGGCTTCTGTAGTTTAGTGATATCTTCTTTGAAAGCCAGGCTTTTTCGTTCACTACTAGTAGTGTAATAGCGAGAATCATTGTAATTGTACCGTTTTGATAACGAAAATAGTATCATTGTAACGTGTTTATTCGCTGATTAGTTTTACTTGGCTATTTTTTCTGTTCTCCTTTAAATTTCTATGCGATGATGTGAAGATTATTCAAACCCTAAATCAATCGCCTGTAAGCATACAGATCTGAATAGCGTTCCGGTAAATATTGGTACAGGGTTTGAAGATTCGCTGTTTTTTTGCTATGTACCGTAGCTCTTGTAGAATTTACGAATTTGAAATAAAACCAGAAATACAGAATTAATGAACAGAATACAAATAAACACAGAACACATAATTTATCGTGGTTCACCACAATAGTGGTTACGTCCACACTAAGAGCAGAGGAATTATATTAATCTCCAAAATTGAATGTTTACAATAGAAGACAAAGTCTTATTAATAAGCTCAAAACAGAGCAGCTGAAAGGGCAAGGTGGCAACAGAAAAAAGTCCGTTGGCCTTCCAATTCTAACAAACTCCCACCGGAAGTCAACGGATATTTCAGCTGATCAGACATTCCCCTACTCTACATGCTGACTTATTTCAGCTTAACAAGGCCAAGAGAAGTTCTTGCACATTCGAACTTCTCTTTGGTCACAAATTTCGTGAATATATCTGCCGGATTGATTTTAGTATCAATCTTTTCAACCTTCAACCTGCCCTCTTCAACCATATGTCGAATGAAGTGAGCGTGAATGTCAATGTGCTTTGAACAACGTTGAGAGGTATGATTATGTGCCATGAAGATGGCGCTGCGGCTGTCACTGAAAAGAACATAATCATTTTGTTGGTACTTCATTTCACCAAGAAGTCACTGCAACCAAATCATTTCCCGAGCACCTTCAGAAAGCGCCAAATACTCAGCTTCAGCGGAAGAAAGAGCAATAGAATGTTGAAGCCTGGAGGCCCAACTAATAGCAGCTCCAGCGAACATGAATGTGTAACCGGTAGTAGATCTACGCTTATCCAAATCTCTGGCAAGATCTGAATCCGTGAATCCTTGCAACTGTTTATTGTTTCCACCAAAACATAAAACATAATCTAAAGTGCCTTTTAAATATCTTATTATCCATTTAACAGCTTCCCAATGAAGCTTCCCGGGATTGCTCATAAATCTACTTACCACTCCCACCGCATGGGCAATGTCAGGACGAGTGGAAACCATAGCATACATTATGCTACCAACTGTTGATTTATAAGGAATGTTGTCCATGAATTCCTTTTCCTCTCGTGTTTTTGGGCATAATTCAGCAGACAACTGAAAATGAGAAGCAAGAGGAGTAGAAACTATCTTGGCATCATTCATGCCAAATCTATCCACAACTTTGTTAATATAATCCTTTTGAGACAAAGTGAT
>MU223757.1:575277-586338 GCA_018584345.1 Thuja plicata
CTGATCAAAGTATTAAATTCATTAAGATGATTTGTCATGGCTTCGCCTTCTCTCATCTTAAGCTTGTACAACTTCTTCATGATGAAGACTTTGTTCGCAGCGGATGCCTGTGCATATGTCGAAGTCATCTTATCCCATACCTCCTTTGTTGTTGCTTTTTCTGAGACATTATGCAAGACATTATCGCCTAAAGCTAGAAAGATTGTGGCTTTAGCTTTTACATCAAGCTGCTCCCAATCTTCGTCTCTCATGGTGCTTGGTTTCTTTGTTTTTCCTTCAAGTGCAAGAGAAAGATCTTGCTTGATTAACAGAGACATCATTTGTATCTTCCAAATTTCGTAGTTCTTCCCAGAGAATTTTTGAACTCTTAAATCTTCCATGATTTCAATTTACCGAAATCTCAGCCAGCGATTTAACCTCGCTCTGATACCAATTGTAGAATTTACAAATTCAAAATAAAACCAGAAATACAGAATTAATGAACAGAATACAAATAAACACAAAACACACAATTTATCGTGGTTCACCACAATAGTGGTTACGTCCACACTGAGAGCAGAGGAATTATATTAATCTCCAAAATTGAATGTTTACAATAGAAGACAGAGTCTTATTAATAAGCTCAAAATAGAGCAGCTGAAAGGGCAAGGCAGCAACAGACAAAAGTCCGTTGGCCTTCCAATTCTAACAGCTCTGACTAGGTTTAATTAATTTAGTAGGCTTTCTGGGTGCGATTGAGCCGTAGATTTCAAGCTTACTGAGAAATAGTTATTTGGTTTATTGAGGTTGTGCATAAGCTATATTCTAGATAAAAATATGATATTTAATATATAATAATAATTACATCTCAGCTTCCGTTTATATTTCTTAATCCATTATAAGAAATTTAAATTATATTAAGTTCTACTCAAATCTTTATTTATTTTTTAATGACACTTCACCCTAGAATTTGAACTAGAATTGGAGAATTGAAATGTAATTACACTGAGTACTGAGTTTGACTCGCTCATGTTATTTTAATTTTTAACTCCCTCATGTATTTTGGATGATGTGTGCGTCGAGGAACATTAATATGGTTTTAGATAAATCACTAAAATTTTATTTAATTTTGCAGAACTGATTAAACAGTATATATGTGTATTTTTTCCCTTTAAATGCACATTATATAACGTTTGTTAGTTTACACTTGTTAGTGTCAATCTATCCTCTTTGTAAAATAGTATTAATTTGTCATCCCTTAGATTATTGCTAAATGAACATTTGCCTTAATTTCTCATGATTACTAATAACATAATCATTTCAACAAGAGCGTCCTTACAATATTTGCGTCCCTATTTGATGTGCTGAAAGATCAATACAACATATCAAACATTTGGAGACGTTGAGTTCTTGTGAGTATGGATCACTGAGTGAATTGTCTAGTGAATGATTTCTTTTATTTGTAAATTTGGCTCTTTTTGAGGTGTAATTATTTTTCTTATAATTTTATATTTGCTTTATAATTGTTTATGTATAAATTATAAAGTAATTTGTTAGTTTTTTTAAAAACGATAAAAAGTAGTTTGTTCACATTATTTAAGGTTGGTATTGATGTTGTTACAACAAACTCTAATCAATTGAAAGTTTGGTGTACTACAAATTGATAAAGTAATAAATTACATTGGTATTATTATTACATATAATTAGTTTTAATGTATCAATATTTAAATCTTTATTTTTTGTACGCTAATATTAATTTAATGTCAAAGCATTTTTTGTTAATATAAATATATTTATATACAATTTGTAGAATCCCCTGAATTTATATTTCATACCAATTTTTTTATTAAATATATGCCCCCCCCCCCCCACACACCCCTTGAATATATAGACTATTTTTGCCAAGCTTTAAAAAAGATGCTTAATATTTAAATGACAACTTTCAATAGATAATAGTCATCAAAAAAATGATTGATATGAAGGGTTGAGGTGTATGAGAAAATTTATGACAATCATTTAGTATAACAATAGATGAAAGATAAATCATACGTACAAATGCGAAGAGAATTTTGATAATGGTTACTAGAAGGAAGAGAGGCACTGAATGTAGCTCTAATAGCTTTTTGAACCATCATTAGTTATGGTTCACAAATATGACATGAAACATTGATACAAAATTTCTTACACAATTTGATTCAGAAAACAATTATAATCATTAATATAGAGTGTAAAAATCTGATAAACTTAGTTCTCACTCACTATCTAAGGCAGGCGGGAACCACTCTGTTTGAGTAACCTACATATGCCGATCCTGAGGGGCTTGTAACATTGATGTATTTAGAGAAAGTCGGGGGATTCTGGACTTTCTTGCGTGATTGACTTGGGCAAGTAAAATTTTAATCTTTTACTGACTCCATAGAACACTTTCCTTACTTCTTACTTTATGATAGCCTCGGTCAAATTGATTTGAAGATGACAAATGATATTTCAACATGAGCAGTTTTATGAGCAACTTCAAAGAATGTTCAGAATTACTGGACCACTTTATCCAGGTGGGCTATCATTTCTTTCAGCTGTCATTGTTGAAGTGTCCTTATTTCTAGATGAGTCTTGAATATCACCGACAAACATTAGCTCCTTTTTAAGTACAGATTCTTTCTTTTAAGCTCTACATGTCACCAAACCAAGACAAACATTCAAACTTGATGCAATCTGTAAACAACTACTTCTAAAGCCAATTTCCTCAACTTGATTAAGTATTCACAATGGGAGTAGAGACAGGCCGCAAGAGGAATGGATGTAATTTGACAAATACAATCTAAAATGTAAATATTCTTATTTTCTTGCACAATATTTTATTTTATCCTGTAGCATTTTTTTTCCCTCTTTTGATAAGATCTCTATCATTTTCTGAATCAAATTGATTGAAGATTGAAAACGAGTTTTCAAACTTTAATTTTACAAACAACTTTAAAGAAAGTTTAGAAGTGATAGCAACTAGTTGAGAAAGGACTGTACCACTTGATTCAGGTAGGCTACCATTTCCAACTGTCGTACCTTGATGTTGAAGTTCTATCAAAATTACATGTACAACCATAAATCAAGGTGAATTCAGAGGAGTCATGAAACTCACCCACAAATAGCAGGTTTAGTGTCATTCTCGACTGTTCTTGTATTTATTATTTGTGCTTTATTTTAAACTATGAAACAAAAAAACAGTATTTACGTTAACCAACGTACCATGGGAGCAAAAAAGGTAACGTCATGATCTAGTGGTCCAGCATGGGGGAAAGAAATTTATGAAAGCAATGTTTCTCTTAAGTTTACCATTTTTGTTGGTATTTGATAGGTTAAATTTCACATAAATTTATTGTTATAATTTGATGAGTTAATGATTAATGTTGAGCATAAAAATAGTTTCTCATAGTGTATTTCCTCCTATTCAAATATTTAATGTTGAATAATTATATAATATAGATTAAAAAAAAATTTAATTTTTATTCTATTTTATTATTTTTTATTTATATATGTATATATAAAGATCAAGTTATATGCTATGCATATTTAAGTTAGATAAAAAAATATTATCATTTTTATTTTTATCTATTTAATCTTTGTTTTCTATCGAGATCTCAAATTTGAATATTGTCCCACACATGTTCTTAAATATCAACAATTGACTTTTTATTGAATCAATTACTTTGTATATGATGTATTTTTACATCACGCAATACTCTAAGAAAAATGTTTTTTTTTTTAGAATAATGTGGTAGAGCCACTTGATATATTATATTAATATTTTAATTGGTTCAAAGGGCTCCCGGAAAAAAGGACCGGAAAGAAAAACTTCGATCCTTGCCCATAAATACAAATGGGAGCCTAGCTCCATAAGTGTAATTTGGTAAGAGGGAGAATAGAGAACTAAACAAAAGTATCACCCATCCCCATCAGCGATAGGCAAGTATAAAAAATTATCAACCTATCGACTACCCGAGAAGGTACAATGAGGCCATATGCCCATAATTAAATACATATCATGTTGGAGTTACACATGAGCTAAGAAGAGTAAAGGAGCAAACAAATATACATGAGCTTAGAAAGTGAATTCCCCAAAATAAAATAAGCAGCAATGACCACTTGAAGAGAGCCAGGAACCTACATTAAAAACCTGCATCCAAAACTACAAGAGAGATCCAAAAAAATACTTCAAAAAAAACTGCTACTAAAGCATAGGAGCAGACTCATCAGTACGACCCAAACAAAGGTTTAAGCATGGAGAAGAAGGCTGCTGCAAATTAGGAGCACAAGAAAGAAAAAGAGTCCTATTATCAGATGAGGAACCAGTCATAGGGAAGAATACCAAGGAAAGCAAGTCATCTGTAATGGGCCCCAAGATAGGAGCTTCCCAATCCTCAGCATTATGAGATACTCGTCGATGACAGAGATCATTGGCACGTGATAACAAAGACAAGAATAGGTCGAATAAGCATTACAAACATCAAGATGTAGCCACCAAATTAGCCCCATAAGGAAGATTCCATCTGAATAATATCACAAAGAGAAGGATATAAGTCCAAATCGCATTCTGCCACCAAAGTGTCAATTTCCAATATTGAACAACCCATATTTGCCAAACAATTTGCCAAGGTATTACCTTCTCTATATACATGTGACATAGTTACCTTCACAAAGGAATCAAGCATATTCCAAATTTTCTCAAGTATTTATTTAAGGGTCCAATTCACAACAGATCTGGAAATGCATGCATTAATAGTAAGAGCATATTCACCTTCAATATGAATGTGAGAGAAGATCAAAATTTTCCATGAAAACACCTTCCAATAAGGCCCAAGCCTCAACCATATTTTAAGAGCCAGGTGGGATAGATGAAGCTTTGAGGGCAAGGACACAACCGTGATGATTACCTATACAAACCCCAATCCTTGAATCACCCAAATTTTCTTTGGAGGAACCATAAAAGATTAGTTTGCAAAAAATTGGATCAGGGGAGGCACTTAACACATTTCCTATCAATGGAATAATTTCTGATTCTAGAAAAATAGGAGAAACCGGAATAGTGATCATTTTCCAATTAGTAATAACAAAGTTATCCCAGAAAGAGAATACAATATTTTGATTAAAATTGTTAGGATAAACTATCCTATACCCAGGAGCCAGTCTATAGACATCCTCCTGAACAGAGATGTTATCAACACTAGATTGTTTTGAGATAATGAAGTAATGAGATAGTGAGGTGATTACAAAGGTGCAAAGGCTCTGCTTATATAGGCAATAGTAGATAGGAAACATGGACAAGGTTGAGACAAGTGTCTCAACATGGAGGAAGGAGAGTTCTGATAGAACTCAACAATATCCTCTAAGATAAGGTGGAGTCCAAGTTGGACTCAATGATATCCATCTACCCAATTAATGAATGTACCTAAGTAAACTTAAGTAAAGAGTAAACAATGAACTATTTACTCCAACACCCCCCCTTAAGTGTAACTTAGGGAGTACAACAATGTAGAAGAAAATATTTATGGGTCACGACAACAAGGCCATGTTAGGTACCCATGTACAACTACAATGCAATCTCTCATAACTAGAGAAAAGGAGAAAACCCTATGGGAGAAAAATCCTCTCCAAAAGAGAGAACATGAAGGTTGGAGAAGCGTTCAAAAAGATGTCCTAAAATCATGAACATGAAAATTGTTGAAGCATGAAGAATCTGTAGACAAATGTCGATGACTGATATGGTGTTTTATCTGATGATATCCTCTGAAGAAGATAATGATCAGGAAGACAACAATCTGTATGAGTTCTCCACATGTCACTTCTCGAACATTGATTAGATGACAATAATGGAAATAGCATCTGTCGATCGAAGATACAGACGACACAAGAATCTGCATGAGTGACTTTCACTACACAACCAATGATGTTGTTTGAGTGATACCAGTTTCACTTCTCAACCATGTTGAAAATGCAGGTGCAATAGTATTAAAAGGAATCCAAGAGTGTTTCAGCACACTTCAAGCAAAACCGAGGAGCCTCCACAAAATTGGAATGCAAGAGTGTCTCAATGCACTTCAAACGAAACCAAGGAAGCATTAGCATGAACAATATGATACCCCCCATAATGATGACTTGGGTGAGGCTTGACAGATCCACTAAAATGATGTGTCACCATGTTATGCATAAGGGATAAAATATGTATCTGCAACTGAGAAAAGGGTGTGTGCAGTCAAACTACACACTCGCATGAGGCAAGAATATCAATGATTTTTTTGTTGTTGTGGATGAAATCTCACCGTGACAAAGATGTGATTGGCAAACAAAGGCTCTACACAACCCCCCATGACACTTTATAATTTAGTGCGAGTACAATATTATGGCACATCATGTGTGCAAAAGGTGCCCAAAAGAGATGGCACTGGATCTAATGTGTCTACAAGTAGTGTTGAGAAAAGATGTTCAACTGAAACAAAGGACAAAAATTCAAAAAAAAAAAAATGGCCCACCCCTCTTATGTACCCAGGGACATGGGTTTGGTCCGTCATGGGACCATCAACTCAGCATGTCAGAAAAGAGTGCCCCTCCCAGATGGAGAGGGCCCAAGAAGAGCTAAATGGGTGAATGGGTCTGATGGTGGCTCTGCATGCCACCCCCATATCCTCCAGAAACCATTGAAGACAAAAGCATAACATTGCGAGCCACAATGTAAATCCACACAAAAGTAGATATAGAGAGGTGCTTATGAAGCACAAGCAAGGCTCTTAGTTGCTCTATGTGACCAGAGAAGTACGAGACTTAAGATTGCTCCATTTGACCACAAATGATGATCATTCTTTGAAGCACAGGCTAAGGAATGCGCAGGTGCTTCACAGGCCTATTTTCCATAAAGCAAGAGAGGACGCAGCTGCATTTTGTCACCAAGATGGCCGAGCCAATAATTATCTACCCAATCGCTGGTCTTCAACGCCAAGTGGTCTTGCATACAGTAGCGATCAAAGGTCCACAACTTCCAAGGCACCAAGTCTACTTCAATAGAAGATGCAACTGCCAGTTGACCACCAGTCAGAGAACAGGAACGCTGATCAAGAAGGCCAAATTGGCCCCAGCTCACAAAGCATTCAGTAGCGCGCCGGATTAGAGAGATCCCCTTCGCCGACCAAAGCATAAATGCGCTGACCATGAATAATAAAAAAACTGTCGATTGAAGATATACAAAATCTCCACACTTTGCATAGTGGGACCAGACAATTAAAGAATTATTGTGCCAGTCAATATAATACAGATCAGCCATAGACACAATAAGGTGCTTGCAACAAAATTTCAATAATGGACGCTGATTTGAATGCAACCACCATGCGGGCCCAATAGAATGCTAAGCGAAAAACATGGCTCTAGTGGCTTGGCTCTACAATGCACAATGAGGCGGCAAAAGACATGGCTCCAGCAAGACCAAGCAAAGAAACGTGGGCAAAGAAATCTGTAGCCAATGTTCAACATGATTGGAGAATTCACAGATGCTGGCAGTTGCAAAAGAAGCTATGGCGGCAGATACTTCTATAGAGACTGAAGTCACTTCTCATGTGAAAGTCGATCAAGGAAGGATCAGGAGAAAAGAATGAATCGCGATCGCATTAGAAGTGGAGATGGGCGAGAGAGGCACTGAACGCTTCATTCCAGCTTATCACCCTTTCATGTTTGCGATCCTACTAGAGACAGTGTTCCAATCCGCTGAATAAATTTAGGCTGTAAAGAAATCAACATCGATGCCTTTACACAGAACTATCTTCAATGCAAAATTCCAGAAAGGAGCCCTGACCAAGTTGAGTGAGTAAGAAAGTGCATAAGTGTCGATCCAGCATTGATCCGATGCACTCTCTATCACAGATCTAAGAAAAGCCAAATAAAGAAACCGACTCCAGCCACACAAGTTGACTCAGCGTCGTTCACAACCGTCTGCAGCCGTTCACAGTCGACTCCAACCGTTTGTGGTATTCACTTTGAAATAGAAATAAAGCAAAGAGGTCTACGATGATGGGACACAAACAAGGCATGTGCAGGCCCACTAACCACCCGATCTCTGCTGATTCTAATGTATAAAGCTAGACAGCTATGGAAAAGTGCTCAGTCAAACAAGACAATAAAGCCTCTGCAAAAAAATACGTCTATCAATGTTGACAGCAATCATTTGATCGGCCAATAATCAAGGCTCCATGAATCACCGTGAACTCATAAGGACACAGACCAACTGGTTAGCAATACAGGCTGACAAATGTGTGGTTGCCATCGGTCGCTTTGTATATGCAGGATTCCAAAAAAGCACTCGTGCAATGGATGGTGATTGGGGAAGCTTGAAAGACTTGATAGAAAGCCAAAACCAATTAAGACAAACCGTGCCAATCAAGGTTCATACTTATATCTCTCCCTCTCTCATTCTCTCCTTTTTTATATATTTACATCTTCTATTTGCACTCTTCTCCCTCTCTGTCCTTTCCATCTCCCTCTTCCTCTCAATCTCCATCTCCACACCTCTCTATATATCCTTACACTATATCTTGCTCTTTCTTCTTCACTCCTCCTTCTTTCTATTCCTATCTCTTCAACCTCACACACACACACAGCCTATCTTTCCCCCTCACACACACATTATCACTCCATTTAGACACATCTCCCTATCTCTATCCATCCATTTCTCCATGACCCCTTTCTTCTACCTTTATGTATCTATATAAGTATTTAAGTATTTGTCTCTCTCTCTCTCTCTCTCACTCTCAGTCTCGTATATTTATCACTCAATATATATCTATCCCTATAGCCCTCCTTATTTCTACATCTATATATCACACTTTATCTCTATCTTCATCTTTCTAGCTCTCATCTCATTCTTTCCTTATGTATCCTCTCTCTATATTTATCTCTACCATCTCTATCTACCATTTTCTTCTTTTTGTTTATCTATTAGGAAAAAATTGTCATTTTTTTTTATATAATTATGTATTTAATGAAACAACATTAAGTGGCCCAATCCAACATATTAAACGATTAAGATATATTTATCATTTTAAATTAGAATACTCTATAGTAAAAAATGGCTAACAAATTTTCAATAAGTCTTAATTTTAAAATCAAATAATCCACAAAATTTATATAAAAATGATATATGAATGATAAAATTTAAAATGACAAATGTTATTATTTAGTCTTCCATTCATTCTCATGAGAGATGGGTACTCATGAAACATAGGTCAATGAGTTTGAGTGATTTCTAATAGAAATATCAAAATTTAACTTCCTCTCAAAAATATCTCCTACTTATTAAGTAATTTGTAACTAATACATATTATATTTACTATTTGTAAATTTTAAAAATAGTTAAAAATTAAAATAATTATATTAACTTCAAAGTACTGTAACTAAAGAAATTAAGAGATAAATTAAGTGCAAAGTCTTAATATTAATAAAAAAAAATATGCTAAAAAACATCCAAACAACACAAGCCCAAATCTTTTAGGGCTTTGATACCAATCTGATGTGGGACTCTAGTCTCATTGCTACTATAGAGTCAACTTGGCTATGCTCTGAGATCTTTCTCCTAGATCTCTTAGGGTATTCACAACCCTAAACTGAGGTAAGTCACTATCAGCTTTACCTCCCCTTCAAGACTCGGTCCCCATCGACATGTTATTCATCTTCATCACTGAACCTACACAAATAGATTCATTCTACTCACTCAATCAATGTTTTCTGAACATTTATTTCATTCTCTTCCCTAGCCGGACTATTACCGAGCTCTCCTAGGGTAAGATCTCCAGACTCATAAATGTTGCTTCTCCTACCAAAAACAAAAATGAAACTATGTACAAGGGCTCATCTTGAGTTCCATCCCAACACATGATTCTCACCATGGATTTAGGAATCTCAAGGGGTCATTAATGTTTACAAACTAGAACAGGTGAAGAGCTAATAAATTTCAAAACAAAAATAAATTAAACTAATCTACTTGCATGCAAAATGAACAACAAAGCTTGATATTCCCTAAACACACAGTCTGCAACTTCTCATTTCTAGAAACAAAACCAAAAAATACCATAATCTGCAACTCTGTCACTTCCTTCTCTGCAACCACTACTACTTCTAAAAGAAGGCTTGGGATGTCATTATTAACCACCCCATCATTGGAACAACCTTAACTGCCCACTCATTCATAAGCATCTCTTCAAAAACCGTTACAACTGCCCATACTGTCCATTAAAGACAAGATCCACTTTTCACGGGTCGTTACGACTGGATTCACCAAATAATAGTAATGCAAACCGAGCACCAGTCTTAACTGGGTGCCAGTGTTAACCGAGTGCCAATGTTAACTAAGTTTTAGTGTTAACCGAGTTCCAGTGTTAACCGAGCGTGAGTCCTACCAACTAGCTCACACACACGCAACTAAAAGAAACCAACTAAGCAACTAGAGTGTATGTTCATTAGGTTGACCCATTTTTCCACTCAGTCATTACAAGAGTGAATGACCAAAACACTTTACAAACCAACACAACTAATCTAAGAGTTCTTAAGAGTCTTTCACCCTAGTTATTTAGGTGATGCTGCACCATTAATCCTCCATCTACAGTGCTACAGTGCTTGTATTTTGTAGTCAGGCTTCTCTGTAAGAGGGAATCTATATTTTTTCCATCTATATGGAAACCTCTATGTGTTATGCTTTACTTGATTACCCTATTTATCCTAAAAACTATTCAATTTTTTTGCATCTTTAACTATTATTAACTCCAATCTCCAATTTCACTACTATATGGTTAGTACGATTTTCTATCAGCCTAAGGAGTCTATCTACCCCCTTCAATTCTTTACCTTTTGTCATTCTTTTAAAAAATTACTTGTTGAGCTATAATATGCTATGATACGTTGGAATTAGCCAAGCCAAGGTTAAAGAGTCAGTACTCTTAATTAGTTTACCTTATTTATCTAATTTTTTATCTATTCTAAAAATAAATAATATGTAATTCCTCAAATTGAAATTTATGAAACATTCCATTGAAACAACACTTACAAACATATATA
>MU223757.1:608178-619312 GCA_018584345.1 Thuja plicata
TGAAATTTATATAATCCATTCTCCATTTTACCAATTGCAGTCACTTTATAATTATTGTTCACATCCTTGATTAAACATTTGTCATTGTAGAACTCTATTTTATATCCTTGATTTGCAATTTGAGATACAAAAAGTAGATTTGTTTTCAATTCAGGGACTAACTTCACATTTTTGAACACACCATTATCAACTTTGACATTTCCAGTCCCTTTAACTTCTAAAGCACTATTATTTCCCAAGTATATTTTTTTTGCACTACTTTCTCTTATTGATTCAAATTGCTCCCTATTATGAGACATGTGTTGTGTAGCACCAGAATCAATAACCCAATCATCCAAAAGAATTATTTTCTTTAAGTGCAGCACAAAAAACATTTCTCTTATAATCAACAAATTTAGTAGACTTGTTTGTCTTCTTCTCTGTATCTGTATTCTTTTTGAAACATTCATTTGTTTTATTACCCATCTTGCCACAATAATTGCATTTCCATTTACTGAACTATTATAATCCATACTTTTATTTTCACACTTCCAATTTCTTTCTTTAGATTGATTATCTTGTGACTTTTTGTAGTATTGCTTTCCTTACATTATGAATGCTTGAGATTCACTATCAAATGATTCTCTTTCTTTAATTTGTCTTTTTTCTTCTTGAACTAGTTTAGCACATAATTCATCTGATTTAATACTTTTTAATTTGTCTGCAGTATCTAATCCCCTTATAAATGACTGATAAGATCCTGGAAGACTTTGTAGTATAATTTGCACAAAATCTCTATCATCTATATCCTTTCCAAGAGAAGAAAGCTCATTTTTCTTTTCCTTTAATTTACTTAGATGGGGGACTAATTATGGTGAACTTGACAATTTCATATTATATAACTTTGTGGTGAGAGATAAGATCCATACATCACCTGAATTTTGATATAAATTCTTCAAAATATCCCATACTTTCACTCCACTTCTCTCATTATGAACTTTTGGAAAAACTTCTTTTGAAAGTGTAAGCTTGATAAGTGCTACTGCCTTTTTATCTCTCTTATCCCAATTTTCTTGATCTTTTTCAGGATTTGCTGGTCTTTGTTCACTGCCAGTAACAATCTCAAAACAATTTTGAAGAGTTAGAGTAATTTCTATATGAGATACCCAATCATAATAATTTTTCCCATTCAATTATATTGTGGGCAGAGAAATACCAAGATAATCCATTATATCAAATTCTCTCATTTTTGGATGAGAATGAAACACACTTCAAGATCTTTAATACCCAGAAAAAATAGAAGTTTCTCACCAATTTTTGTGAAGAAATTTTTCCCTTTACTGCTGTATATTCACTTCCCACAGACAAATTAGTGCTGCTCAACCAAATTGCAGCCTGCAAAAAAGAAATCAGAAGTCCACACTACAAATTCTTTCCCAAGATTGATGTGTGCTCTGATACCATGATGAACAAATAAAAATCAGAATAAAATAGAGCAGATTTGCACAATAAAAAAATAGCAGAACAGAGTATAGCTGTGAACATAACAGAGCACTATAAAACACATCAAACATAGCAATTTACCAACACTATTATAATTTCATTATACCAATCATTATACAATCTTGCATACAATGCAGAGCGGACTATTATATTTATAATCCTTTTTGTAGACTTCTAGAAAGTTTTGAAGGAGCTACGGTGAAGAGAAGAAGAGAATTCTGGAGTCTTCCTTCCAGAAGTGTTAAGAGAGTTCTAAAGAATTCTAAAGTATAATAAATGCTCACCAACTGAGCATAATAAACATTATTTATTTCAACACTATCTTATTGCACTAAAAAATGCCACAAACTAAAGATTCAAGAAACATACAGCAAGATTTTTATTCATAAGCAATTACTGAAGACACTGGGCCTAAAAAAGCCTGAAGCTGGAGAACTTAAGATCTCTTAATGGATGGAACAACCAACTAACATAACTTCTCCTGTGAGAAAATAACAACAACCGAAATTGGTGAAGCATAGTGTCCTTAATATCTATTAATTATTGTCTTTTACCTTCTTCAAGAAGCACTGGCTTTACATCAACAATCAGTGTAGACCAGTTCAACCATAATTAAAATCATAAAATCTACTACATTCCAAATATAATCCAGATACATACGATAACTTGACTGCAAGATAACCATTATAACCATGAAAACTCAGATCAGTATGCAAGTGCAAAAAGGATGTGTTTTTTTTCATTTTCACATGAAATCAAATCAGTCAGCATTTAATCATCGGTTGCTTGTTTCATTGTGAATACAATGTAAAAGGGAGTGTGTTGTAGTTTAGGATAATATATTTGTAAAGAAAATTGCCATATCTGATTTGGGATACATAAAGCAAAAAAAAATCCTTTGGAGGCACCGAAAGTATTGTTGAATCACCCAATCAAACATTACTGGAAGAGTAAAATATTTCATCATATTTCTGATGAAGAGGATAGTGAACTGGAGACTATCTGTAGTATTCGGCATCTTCTTAAATCCGATCTGCGAACAGAGCAGTAAGAGTAATCAAAGTCAGAGCAGTTGGAGTCTCTATACTGGCTAAAGGCATTGAATTATCCTTTAGCTTTAGTTAAAAGGAATTTGAAACTAATAACGTTGATTAATACACTTCTTCAATGTAGTATAATGTTACTCCTTAAGGCTTTGGATTCCAGAAGATATTTGTCAAATGGAATATAAAAATGAGGAGGTCATGATATCTGACTAACAATGTGATGGCCAATCTTGTACCCATATCTGTCAAAGGAATAGGTGATGTACAATAGTATCTAGCACATGGAAAATGCCTAATTGATAGTGATTGTAATAGAGTAATTTTTAAATAGTGGTGGTCAGTTAGCTATTGTCAATGCAAAGTATGATACACTAATCACAACCATGCCTTATTGTGAACTCTTTTTTACTCCCTAAATGCCAGCAACCAGAAGAACTTTTCATTTAGCATCCAATTTCGGAAAAGTTTGCAATTATATTAGTGATTGATTTAAATGAGTTGGTGTGAAAAATGTAAAAAACGTTCAAATAATTCTTAGAATATTGTAGTTGATGAGGTCACATTTATGAGTCATTTTATGAAACATTTTGCCTTCGAAAAGGAGGGAGCCATGCTATTGGAGGAATGGCTCAATATGGAGAGTAGCTTTGGCAGTCTCTGGTTCAAGAAATTCTAGCCAGAAAGTTGACACGGTAAAGAGAAATCGTGGCCGAGGATGAAACACCTAATGGGTATGGTTTGCTTGATCTGTGGTCTTTTGTAAGTAGAGCCAAAGGTAACTTTTTATCCTACTATCATATGCTACTACATTCTTTACATTCCAGCTATGATGAGTGACATGACTATATCTTTCATTTTGAGTCTATAGAAACTAAAGAGCAGCAATCAAAATGAGATGAGATAAAAAACAATATACAAGATCAAATAAATGAGAATACTGAACAGAACAGAGGATACTCTGTTTTATGACAGCGAAAAAACTTACATTTATTGCAGCATGCTTCTCGTATATAAATTACATTTCAGCAACAGCTTTATTCAAACTTAACAAATATAAACTAACCCTATCTTCTAGTTAAGAGAGTCAGCTATGGCTGTTGACGTAAAAATATTGGGGGTGCCTGTAAGTGGGAGAAGCAGAAATCTGTTTCTGATCTAGATTGGAAAGCCAAACCTTAATTAAAATTTGTAAGCAACTTAAGAAAAAGAGGATGCATTGAAGAACTATTAGCATGGAGAGTGGATTGAAGAGTGATTTTTTCCGATATGGACGAGAGAGAGATGCGAAGAAGAGGAGAGCAGAGCTAATACTGAAGACGTGCATGGAACGTCCTCAGGACTTAGCACAAGTATGAGAAGGACATTTTTGGGAGTATGCAACAAAGCTTGTGAGCAATTTGTACTTCATAATGCTTAATCATCTATTTGTACAGCTGTAAGTTAGAATTATGAGGAAACAAAACGTACTGGCATTCAACATGACCATTATATATCTATTGTATTTAAAAAGCATGAGTAGTGAGCTATAGCTTTGTCAAATTTTGTATTTCTATCCAAGGAGGTGAAGAGGTTGTTGTGCACATGCAGCAATATTGATGTGCTTTGTCTAAGTCAATTGGATCTCAATTTTGAGTCCACATACTGGCCCTAAAAACCATTTGATTATTCTTTCAAGCCCTGCTCGTATCTAAATGCAGAGTTCGACAAGACAAAACAATAATTATTTGGACATTCACTTCAACCTGGCATACAGATTAATAAAATTCAATGACAAGAAGGCAGAAAAATGATTAGAATCCTTACATGTATGGAATACTGCAAAACGATATCCGCGAGCGCCGCCAATCCACCCCACCAGAAGGAAAAACACAAACCTCAGATTATATGCAACTCGTTCTAAAAAAAAATCTCAATCCTCCACAATCAGACTCCGTCACAATAAAGCCCTCAAAAAAGCCTCACAAAAATCGCACAAGTGATACAGGGCTAAAAAAACAGAACATGACGTTGTAGTGGTGGATAGGTTAAAAATACTCAGCAAAAAGGGAATAGTTCATAACATCTCTGATCAAATTATGATTTAACAGAGAGCACTCACAAGCATTTTTATCTCAATAGCAATCGATGCAAAGAAATGCCCGAAAAGCCCACTTGACTTTAACCCCAATTTTTTAACGCCATAGCAATTGTTACACACTGTACCCACTAAAGATTTCCATAATGAACAGAATGCAGGAAAAGGGAAAAACAGAAAGACAAAATAAACAAGGTTACCTTTGAATCCAAAGCGAGCTTGAGTTGGAGAGCACAATGTCGAACGATTCATTTCGAATACTAAGCAAATACAAGTCGATGCCCTCGATGTGAAGGCAGCATGCAGAAGCCACGTCTAGTACCCGGCAACAACATGTCGCTCCCTTGCCACTGCTCGCCATGACCTCCCAACTTCATATTTTCTGCAGAATTTTCTGTGGAGAAAAACGAAAAAGACTACTGGGAATAAAGCCTTGGACGAATGAGAAATTAGAAATATTGTGTCCAAAAATTGCGTTTATTGGGGAAATATTGAATTGAATTATTTTTGTGGGAATTGTTTAGCCTTTGCACGGTTTTCTAGAAATGTCTTATTGCATAGCATTAGCTAATCTCTATATCTATATAAAATGCACCAAAGACAAAAATAAAAATAAAAAATTAGACACCTGAAAACAGAACTAATAAGTAGAAAGATACCTTGATTTTATAGTTACAATGTAGCTATGGAAAATTGCTTGGGCCACTTCATCAATATCAAAGATAACTATGAAATTGACCACGAGGATGCGATGACGAAGTTATTTGTGCAATCTTAGGATCCTTAGTTAAGAGAATCGTATAAGAATTATCGAGAGTAGTGTTGATTCCCAAGATAAATTCTTGAGAGTGTTGAGAATCGTATAAGAATTATCGAGAGTAGTGTTGATTCCCAAGATAAATTCTTGAGAGTGTTCAAATCATAGTATAAAGATTGTATTAACCCTAAGTTTGCAATCCATGAGTTGGTGAGCGTCAAGGAGGAATAAATTAAGTAGTAGTGGATTTTAATAGTAGATTTATTCACCAATAAGAGGCTTTAACCAGACTACTAATTTTACTATCATATACAGTGCAATGATTCATGCAATTACAGACATACCATTAAAGCAGTGAACAATAAAAGCCAGGCTTGCAAAGAAGACGTCACTATACCACAGAACCCACAAAGCTCCCTCCTTAAATTACAAATGCAGAAAACAAAACAACAGAAGCAACGTCACACCAATCCTGCTAACAGTAATAGGCAAAGTGATCATCATTTGGATTACCAAACTGAAGACAGAAAAATGGGTATCTAGGTTAAGTGCAGCAGCAGTTGCCAATAAACCAACGGTACTCATCTTTCATGCTCGCAATACCATGCTCCGGAAGACCATTGATATCCACCTTCACACACATTAAATCCACTCGAAGCCTGCACGCCATTTCATCACATCTGTAACTCCACCCAGATTTGTTCTCATTACACCTGCTGCAACTGAATGTTCCACCTGTCTCCATGATTAGCTGCACAGGATGTTCTTCATGGCCGCCATAATTGAGAGTAGTGGGTAGCGAAATACACAGAGGATGAAGCCTAAAAGGCCTCAGTGAATTTGGCCTAGGCAATTCATACATAAATCCTTTTAGTGCCTCCCCACAGGCATCACACCCATGTCTAAAACAGGTCTTCTTTCGGAATTTAAACTCCTGGGCTGGGTAAAAAGGATGGACAAAAATGTCTGGATAAGCTCCGCACACCTGGTGGAGTATGAAGTTTTGGCAGGAGCTGCAGCGGTAGCCAATATTGGCTCCATATTCTTTGCACCCATTGCATTTGTAAGGAGAAAGACCTTCACACAGGGTAAGCTGATGGTTATGGCGAGGATTACAGTTGGAGACAATTGTGGGATAGGATTCCATTATGCTAATCTGTATAGACTGTTCTTTAAACACAGGAAAATATTTATTTCATTTTCCTAGTCCAAGTTGTACGAGTTGTGGCTTGGTTCTACTTTTCTAGTACTCAATGGGTCATTCGATCCATGAAGTTTACTGGATGCTGCGCAGAAATTTCTGATACTAAATATTAAACACTCTGTAGTGTTGACTCACAAATTAGTACTCCCAATAAACTAATCCCTCATTTCACTCCACGCCAAGCATAAAATTTAGTTATTCATTTACGAAGGCTCTTGGAAATGAAACAGTGGGAATCAATGACTGCATGTCTTATTTTATTTGAACTTGTATCCTCCAACTGGACTATATATATATATATATATATATATATTTATTTATTTATTTTTATTTTTTTTGGATTGATTGATTAGGTGAGGACCTTCCTCACCAAATTTAAAATGTAATTTTGATTAAGGGAAGTCTTCTTGTTTGAAAGGGAGTGGTGTTTATTTAATGTAGTTTATATATTTAAAATTCAAATATTTGTCAAGGTAAATTTTTATATAAATATAAAAGCTTTTATTAATGTAGTTCTTTTAATGTGATTGGTGAAGAGTAGACCTCATGACCTCATGCCTACCACATGAAGTGCTTGCCAATTGAACTAAGACCCCAGCCTTTATAAATATATTTATTAATAAATATCTTTTTAATTTTTTTTATTAAAACTGTAAATTTTTATAGTTGCTTTCACAATGTAAATTAATGTTATATAAAAATATAAACTACAAATTCTTTAGTAGCTATTGAAAAATATGAAAAGCAAGAGAGTTTAAGTGAATATAAAATCCCAAATTATAGTTTCCAAGATATGAAAATTGGTTCTTGCTAGTACAGTTTACAACACTTACCCTAACACTTTATCAATCTATTTCAACTGCAAATGGAAACAAGGCATAGTCTAAAAATTTTACCTCCTCTTGTTTCGCTGTAATAACTTTCTTGTCAATACTTGCACTCTTTATCCTTGTATCTATACTCAGATATCCCTTCACACGATCCTATTGTTTTCCTTATCGGACAATATCACCCACTGTGTCTTCTAACCTCCTTCACATTTTGCATACTCTGTTTTTCTTTCAAACACACCTCCTTCTTTAGCCAGCATGACTCCCCATACCAAGTGAAGTCAAGAATGAAGGACATTTAGGGCAGCAACCTATTGAAGAGGAAAATAGAAGCAAAAATGTTAATTTTGATGGCAACCATCTACACACATCTATGTTTTGAAAGCACGTGATGGCAGACATCCGCACACGTATGCTATGATTTCAAATAATAGCAGATTTTTATAGACTTACTATCATAACGGAGATAAAGGCTTAACAACAAATAAACATCTATGTAACATATTCTAGGTGGCAAGAACTTAAAGTAAACCAGTAAATAAACAAAGCATGAAAACTGACAGTTAAGTCTAATCCTATTACAATTGATAATCTTGAACCAACCACAAATCAAACATTAGGAATTTGATATTTCTTTTATTTTGTAAAACAAGTTATATTACTCAATCGATCTTTAGGGAATTCTAATTTCTCCTTAACTAACCTGATTATCCTTCTCAACTTGGCTTGCTCTTCAATACTTCCCAGTTGAAGGTTTCGTCCACCATTCTTTCCTTTACTCAATGCACAAGTTCTTAAATAGTCAAACCAGATCGTCGTGCTCCAACCCTTAGTCTTGAGCTGCCCTTCATATTTTTGCTTTTCAGATCATTGAGACTCCATTTGCCTTCTTTGCTAGAGCCAAGAACCCTCTGTCTATTCCATGAGCCTCTTCCTCTTTCTACAGTATGAATCTCTCCTTTTTAGTGGTTCATGCCCCCTCCTAGGCATTGCCAGCTCTACAACTACACGGTAGTTACCTTCCTTGAAAACCTTTTCTTCTCCTCACTTTTATTATCGTGGCTCTTCTCATTGCATCATTTGTCGTGTTTTTTTTGGTGATGTTTATTACTTTTGATCCCCTTTCATATTCCCAAAGGGATGGTTACGATTGTTCAATAGTTTCTAATGGACTCATTTTGTTCATAGGCTGACATTTTTTCATTCTCTCCAATGTCATATCCTAGTGCATTTTTCATGTCCACATTTTATAACTACTTTTGCTCCCAAACTGATTTCTAAACCAAGTTCTAATTAAAAGCACAAACCTAAAATATGTAAGCATAGATTTTTTCGGATGCTCCTGCATCAAATTCCCTAGGAGACTAAAGAAAGCATGTGCTCCTACACATGTAATCATTAAACCAAAATGTCTCCACTATGTTCTTTTCTTTTTCATCTTCCACAATCGTTATGGACCAACTGTCATGCTTCCTTGACTGATGTCATATTTACTGTTTACTATTCCCTCCAAACTTTCATTACCCCTTCATCCTCACAAAATTTAGTATAAACAATATTGAAGAGTTCCATGTCTTCAATACTTTCTTTCATAATCCCCATTGTTAATTTTGTCAAATGAAAGAGAAGTGTTTCTCAACAACTTTACATCTACCTCTTCTACCGCAATAATTGTTTTTATCGTATGTTGCAATTTATGCTTCTACATCTTGCACTATCTTGTTTGTCTTTATATCTTCAATTTTTTATTTCCAGATTCTTTCTCTATTGCTACAAATCATACCTGCAAATCTTCTTCTTTATTATTATTTACTATACTGCCTTCCAATTCTTTCCCTACAACTTCTTCTTCCTACTTTCGTAGGCATTTGTCCTCTTAAATTTCCACTTGACAAAAACGACCCTCAAAACATATATACTCTAATACCCAATGTTGGCTCACACCTGCACACTTATGCTATAGTTTCAAACAATGACAAACTCCTACAAGCTTACTGTCAAAACAATGACAGGAACTTGGCTAGCAAAATGACAGTTTTCCTATAACTAACACATAATCAGATGTATGCAAATAGGAATTATAGTGAATCAACATAACGAACAATAAGTAGGGACTCAACAACCAATCCCATTTGGATAACAAACAATGAACAATAATAATTTATTTATTTATTCAATCTTTCACAAGGATGGTAGAAATTCATAAAAAATACTACATTCAGCAATGCGGGCCTGAGCCAGGCCACCGACGAGAATCAATAATGGGGTTGTAGTTTTGGCAGAAGCAGAGATAAGTTTTTCTAGCGACAGCCGGCCTGTGCAAGCTAGCTGCTGCGTCTACCCACGTATATGAAGGGGTGTGCTCGGTTGCTGTGGTGTGGGGGTGGGTGTTTGGTGGCTGCGGAGTGTTGTGCAACTTTCCCCTGAGGTCGGGGCGGGGTTTCAGGGTTTGTTTGTTTTTTTTTTTCTTGCAGATTTGCTTGGTGTTAACATAGGGTTTGGTGAGAGCAGAAAGATCTGCAAAAGTAGAATAAAATCAAGCCCATCTAGTAAGGGAGTTTGTTTGCTGGGCCCTGATGGTTGCGAATGGGGTTTCCAAGAGTCTCATTCTTGCTGGAGCCTCAGCTGGTGGTGGATCTTCTCCCGGGGTGAGCTCACAGGCAAAGGAGACATTTTATGTTGGAGAGAATTTGAAGTTGAATAAAGTTAATGGTTGCCTTCCACATAGCCTGGATCGGCCTGTGCAAGTTATCCCTCCGGAGGCAGTAATGGAAGATGTGGACTATTTGGCCAAACATGCATTGATATGCAAGTTTCTTGGTATCCAGATTTCCCTGTCGGCTCTAGAAGCCTGGATTCGCCGTTCGTGGCAGGTGGAAGGTGATATGGATATTATTTTGGCTGGTAATAGCTACTTTTTGGTGGCTTTCTCTTGCATGTCAGATCGGGACAGTGTCTTTGAGGGAGGCCCATATTTTTATGACCGTGTGGGACTTTTCGTCAAACCTTAGCACACGGGGTTCAACTCTGCTGAGGATCTCCCTTCGAGGGTTCCTATTTGGGTCCGCCTGCCGCGGCTTCCTTTGGAGTTCTATCGCAAGGATATCCTTCGACAAATTGTTGCTTTGCTTGGGAAGCCGGCTACTATAGCACATCAATCACTGGATAAAAAGGTTATTTCTTATGCCCGTATTTGTGTTGAAATTGATTTAAATAATCCTTTTGCCAGATTCTTTGGAAATTTGCCTAGGCTCTTCTTCTTGGATTCAACAGCTAGACTTTGAATCCCTTCCCTTTCAATGTCGCATTTGTCATGAGTATGGTCATTTATAGCGCCAATGCCCTCAAGCCTCTAAAGGCAATGGTACTCCTGGCGGGTTCTCAGGCCCAAGGATGGCTAATGATGGTAAGGGGAATGGTCAAACTGTTGGTACTGGAAAAGGGAAAGTTCAGACTGATAGTACTGGTAAAGGGAAAGCTCAGATGAATACTTCAAGTCAAGGGTAAGGGCCAACAAACACTATGGGTCCTGATAAGGAGGGTTTTATCCCTGCTCGCAACCGTGCTAAGGGAAGGGGTCAAAAGTGACCTCATCTAGATCGGCAAGTGGACAAAGGGTTCAATCGATTTGAGGTGCTAGACAACATGGTCATAGAAGAAGGCATTCCTGCAGATGCTCAGTGTGGGGTTACTGGCTCAGATGGGAGGAGTTCTATTCTTAATGGCAACCAGGATGTTGTA
>MU223757.1:622335-656943 GCA_018584345.1 Thuja plicata
TTTTGGAGTGATTCCTGGAATGGGCATCCTCCTCTCTTGTCCTCTCATCCACACTTACAGCCTCTTTGTGATTTTTTCCTTTCTGTTGGATGGAATAAGGTGGCTCATTATAAGGAGGCTCATAACCTGGGCCTTGTTGTTGGTTACAGATGGAAGAATTCTTCTGATTGGCCACTGGGTGGTTCTCTGGGGGATCGGTTGGAGCTTTCTCAGATCTTGGCTTCTAGGGAGTGCAGCTCTCTGCAGGAACCTGATGTTTTGTCTTGGGGAGGTGCTTCTTCTGGCAAGTATTCTGTTTCTTCAGGGTACCTTGCGCTAACTAAGCAACTGCTCAGCGAGGTGGAGGTTTCTTGGTGGAAGAAAGCTTGGAATAGCTTTTCTTGGCCTAAGTGTAACTTTTTCCTCTGGATTCTGGTTTACAATCGCTATCTTACTTGGGAGAATATTTGCAAGACAGGCTTCCAGGGGCCCTCCATCTGTGTCTTATGCCGCAATAGTGAAGAGACTGTTTCCCACCTTTTTTTCCAGTGCTCCTTTGTCAAGCAGCTTTGGCACTGCTGGTGGAGTGTGTGGGGATGCTTGTGCTGGCATGTTTCTTCCTTGTTCGAGTTTTGGGACCGCCTGGGCCATCCCCCTTCCAAGACCTCTTTTCTTCAGGTTTCTTGGACTATTGGCCCTTCCTTTATTTGATGGCATGTTTGGCTTGAGAGAAATAGGAGGATCTTTCATGATGTGCAGCTGGGGATCAGGCACCTATGGGGGAAAATTGTTCATTCTCTTCATGAAACACTCCTAGAAAAATGTGACTTTTGTGGAGGTTTGGACCCTGGAGATGCTAGTATTTACTCACGCCTTTCCTTTCCTCTTTAGGGCGGTGCCCCCTCTCTGCCCCACAGATGCGCTGGGAATAGAGCCAAGTAGCGCTCTCAGCGTGTTAATCGTGAGGGGCATTGGACTCCTCCCTAGTCTGGAGTTCTTAAAATCAACACTGATGGTTCTTCTTGGGGAAATCCTGGACCGGCTAGCATTGGGGGAGTTGGGTGTGATAGCTCTTGTGATGTTCAGTTTTTGTTCTCTATCTACAAGGGTTACCATACAAACAACCTCATGGAAGCCCTTGTTATCTTGGTTGCAGTGGAACAGTGTTGTCAACGTGGATGGAGAAGAATTACCTATGAGATAGACTCACAGGTGGTAGTGAATTTATTGAATAGATGGAACCTTATGGATGTGGATTGGCATTTGGCTCTGGTTATTCAACAGATCATTCAGTTATGCAATTCTCTAGAATCTGTGTCTTTTATGCATATCCCTTGGGAGTGGAATGGTGTGGCTGATTGCTTGGCTAAATGGGCTTCCAAGCACACGCTAGATTGGAATATTGTTGATCATAGGATGCTTCCCCCTAATTTATCTCATAAGTTGGCTCAACTTGTTGACCAGGATAAAGCTCTTTAGTGCTCTTTGTTTCCTCTGCTGTTCTGTACTCTTGGGTTTCAATATAAATTTTACCCCTCTTTTATTAAAGAGCCAGGCCACCCAAACTAATCATAATGCTTCAGTTATGCTTCCTTCAGCATTCAACAACTTCCACATTCTATCTACTCACCATATTTATCTTCAAGCCCATTCTATCTCTCGTTCTTCCCTTCTCAAAATGGTCCAAAGTCTATCTATTCCCCTCTCCTGTACTGAGAAATCTTCAAATTCTCACCTTCTTGTCATTTCTTACTCCCAACTGATTCATATATTTCATTTTGCAAATATCACTTCACATGGTGCTTTTGTTTTCCTTTTCGGGCGATATCACCCATCCTAGGCAAACCCCGTGTCTTCTAATCCCCATGACATTCTGCATACTCTATTTTTATTTTAACCATGCCTCCTCTTTTTTCCACTACGACTCCCCATATTGTTTCTCCCCATTCAAAAATTGATCACTACCAAATAAGTCCATGGCTGCCTATTTCGATTGTCCACCTTTCTAGAAGAAAAAATTGTCTTAAATAACGGTTAACAACCACCATTTCCCTATCTTTCCATGTGGCCACAGGGGACAAATCTCACTAAAATGAATAAATTGGAAAGAAAATAGACCAAAATTTTATCGTTCAATATTATGCTTCTGCATTAGACTCCCCACGACAAAAAGTGGGCACATAGGAGTAACAACTAAAACTATGCCTCTCCACTTCTTTCTTTCTCTTTTTCAAACACCTCTCTGGCTCAATTTCCATATTCCTCCAACTTTCTTGCTCACTTATTTTCTCTTCTCTAATTAGGTTATCCTTTCTATTTTACATCCTTTTGTTGGGGATATGGAGCCCAACCGTCTTTGCCTTCCCTCCAAGAGACTCTGTCTCTTGGATTTCCTGCGGTGGCTTTCAAGAGTCTCCTTTTGGAGCTCTTTATTTATATTGTAATTGTTGTAACTTGTGACAGATTTTTGGATTTGATTAATATATTCTCCTGCTCAGTGTGGACGTAGGCAATTTGTTGAACCACAATAAATAGTGTGTACTCTATTTTGTATTCTTGTTTTCGCATTTGTTTTAGCTCTTCATCTTTCTCAATTGGTATCAGAGCAAGGCATTGCTGTTCAGAATTCAGGATTGAAATTCTGGGATTGTGGAAGAGCACAAAGTGCAGAAGTTTATAGGCAAGAATTTTGGCCTGTGGAAGGTGCAATGGAGTCACTATTAATTAAGCAAGATCTAGCGCTTGCTATAGAGGGGAAATGGAAGCAACCAGACACGATGTCTAATGAGGATTGGGAAACAATGGACAGGAAGGCAAGAGCGACAATTCTTCTTTTGCTGTCCGCAAATGTGTTGTTCAATATTACAGAAGAAACAACAACAAAGGCAGTTTGGGATAAGCTAAAAACTACTTATGCAATAGCGTCCACTGCAAACAAGGTTTTCATCATGAAGAAACTCTACAGTCTAAAAATGAAGGATGGTGGCAACATGGAAAATCATCTCAACGAATTTAATACTCTTCTCAGCCAAGCAAATTGGGTAGGCATGCCACCAAGCGATGAAAACAAAGTTGTCTTATTGCTATGTTCTTTTCCAGCAAGCTAGGATGGAGTTGTAACAGCCATAAGCACATCGTCTCTCGGCAAGAAAAAGTTAGTTTTTGATGAAGTTGCAGCTACTCTTCTCGGTGAAGACATGAGAAGAAAGAGTGATGTTCCTTTGTCTGGTGAAGCCTTAACGGTAGTGAGCATCGACAATAGAGGAAGGAACCATCAAAGAGGTAGAAACTCCAACAATAGAGGGAGATTGAAGTCTGCAAAAGGGACAGATTCAAAAGAAAGCAAAGGGGATTGCTGGTTTTGTGGCAAACCAGGCCACTCAAAGAAAAATTGTCGTTCTTACAAAAAGGCACAAGACAAGGTGCGGGCCAGCCAAGCAAATATTGTTTATGAAAAGGATGATTTCGGGATTTTAGTTCTCTCCGCGAGTGATGCTATTTCAGAATCATGGGTACTTGATTCTGGTGCATCTTTTCATGCTTCCCCACGCATGGAATTGTTCACAAATTACCAAGAAGGTAATTTCGAGAGAGTTTCTTGGGCGACAATAATGCTTGTGACATTATTGGAAAGGGTGATATTTAATTTTCATTACATGGAGGTTGACAATGGTTAAATTAAAGGATGTTCGACATGTTCCAAAATTGAAGAGAAATCTGATTTCTGTTTCTCAACTTCATACTCAAGGCTGCCATACATTCTTCAATTCGGATACATGGAAGATAACAAAGGGGTCCTTGATAGTTGCGAAAGGAGATAATGTTGGGAGCTTATATATCCTAGAAAGTAACGATGAAGTGGGAGCTGCTATGACAACGGTGGACAGCAACTCAGAGCTTTGGCATCAAAGGCTCGGGCACATGAGTCGGAAAGGACTCGATGTAATGCTGAAAAGAGATCAACTACCGGGGCTGAAACCTATTTATATAGAATTCTATAAACATTGTCTCTACGACAAACAGAAGCGGGTCAGCTTCTTGAAGACCGGTAGTGAGAAGAAGAGAACACCCTTGGAGCTTGTTCACACGGATGTCTTTGGACCCACTGAGGTAACCTCCTTTGGTGGGGCTAATTATTTTGTTACTTTTCTAGATGATTGTACAAGAAAGTTTGGATTTATATGCTCTCTAGGAAATCTAAATTTTTCTCTAAATTTAAAGTTTTTTAAGCTCTTGTTGAGAATCAAAGTGGACACAAGATTTAGTGTCTAAAAAGTGATAATGGAGGAGAATCCTACTCCTCAGAATTTGATTATTTTTGTGCGAATAATGGTATCCATCGAATCAAGGTTATTCCATTTACTCCACAAGAAAATGGAGCATCGGAAAGGCTGAATAGAACTATTCTTGAGAGAGCTCAGTGCATGCTCTCTAATGCTAGATTTAGTAAGGAATTCTGGGCTGAGGCGTGCAATACAACGATGTATCTCATAAATAGGAATCCTTAATCATGACTGGATTTTGGCAATCCGGAGGAGGAATGGTTGGGAAAAAGAATTTCATATTCTCACATCTGGGTGTTTGGGTGTGAAGTCTTTGTTCATGTGCCGAAAGAAAAAAGAACCAAGCCGGATTTTAAATCACAAAGGGGGTATCTTCATCGGCTATGGCGAAGATCAATATGGTTTTCGAATATGGGATCCGGTGTCTAAGAAAGTAATTTGAAGCAGAGATGTAGTCTTCAATGAGAAGACATTTCCAGCTCTTCTAAATCAAAATGAAGATGAAAATGCTCTGTTTAATGAGCATAATACACAAACATTCTCTGGTCTGAATGGTTCACACTCTGCACCTTGGACTAACATGGGTTATGGTGGACCTTTCAGCTTGCATGGACAGAAAAAGCTTGTTACATTGAGTTCACAGCTTGATTGGCATACGTCACCGTCTACGCTGAATGGAGGAAATGCATCAAATGGTTTGAGTGCCCACATTGGGAATTCTGCAGACACCTCAGCACAATCCCACACCTCTCCTAGCCCATCAAACACCACCAATTCCCCAGACCACATAGCAGATGACGTGGGGGAAGACCAACTAGCAGAGCACGTGGGGGTCTCTTCTCTCATCCCACGCGCTGGTCAAGCAGCAGATGATGTTGTTGATAGTCCTCCCTCTGCTAGCATGGAAAGGGAAGCAGGAGCTGCGGGTTACTTCTCATGCGCAGGGGAGACAATAGCACAAGTTGTGGGGGTCTTTAATTCCTCCCCACGCACAAACCAAGAAGGAATCACGGGGGCCTCTCCTTCACGCAAGGACAATGCAGCAGCAGCTGCAACAGCTGCTTCACCTCTGCCTGTGTCATCCACGCAGCAGTAGCTGCTACGAAGGTTTCCAGTAGCCCTCTGCCCACCTTGGAAGATGGCGCCACAGTGGGAAGAGGAGCTGCCTCTGCCACGTGCAGGATACAAAATGCCTCTGCGAAAACTCTGTTAAATAGAACAGAGCAAAGCACACCTCCTCCCACAAATAAAAATCCAGATTCACACAAACATAATCTTGAAATCGGGGGTCATGCTGCTCAAAATGATTTCACCATTGCAGATTTGGGCGAAAATGGCAGTCAAAATTGTAATTCTCAGAATTCACAAATTGATCTGGGACTAAGAAGATCAACTCGACAAAAAGACCTCCAGCGAAGTTCTTTGATTATGAGTTATTGGTGGTAGAAGAGGCAGAACCGTCTTTACTAGTGCCCGATCAATTGGAGCCTACAAATTACAAAGCTGCTTGCAGAGCTTCGGATTCGCAGAAATGGCAAGACGGGAGGAAATGGGTTCATTGGAAATGAATCAGACTTGGGACTTGGTGGCTTTGCCACCAAATAGACAAGCTCTCAAGAATAAATGGGTTTATAAATTAAAGGAAGAAGATGGCGGTTCGTTATCGGGCAAGATTAGTGGTAAAAATATATGGATAGCAGTAGGGTATCAACTTCAATGAGATTTTTTCCCCAATAGTCAAGATGACTACTATTAGAGTCATTCTAGGCTTGGTTGCTGCATGGGATCTTGAGCTGGAGCAGTTGGATGTCAAGATTGTGTTCCTACATGGTGATGTAGATGAAGAACTTTATATGATGTAGCCGGAAGGCTTTGTGAAAAAGGGGAAGGAACATCTTTATTGCAGGTTGAAGAGAAGTTTGTATGGAGTTAAGCAGGCCCCAAGGCAATGGTACAATAAATTTGACCAGTTTATGATTGAGCACAAGTTCATACGTTCGGAGGCTGATCCATGTGTTTATTATAAACAATTGCCCACTGGTGAATTTATAATTCTCTTACTTTATGTGGATGACATGTTAGTTGTCGGGACTAGCATGAAGATTGTTCGAGAATTGAAGAAGCACTTGGCCAGCAGATTTGCAATGAAAGATTTGAAGGCAGCCAAGAGGATACTTGGAGTGACCATTTCACAGGATAGATCCAAGAGGAAACTTTGGTTATCTCAAAAGCAATACATTGACAAGGTATTGGACAGATTTGGCATGCTGGAAGCCAAACCAATTTTTGTTCCTTTAGCATCTCATTTTTCGTTTGACTGCTGAAACGTGTCCCACAACACAAGAGGATACAAAATTCATGAAGGGAGTCCCTTATACTTCAGCAGTTGACAGCATTATGTATGCTATGATTTCTACTCGCCCGGATATTGCTCATGTAGTGGGAGTAGTAAGCCGGTTTATGAGTAATCCCGACAAGCCTCATTGGGAGGCAGTTAAATGGATTCTCCGGTATCTTAAAGGCACCTCTTTTCTCTCTCTCTCTTTATGCTTTGGGACAAATAAGCCAGCATTGCAAGGATTCGTAGATTCGGATCTTGGTGGAGATTTAGACAAGCAGAGATCCACCTCAGGTTATGCTTTCACATTTGCTGGGGCAGCCATTAGTTGGGGTTCTAGATTGCAACATTCGGTTGTACAATCATCTGCTAAAGCTGAATACATGGCTCTCTCCGAGGGGGAAAAAGAGATGGTATGGTTGTAGATTTTGTATAAGGAATTGGGCTTGCAACAATCATATTTTAATCTTTTTTGTGACAGCAGTAGCACTATATTCATGAGCAAGCATCCTACATCTCAGCGACGCTCGAAGCACATTGACTTGCGTTATCATTACATTCGGCATATGGTTGAAGAAGAAAAACTTCAAGTTGTCAAGATTGACACAAAAGTAAATCCAGCTGATGCCCTCACAAAGGTTGTAACAGAGGAGAAGTTTGAGTTTTTCCGAACTTCTCTCAGCATTTCCAGCATGTGATAGCAAGGATTAGAGTAGGGGAATAGCTTGTTACAGCAGTGGTTGGTCTTCAAGTGGGAGATTGTTGGGGATATGAAACCCAACAGTCTCTGCCTTCCCTCCAAGAGACTCTGTCTCTTGGATTTCCTGCGGTGGCTTTCAAGAGTCTCCTTTTGGAGCTCTTTATTTATATTGTAAACTCTATAACTTGTGACAGATTTTTGGATTTGATTAATATATTCTCCTGCTCAGTGTGGACGTAGGCAATTTGTCAAACCACGATAAATAGTGTGTACTCTATTTTCTATTCTTGTTTTCACATTTGTTTCAGCTCTTCATCTTTCACACCTTCTGCAACCTCTTCTTACCCATTCATTAAAACAAATGATTACACGAACATTTAAGATTTACATGCCTTTGAACTCACTCTCCCCATACATTGACATTCTGACATCATCAATATCTATTACATTTTCACTTACTATCTCATCTTCACTTTCTACAACTTCATCCATTGCCCTTTCCGGCCTCTCTTCCATAATGGCTATCATCGAGTCATCTTCCACTTCTTCATCTGTATCGGGATTCACAATATCACTACTAAAATCCACAGTACTATATTCCTTAGGCTATATCATATTTTTTTATATTAGCATAGAGTACCAACTATATTACAAGAAGTAATATAAAACCAGCAAATGGATCATAAGTATTACATCATACTAATGATGTTTTCAACCCCCACAGCAAAAAGGAATTGAGATTACAAAATTACAGCCTACAAGTCTCCTAAGAAGGAACTGCTGCTTTATACAAAAAGTTGCAGCCTACGAGTTACCATTTACATGTGGATATACTATGAATTCAAAATAGCAAGATTACTCCCAACCATCATTATTACTTTTATTTTCACTACTAGCTCATCCATCAGTAGTGTTCCTGTGTTCATAATTATTCCAACTGTCATTGTTGTTGGTGTTGTTCCATCTAGAGTTCAAAGCTTCACTTTGGTTTCCATCTCTCGTTGTATCTTCAACTTCTCTGCTCTGATTACCTGGCATACTATATTCTTGTGCAATATTGGTTCTACTATCAAATTTTCCTTCTTCTTGGGTCTCCTCCAGATAAGAGGAGGACTGAATATCTTTCTTGTAAACTATCATTGCTCCTTCTTTTACCATATTTAGCAATCTTTCCCTTGGAACTTTGATAGTAGCAGTGACCTGTGAAACAATGTAGAAATGGGTGAGTTTAATATAAAAATCGGTAAGATCCCTTCTCCTATCTTGGAAAAGTTTCTCGTTTCTCTTCTTTCAAATGGTCCACAAAATTTCAACAGTCAAAGTAAACCAAATCTTATTCATTTTGCAATCAAAGACCTCAACAAAACCAATAATGACTTCATGCCATGAAAAATAATTAAGAGCATTTCCAAGACATGGGGTATCCAAAGAAACTAGACCAGATCTTCTTAGCAAAAATACACTCAAAGAAAAGATGTTCAAAGGTTTCAGGACAATTACAGAGAGAGAAAGTGACACCTTGATACCCACAATGAGAAAGAAAAGAACGAACAACAATCTTTTTGAGGAAAAGCATCTAACAGAAGCACAAAATTTTAGGTTTAACATGTGAATGTTGGAAAACATAAAAAATAAAGTGTCATCTAGAGTCTGACCAACTAATATTCCAATTCAGATTAATTTTATTAAAGATCCACACATCCTCTTTGAGCATTCTGTATAATTGCTTACTAGAGAAATCTTTCAAACACTTATCATCAGATTATTTATCCTTATCAATCATCTGATTAGAATTCATAGTATTACCTAGAAAAAACATCCCACGGCCTTAGAGATAAGAGTATAAGTTTTTTGGGGGGAATTAGGGATTTTAAATTAGTCACTTATTTTAGCCCAGGATCCTAATCTCTTGTCAACCAAAATATCCTGTATAAGAGAAATGCCTTTTTTATGCCATTTTTTAGAAAAACAACACTGAGTCAAAGCAAGAGGTTTTCCATTCAAATAATTGCCCCACCAAATGGATCTCTCCACTATAGTCCATGAAGGGTTTTTTACAACGGCATTCTTGGAACAGATCACAGGTCTAACCTGGCACCATGCCTTCCATATTGACTTAAACACATTGGATCCATTAACTTTAATCCCAAACTCACCAAACACCAAGTCATACAGAGGGACACCCTTTCAGTACTTACCTTTTTTAATGGTAGATTTCTCAATATTATTCCTAATAAGCACTTTCCAGGGTTCATTATCGTTCAGTGCTTTGAGGATCCATTTAGTAGCAAGTGCAACTCCTTTAACTCTTAGGTCCCTAAGCCCGAGACCACCAATTTATTTCACAGCACAACACCAATCCCATTTGACACAATGCATCTTCTTGTTAGCCCTCCCATCTGACCACGAGAAGTCTCTTAAAGTCATTTCCAATTTATTATACTAACGGTTAGAAAATAACCAAGTGGAAGCATAATAGATAGCATGAGAAGAGAGAAATTTTTGAACCACATGTGTTCTCCTATCTATGGAAAACATATGAGTCTACCACTTAAGATGCTTATTTTCAATATTTCTATATACCCATTCCCACATATCTTTCATAGATGGATTTATGGCAAAGGGTATTCCCAAATACTTTACTGTGGTGGATCGACCTGTCCATTGCCAATCTTTGTTGCTTAGCCAACTTGGAGGAGTCTCTTTCCACCCCCAAAAAATTGGATTTTTGACGTGCATTTTTGCTCCTAAGGCTAGACAAAACAACTACAGCCTATTCAGAATATTATCAAAATTCTCTTCTTCAAGTACCATAAAGAGATCAGTATCATCAACAAATTGCTCTATAAGCAATTCATCAGTATTAGGAAGGTGAATCTCCTTGAAAAGAGGTCCAAAGTCATAACCTTTAAGAATGAATGATAATGCATCAGCTGCAATGACATACAAGGCAAGTGGAAGTGGACACCCTTGTCTAATAGACCTACCAAGAGGAAAAGGTTTTGATAGAGTCCCATTAACATCAATAACAGTCAAGGAATCCTTAAACAAGATACTGACCCACTTGCAAAAGTATTCAGGAAATCCAAAATTTGCTAACATTTTGAGAACAAACTGTCATTTTATTCTATCATAAGCCTTCTCAAAATCTAAAAGAACCATGGCTGCATTTTGTTCATTCTCCCTAGCCCAATGCATAGCTTCCAGCTGGAGATGAGATTGTCAAGAATGTACCTTCCTTTTATAAATCCTATTTGAGTGACTAATACCACATCCTTGAGAATATCCCTCATTCTTCTAGCAAGGACTTTAGCAATAATCTTGTAGGAGAGATTGAGTAATGTAATAGGCCTCCAATTTTTAATCTGGGATCTATCACCCTCTTTAGGCAATAGTTTGATAACACCCATGTTAATGTTTTCCCCTAGTGAACCTAGTTCAAGGGCTTCTTCGTATATCTCTAATAAGCCACAAGTAACCCATTCCTTGTTCTTTTTGTAGAATTCTGCATTTAGTCCATCTAGACATGGGGACTTGTCATTGGCTAGACTCCCTATGGCATCATCAATTTCCTTGAGATTGATTTTTTGTTCAAGGTCTTTATCCAGGCTTGGAGAGACTTTTCTAAGTATCACTTTAATACATTTATTCAAGGCTTCAGTGATCTCCCACTTATGTTCTAAATAGAATAATTGTCTATAAAAGTCCACAAAGGCTTTCAGTGTGTACTCATTATTACTAGCATACCCTCCATCTACTTGAATACCTGAGATCTCCTCCCTATTGTGTTTTTCTCTGATTAACTTGAAGAAGTACTTAGTCCCCTTGTCACCCTCCTATATCCATTTGGACTTGGCTTTGAATTTCTAAAATTGGATTTTAGGGTTCTAAATTTTCCTCAATTTAGCTTTGGTGTTGATAAGAGAGTGCTCCAATTTTATTTCATTACCTATGTCCTGTAGTTCACCTTCAATCATATTGAGTTGTTTTTGGAAAATGTTTTCTTCTTTATTTATATCAATGGCCTCTTTGGTCCCTATCAGTTGAAACATCCTTCTCCAGTTAATAACCATTTGATCTCATTTATCAATAGCAGAAAGGTTCAAGTTACAAAAATTAGCAAGAATAGTGGTGGTTTGGATTGCCTGAATAGTATCTTCTTCCTCTAACACAGAACTATTGAGCTTGAAGATGCTTTTCCTATTTTTCTTATGTTTATGAGGATCAGAACCTTTGATCATGATGCAAGCATGTATTGGGGAGTGATCAGAAAGGCTAGCAGGTATCACTTCAATAGGGTTCTGCCCGAGATTGTGGGAAAAACCAAACATGTCAACTTCTACATAAATTCTATCAAGCCTGCAATATATTCTATTTTTACTATTCTGATTATTGCACCATGTATACCATATAATTTTATAATCTCGTTTCATATTTTCTAGCGGGTCTCTAATGTTGAATCTTCTTTTGAATTTAGCCCAAAAAAACATTTCATTACCCTTCCACTCATGTTTATTCCCTCCCTATTTATCTTGTATATGTTTCCACCATATTAAAATCCCCAATAAAAATCCATTTAACATTTAGGAGATTAGTAGTTAACCAATCCCACAAATTATCCCTCTCTTTGTAATCATTAGAGGCATAGATATTACAAATACCCATCACTTGGTTGATGATACTGAATAAACTCTAGAGGGTCCTATGACAAGGTGAGGAACCTTTGCCTGCCATTTTATCAATCCATTTGGTACCTATTAAAATTGCCAATCCTCCTTTACCTCTTTCATGATCTGAGAAAATGCAGTTGGCTCCATTCCATATAAATTATAATGTATTGAGTGCCTGAACGTCGTGATTTTGATTTCCTGCAAACAGATAATATCTTTCTTCTGAATCTTGTTACACCATCTTCTAGCAGTATATTTTCGGTCAGACATTTGAAGCCCCCTAATATTCAAGCTATGAATATTCATCATCATATGTTGGTGGGGGAGGTAGGGCTTTTACATAATCTGCTAAAACATTCTAGGAGTTCTCTAGTCTTAATTTTGTTATTTTTCCCACTATTTTTTAGGTTTTTACTTCTTTGATATGTTTTTGCTTTCTTTTTCTTAGCAACAACATCAACAAAACCACTGTCATCACCTTCTTGATCACTATGCAATGATTTAATGGGGCTGACTTCCGAACAAACAATATTTTGTTCAATGGAAAGGCATTCCACAATCTCAAGATTGTGTGTGTTTATGGGGTCAATGGAAGGCATAGTGTCAGAAAACACATTAACATGTTTGATAGATTGTTGGTCATTCTTAAAGTTGTTGATCTATGTTTTTATTTTAAACTGGACAGAGCTATTTATTGTGCATTTTTGTTGGGTGCATTATCCTCTTGGAATTTTTCTCTGGCCACAGGGATATATTCAGGTTGACAAGAGAATGGGTTATATTTACTATTATTTTGAGCCGCAACATGCACTTTGAAGTCTTTTCAAAGAGCGGTTAGATGGTGACACAAAGTTGTCCAGTGGGGTGTCTCTTGTTTCCTCGTGGAATTTTTTTCCCCTAGACCAACATTCCTCAAGTTACCATTGTTTTTTAAATAAGCAGCAGCAAGAGGTTGTTGACCCGTGGTACAACAACAACACACTAGATACACATTAACAACACATTAATCATATCCAGAGTGCACAACAGAGAACTTAAAAGAACAACAAGGTCATGAAAGATCATCACCAAAGCTCAACCAACAAACTATGGTTGAAACTTTCCAAACACCCTTGGAAAAGCAAGGTTATCAAAGATATTCCTGTGAGTAAACGCAGCACCTTGACTATAGATCCGCCCTCCAACAGTAGCAACCCTTTCTACCTCAATAGTAAAGGGACCCACCTCAATAGGGGCAATGAGGAGGGAGATCAACAACACCAGGAAAAAGCTAGTAAACCACATACTGTAGAAGAGAGACCAGAACTCATCCACCTCCAAAGTCATGAAAAACCTCCCCCTCAATAGGAGACAACTCCACCTCCATAGGAGCCGTGAAAGAAGAAACAGACAGACAGTGCCAAGCCCACCTCCAGCCTAACCACTCATAAACCAAAACCATGGGGTTGGGAAAATCTCCCAAACCGGCTGCAAACTTCAACCAAAAACAACTGCCCAAGGTGTGCCCTTGAAAACTGCCAGCATTCACCTTCCCAAAAGAGAAATAAAACACGTTGTCCAGACCAAGAAGAGAGGACAGACCCACAAAAGGAAAAAATGAGCTGGAAGAAAAATCCCTTCCCATCACACCAGCGCCAAACAGAACAACTCTTCAAGGTGAAGAGTCAACAACCACGTCCATAACTCAGGAAAGTCTTTAGTAAACCAACTCAAAAAGAGCACAACCAGCAGAAGAAAGGCACCCAGCCAGCAAAGGGAAAAAACCACAACTAAAATCAACATGCACAGGGCACCGAAGATCACTTCAAAGCTCTAGAGTAGGTGCATGCTCGGAGACTTCACAGGTTGAACAACATGAGAAAAGCGCAGCAGCACTTGGGTCATCCACCAAGAGGAACAACGCTCCCCACTGCATCCAAAAAGCCCCAATAGCAGGGAGATAAACACCAGAGAGGGAAATATCTCCCAGCCAAACCTTGTATGGTCCCAGTCTGAGAAAAGATACTCTTAGACGCAGGCAACCATAACCCATCCCCCTTAGCAGAGATAACAAATCTCGCACCACATTTGAGAGAACGGTCCCAAACCCAAATCCACACTACACCCAGAACAGGGCCGTTCAAAAATAGAGTTTTTTTTCCAAGCACCTGCACCTCTGTAGCCAAGGATCTGGAGGCTACACTTCAATAAAAGATCATAGACATAGAGGCAAAATAGCCCCTCTACCTTCAGCAGCATCATCCATTGCACAGAGTTTGTGCCCTTAACCATACCACACCAGAAACTGCAGAAGATCTGCAACCATAGCTAGCTCTCGAACACCGAACCCCACAAGGCCCAATGAAAAAGATGAAAAGAAACACCATGGCAAGGCAGAGCCAAGCAAGTCACCATATGGACCCAAGCAAAGAACCAAAAACAATGCCCACAACAAAACAGGGCATGGAACAAGTTACCATTGTTGTTCTTACCATTGTGATCAATATTATCATTGTGGCTATCATTCTTATTAGAAGGTTTAGCATTATTCTCCCTATCTTCGACAGGCTTATTCTTGTTATTGGGGAGGATGAAAAAAATTCTTCTGAATTTTTTCAATAGTGGGCTATCTTTTATGTTATGGCCATTAATTTTGCAGTGAAAGCAAGCCTCAATATCTCCTAGCTTAACTATGGGCCAACTATAATTAACGCCTTTGACATCAAAGGAAACAAAATCAGGGAATGTGATATCAGGGTTAAGGGTGATGAGAATGTGTGCATTAAGGTGCGGGAGGGTAACCCTAGCCTTTTCAACTTGCATAACAGAGCCAAGGGGTTTGAGCAAATGAGGGATAAACTACCAAAATTTGGGATGGACATTTTTGAGTTCAACCCAGAAAGGTGAAGATCGCGCAATGATATGATCAGCAAAACTATTGGGTGCCCACGAAACAAATTTAAACATAGTTTGGCCAACGTTCCAATAACCTTTACTTAAGGCTTTTTCCTTCATAGCATGGTTCTTAAGAAAAATAACAAACAATCCTTTCTGAATCATTCCGCTAAAGCTAACCATAATACCAAGCTTTTTTCCCCATATATTACCAATCCAATCATCAAATTATTTTCTAGCTGGAATAAATTTCATGTCCATACAAAAAAAATAACAATGTTCTTCAATCTACTTTTCTCAGTTTTGATAGCATTTACCATGTCTGCATTTGGTGAGAGAGCAAGGGTCTTAACTCCAGATGGAGGGGTCTTACCTTCCTTTCTTCTCCATTCTCCACCAAGGTCTGGTGCATTCTTTTCACCACCTTATCCTCCTCGTCGATGTCCATCAGTATTGGGGAGTCCTCCTCCATCAATGTCACTATTTTTTATCTCAAACTGCGTCGACTCTAGTAAAAGTGTTTTCTCTGAAAGAACTGCTTTATACAATGGCTTCACCGTATCTTTGGACATATTTTCCTCAATACCACTTTCCATATTATCACTGCCTTGCTTGTCATTTCCATCATGACAATCTCCTATGACCATGAGTGCAAGAAGTGGTTTGAAGCTAGACCCTAAATGGAACACATTTAGAAAATTAAAGGCACACACACACAACCAGAGCCAAGAAGAGAAAAAATAAAGACTCAAGAAACAAAGACCAAGCACGAAAACCAATAAAAATGGACATAAAACCTAAACCACAAGAAAAGCAAGGGAAAAGTAGCACGAAAATCAAGAGTCAGAGAAGCTATGAGGAAGGGAGTGGGCACTATTAGCCACACAGAAAGTACGGAGGAGACATGGGTCCCTCTTACTGCTCACCACACACTTCCACGATCTGTTGTGAAAAATTTGTAGTGCACATTTTCCTATCTCTTGTTTTCTCATACATGACAAAAATTAAAATCTCAGGTTTTATCATATTTCTCAATGTCTAGTATATTAAATAGAAATGAGGCATATCCTAACAATTTTACCTCTTCTTGTTTCATAGTAATAACTTCCTTGTCAACAATTACACTCTTCATCTTTGTATCTTTGGTTGTCTCATTTATCCTTACACTTTCACCAGCAAGTTTCTCCATCCATCCCTTTTTCTATTGCTAAAAATTGCACCAATAGATCTTCGTCACTGTTATGAACCCTTTTCCAATTTCTTCCTTGTGATTTCTTCATCATGATTTTCTTTGTTTTCTGAGTTTTTTCTCACTACTACAACAACATTTACTTTTGCACCTTCTTTTCCATTCACATTCTTCAATCTTTCATTCCATAATTGTGTTGTCCACTCTATTTTTCCATTACCTTTAGCTAACTCTACCTTATACTTGCATTCATGCATTTTAACTTTTTCAATTTTCCTTTGTTTGTTTTTCTTTTTGTTCTTGTATCTACTCCTCCTTATCTCTTTTTTCTTCTACAAGCCTCCATAAATATGTCTCTCATTCACCCATGTCATTATCATTATGCACTCCATCATCCTTTTCATCTTATTCAATAATTCCATACAAAAAATTGAAAGCGTCATTATTTAAATCATCTGATTCAACTTGTTTACATTTCACCTTGCACGTGTTCTCCTCAAGCTTTTGCCAATTTGATGCTGCAACTATCTCAAGCTTCTAGCTCTGGTATTTTACCCATCAATAATTTGGTTGCTATATCTTCATTTATCTTCTTCCCAAATTCTTAAACATACTTCTTGACATCATTTCTCTTTTCATCTCATATTGTTACGATTTCTTTATTGTGTGATAGTGCTTCTTCTCCTTTATTGAACTCTTCTTCTTGACCTCCAACCTGTTAGCTTATACTTTATGGTTGTAATGCTAACTCTACATCCTTAGACTCAATATTTTATTTACATCTTCTATCCTCTTGTAGTGTTTTTTCACCATCATATCATGCAACACCACTTTTATCTCCTATTATCACACGCTTGTCACCCACACTTTATTTTTTATAATCTTGGGTTATTGTCTCTTTACCCTTTTTCTCCATAATTTATGGTCTAATTTTTTCCTTAAAATGTCTTATTTATGCTTCCTCACTTGCCAAATTTCCCTATCTTCTTGTATCGTCTTAATTTTTTTCATGACTCCCATTCTCTATATTTTTTTACTATCATAAACATCATTAAATAAATTTTCTTATTTGCATTGTAACTACTACCTCTCACCAATTATTTTCCTTTTCTAACTTGGTACTCTATAACCATGATCTCAAAAAAGTTTTGGAAACTTCCATATTCTCTTCTCTCTATTAACTTGTATATTCATATTCTTATTTTCAAAAATTTGACCAAAATTGACATTCTCACTTCTATTTACCTCTACATTAAGTTATCCTAATTTTCCTTCATTCTTTACTACACATCATGCCAACTCTTCCTTCTTGCAAGTTACTTTTCCTTCAGCCACAATTTCTCCCAAAGAATTATAAAACTTTAAGGCATCTTTGACTTCTTCATTATCATTATAAAAAACTTCCACTTTATCCTCTTCTACATTTACAGATACTTTGAAATGTACCATTAGTGCATATGGTTTCCTCGTGTCTTCTTGGCAGATTGCTGCAACTTGTATTCTCTCATTCTCATTTCCAACACTTTTTGTAGGTGCTTTACTTTCCCTTTCTCTTATTACCTTCAAGGTATTATTCTTTGAAGATTACTTGTAAGGATTCCCATTTTTGCATACACATACTTAAACACAATATTAGGAGAAAAAAAAAGAAGATCAAAATGTCTTCATAAGTGCCTCCTTCTTAGACACTTTCCTCTCTTCTTTACTTCTTCCTTGGTGTTCTTCTTTCTATACTTCTTTTCCCTGTGCTTTCTTTTCTCTCCTCTTGTTCTCCATAATGAGAACTTCCTTCACCTATTGGCATGTTTCTTACATGGAAACTCTCTGTTGTCCAAAACTCTATGGGTTTTGTTCATATTCTCATCTTCTCTTTCCAAGGCAACCATCATTTGCATTTTTCTATCAACAATAATATTTATAGACCATTTCACCCTTTTTCCCATTTTCCAACACCATACATAATTTTGGCTTCTCTCCTCAAGCCATTGCTTTACCATCTTCTCAAAATCCTTTCTCAACTCTACTATTTCTCTTTCAAACTTTGCATCTTGCTTCCTTTGATTCGTCTTCATGTTCACTTTCTTCTTACTACTTTCCTCCTAAGTTTGTTGTTTCATCTCTCTATCCTTCCTCTTTCCAAATTTGTGATACCTCACCTAGGGATTCTCTTTCCTTTTCACCTACCTATTCTTTTGGTACCTAGGTTCTTCTTATAAACCTATCAATCTACAATACACATAGCCTTACAAAAATAACTTACCCTACCTAGATATTTTAAGCTATGATACCGCTTGATGAAAACAACCCTCAAAACATCTATACCCTAATACCCAATTTTGGCTCGCACCTGCAAACTTATGCTATTTTTTCAAGCAAAGACAGACTTCTATAGGCTTATTTTCAAAATAATGACAAGAACTTGCCTACCAAAATGATAGTTTTCATATAAATAACACATAATCAAATGTATGGAAACATGAATTATAGTGAATCAAATAATGAACAATAACTAGGGAATCAACAACCAATCCCATTTGGACAATAAACAATGAACATTAATTGTTTATTTAATTATTCAATCTTTGACAAGTATGGTACAAGTTCAAAAAAATTACTTCATTCAACTTTGTAGGCCCTATCCTAGCCACCCAAAATACTCCTATCACTTTTCTTATGCTTCCTCGACATTCAACAAACTTCCACATTCTATCTTCTCATTATCTTTATCTTCAAACCCACTCCATCTCTCATTCTTACCTTCTCAAACTAGCCCAAACTTTGTCCATTCCCCTTTGTTACATTAAGAAATATTCAAATCCTTGCCTTCTTGGAAATCTTTCTTACCCCCAACCACTACATACATTTCATCCTACAAATATCCCTTCACACAGTCCTATTGTTTTACTTATTGGGCAATATCACCCCTGCTAGGAAAATCCTTGTGTCTTCTAATCCCTATCACATTTTTCATAGTTTGTTTTTCTCTTAATCATGCCTCCATTTTTCCAGCATGACTCCCCATCTTTTCCTCCCCATTCAAAAACTGATCACTCCAAGAGAATTTTATGCCTACCTATTCCAACTGTCCACCTTTTGGAAGACAACATAGATTCAAATTATTGTTAACCACCATCATTTATGTGTTCTTCCATGTGGAAACAAGAAACAAAATTAGAAAACAAAATAAATCAAAAAGGGAATAGACCAGAATTTTATCATAGATGATGCTCTTGCATAAAACTCCCCACAACACAAAATAAGACATGTGCTCCTATAGATGGGAGTAACAACAAGAAAACTATACCTATTCATTTCTTTCTTTCTTTTTCCAACACCTCTATGGCTCAACTATCATATTCTTCCAACTCTTTTTCTCACTTTATTTCTCTTCTCTCATGAGATTATTCCCACTATTTTCCATCCTCCTCCAACCTCTTCTTACCCATTCATCAACATAAATTATTTCATGAAAATTTAAGAAATATATGTCTTCAAACTCACTCTACCCATACATCGACATTCTAACATCATCAATATCTATTATATCTTATCTTACTGTCTCATCTTCACCTTCTAAAACTTCATCCATCACCCTTTCCAACCTCCCTTCCACAATGGTCATCATCTAGTCATCTTCCACTTCTTCATTTTTATCCAACTTCACAATATTGCTACTAAAATATACATACTCTATTCCATATATTTTACCAAATTTCTCAATATTTAGCATGTCATTTACATAAATAAGACATACCCTAACAATTTTATCTCTTCTTGTTTCACTGTAATAACTTCATTTTCAGTATTTTCACTTTGTATCCTTGTATCTTTGGTAGTCCCATTTATCCTCACACTTTCACTAGAAAGCTTCTTCATCCATTCATTTATATTGCTGAAAACTGCACCCACAAATCTTCTTCACTGTTATGAATTGTTGCACCCTCTTCTGATTTCTTCCTTGTGATTTATACATCATCCTTTTGTTTGTCTTCTATTTTTTTGTTCATTTTCACACTAAAATTTTCTTTTGCACCTTCGTTTCCATTCACACTCTTCAATCCTTCATTCCACACTTGTTTTGTCCACTCTCATTTTCCATTACCTTTAAACAAATCTACCTTATACTTATGTTCATGCATTTTAATTTTTTCAAATTGCCTTCGTTTTATTTCATTTTTCTTCTTGTTTCTACTCCTCCTTATGTCTTTTTCACCTAAAAGCCTCCATAAATCCATCTCCCATTCACCTATGTCATTATCATTATGCACTTCCTCTTCCTTTTTGCGATGGAATTCTTTTCCCAAGATGGAATTCTTACCTGTCTTCTTATACTAATCCCCAATATCCTTATCACTATTACATTTTGTTTCACTTACTCTGCAATCTTATTCTCTCCTCTACCCTCAAGTCTTGGCACTAGTTGCCTCACATTCGTTAGTTTTCCCATGCACTCAGAATCTTTGGCTTAGATACCATTTTGATAGCATCAATCTCATCCGCCCATTCCTTAGATAGCCTGTTAAATCCACTAAGGACTCCTTGTACTAAAAGTGATAGGATCTAGCACATAAAAAGAAGTCATCTCTATAATTCTACATCGTAGAAGATAGTAACTACAAGTGATACAAGAAAATAACAGATAATTCAAACTAATAGCCAAGTCTTTTCTTAGTATAGTTGATAATAAAGAATCAAACATAAATATGAAATAAGTAATTGATATATATTTCATTTGTGTGAAACAAACCACAGTTCTTACTCAATATTTTAAAAGATTCAACTCCTCCTTGATAAATTCAATCCTCCTCTAATTAGTCAATCTGCACTTTATTCTATCCAACGACCAATACACAAAATGGCTCCATTTATTCTCTGGTATGAAACAATGAAATAAGCAAATTCAAGTGACTTCGTCCATTCAGTCCATTCATTACAGGCTACATATCGACTCTCTTTGTATGTCTTCCTTCCTACCTATCAGTTGCACATACTTCTCTCCTCCATTTCTTCTTTAGAAAATCTAATGATCTTAAACAAAATGCTTTATTTTCTTGTTTGGTAGTTACCAACAACTTCTAACCGATTCTAATACTACCATTAGTTCATTTCCTAGGCCCCGTTTGTTTCGCGGAATTGGAATTGAGTCAAAACCTTATTATCACAAAACCAGGTTTTGAAATCCCAGTTTTGCATCTTCTTGTTTTGAAAATCACGGACCCGACAGCGAAATTAAACTCAGTTCATAATTTTCTAAAACCTGGATTTCATTTTGAATTCCACCTTTTTGCCTGAAAGATGGTGCCGCCCATTTTAGGGCCTAAACCGGGTTTTGAAGGCTAAACCGGGTTTGCAACATAGAGTTCCAAACGGTGGATTTCGGAAAAAAATGGAAGTCCCGCACCCAATTCTTGTCAAATTCTTGCAAACAAACGGGGCCTAAGAGGAATCACACAAAACAAATGAACAAAGCAAAAATAGAATGCAAGAATGATGCTTATGCATTAGAGATAATAGACTCAAGATATAGTACAAGGAGTATTGAAAACAAATAATATAAAGACTATTGGTGAAATTTTTTTTTTTTTTTAAACATAAATAAATAGATAAATAAATTTAAATTAAATTACATAATACACATTATATGAAATATAATCATATGTAATAAGCCTTTACATCCAAAGTAATTTCATGAATTACATATACTTTTCAGTGCCTAATTGTGATTTGATAGGATTCATCGTTCAACAACCCAAAGCTTGTCATGAATTATGTATGTTATTTTGAATTTTAAATATTTTCTCAAATATGAACTTGTTGTGGTATCTAAGACATTAGTAACATGTGAACAAATCAATAGTGTCATTGAAACTTAAAATTATTTCATAGAGAAAAAGAAAAACATTTGAGTGGATGAACAAGATTTGACTTTCAATGTGAGGAATCTAGTTGAGAAATAGATTATAAAAGCAATAATAAAAGTATATAGGGTAGGAAGAGTTTCAAACCCTTGCAAAAATTTACTTTATTTTAAGTTATTATTTAGCATACACTTTTAAGTAATATGGTATTGCAAACAACTATTTTCATAGTTTATTTATATTTTTTTTTAAAAATTAAATTCAAATTCAATGATTTACTCATTTTGTGTGATTGAAGAATAGTGTTTTGACTTTGAATATAAAGAGGTTAGGGATTACAAAGTATATAAGGTAGGGGTATCTCAAATCTTGACCAAAAAATGGAGTAAAAAAGGATTTGAAACACAATTCTTATTAGTTGATACAATATTTATTTATGGCTGATGGTTTGTAAGGTTGCACTAAGGCTTTGGGCTTGTTTCATGTAGGTCCAAGGTTCAACTCTCACTAGTCATGTTTATATGTTAGTTGCATTGTTTCATGTATTCGGCCTTTAGGCACTAGTCTAGTTGGCCCTTAGAGACCTGTCTCACCAAACTCCATGATTGATTGAGTGGTTAAAGTTGTTTTTCTTTGATAATTATAAATAACCATAGAAAGAATTAAAATATTTGACAAATCAATATGTGAATGTAAGACTTCTTTTTATTGGAATAAATGAAAGACTTACATCTTTTGGTGATAAATCAATGTTTAAACATGTTGGACAAAATTGATAATCAATTTTTATTTATTAAAAATATTGTATTTAATTAATCTATTTAATATTAAATAATTACAATTAATTATTATTGTTATGTTATCAAATATATATTAAATATTTTTGAAAAGTTGACGAGCTCTAATGGCTAGTATATTTAACATTATATATGCACTCCAAAATCTCAAAATAAATCTATGTTTAGTTACAATTAATACTGTTCATTAGATTTTGCTAATTGAAATTCCACTAAAAAGCTATCTAGTGGGTCAATAGATGTCCACTAGTATTGGAAATTTATTTGTACTAATGCACGATTATTGTGGCATTTGTGCATATAAGTATTATGATCAATTGTGCAAATTTTTTTTTTTTTATGAATAGTGCCTTTTCAATTAATAAAATATCAAATTTACATATCCACAAAAAAGGGGTCGGGGGACATAAGAATCACCCCGCAAAGTTCACACGGCCAAGCTGGATACAAAGCACAACTATTCATCAAAAAAAAAAAGGCATATAGCCATTATGCAGCAATAGCAGTGGCAGAAGGAGGAGGATCTTTATCATCAGAACCCCACACATCATTGGGGTTCACAGGAGGGTCAGGAAGCGACCACCCATCATCTTCAGCTTCTTCTTTTTCTTTCTCTTCTGCCCTAGGCGGCAAAATGGCCAAAGCCAAGCGGGGAAACTTGGAGGAGGTGGCGGGAGGCCAACCAAAGCCACAACGGGAACTAGGAGCATCAGGAGGGGTAGATTGAGCCAGTGCCGAAGACCACCCAAAAGAGCGGCGAGGTGGAGAAGCCGAGCGGTGCCGCCAACCGTCGCCGCCACCTCTCAGAGAGTGGGGGTGGGGAGCCTGCAAACGCGGAGTGCGTGAGCGGCACGCCGAGGAGCTGCGCTCGTGGTGGCGGCCTCTGGGAGGAGTACCTTCAACAGAAATGGCATCAAGCGGAACCCGTGCAATAGTACAGGGAGCATTGCCCCAATGATTGAGAAGCTCCTGCAAGTGAGCCACCTCGAGGGCCACTTTATTGGCCTGAACTTGAATCTACATCATAACATTATTACATATGCAAGCCTTGTTATACAGAGCAACATTCGTATCAAGAAAGCTGTGAGAAAAAATAACAGCATTCCTATCTTTCCATAATGTGAACAAAATCTCCATCCTGAAAGTTGCCAAATCTGGGTAAACTTGGAGGGAAGTCTAGGGGAATCTCCTAAGACAATCATGTGCCAAGAGAAAGGCTCAGGCCGAAAAGACTTAAAGAAATTATGAATCCACTGCCAATACTGTTGAGCTCTCCTACAAAACCAAAAGATGTGCAAAAAGGATTCAAGGTGACCACAGAAGGGACAATGAGGGTCTTGAACACCCAGATGTTTGAGCCTAGGGAAAATTGGGAGCCCTTGAAAAAGTAGGCACCATGCAAAGAGAGCCATCTTAGGCTCCGTAATGGCAGCCCAGATGGTTTGAAAGCGAGAGCTCCAGTGGGATGTGGATGAATGAAGATGCCATCTCTGATTAAGGGTATCTATCATCGGAAGATGAGGAGATAACCACCTATAGCCCAGTCGTGGCTTAAAATTGCTGAAAGACATGGCAGGATACCATTTCCAATCCTTCCACCAAGGCCTGACAGATTGAATGCCAATTTTATGAAGTAGGTTGGCAGGAATCGCAGAAACCAAAAGATCAAAAGTCTGGCAATCAGAATGAGCCAAACGATACTACACCTGCATATCCTCCCATGAACGGAGACCCATAGAGGCTCTAGAGAAGAGGTCCTTGGGAGTCTAGATGCCACGTTTGAAAAAATGTAGAGCACTAGTCCCTTGAGTCTTAGCCAAAGGGATGCCTTGAATAGAAAACAACGAAGACCACCAGAGGCTCTACTGATTGAAAGATAGACCATTGCGAAAGGCATCACCATCCCATCGGAGCCAAGGTTTAAAATCTTCCCAAGCTTTCCAAATTCTCTTGATGATGAAGCTACCCTGGATTTGAACAGGTTCCTTCATAGTGAGTAAGGTCTGGAGACCAATGCCTTTCCAGGCTGGCCTGTGAACAGGAAAACCCGAAGAGATGTAGTGCCGGACAAGAATTTTCCAGGCCTCATTACCAGTAAGAGCACGAATAATCCACTTCGCATAGAGAGAAAGTCCCTACCTCTGAGTGGAGAGAAGGCCAAGGCCGCTAGAGTCACGAGGAAAGCAACAGAACTCCCAGGCAACCCTATGAAAACCATGACCGTCAGCACCAGAGGCCCAAAGAAAATCTCAGAGAAAACACTCCAGCTTGAGGTAAGAAGCCTTTGAGGGAGCCCAATGAGAGGAGTAGTAGACATGCGTAGCAGCCAAAACTTTGGAACAAATCTGAAACTTTCCAGCAAGCGAAAGAGGCTTGCAGATCCAATATTGCAGCTTTTTTTCAATCTTGGCAATCACAACATTCCATAAATCCACAGAGGAGCCATGGAAAGCAAAGGGAATACCGAGGAAATGAAAGACTTCCCCATGCTAGACCCATTTCCAGCCAAAATTGTTAAGCCAGGCAGGGATTGGAAGAAAAGACTGTCTGAAGCAAAGGGTTTTAGACCATTGAATAGCAGATCCAGAGGCTTGACAAAAGGTGTCCAGGCACTACAAGGCATTGGATATGTCCTCCTCATCCTCAATAAGAGTGAGAAAGGAGTCATCAGCAAAGTGGCCATTAACAAGATGGGAAGAGGAATCAGGAAGAGAAATGCCATGAACTAATCCAGAGGAGACAGAGTTGGCAAGCAAGTAGCCAAAGCCTTCAGCAACAAGCACATACAAAGCAGGAGCTAGCGGACAACCTTGCCGGATGGATCAAAAAAGCCCAAAAGTATCAAATTGGGACCCATTGATGGTAATGCAAGCAAAGGCATCGCCAAAAAGCATTTCCACAGACTGTAAAAGGTGAGGACCAAATCCAAGAGCTTGAAGCATAGCCAGAATAAAAGGCCATTCAATGCGGTCATAGGCTTTGGCAAAATCAATTTTGAGAAAGAGGGTAGCCTGCTTAGAATGGCGAGCCCATTCCATCCCTTCCCAGACAGCAATAATGTTGTCAAGAATATACCTGGACTTAATAAAACTAGTTTGCTTCGGGCAGACAATAAGAGGAAGGAGATGTCTGATTTTAAGGGCTAAAGCTTTGGCAATTATCTTGTAGGAGACATTCAACAAGGTGATGGGCCTCCAATTGCAAATATCCTCTGGATCACCAGATTTAGGTATGAATTTGATATTTCCTTTATTAATTAAAGTACCCAAACTTTTATTGTGAAAGGCCTCGAGATAGACTTTGTGCAGGTCAGGACCAACAACATCCTAAAGATGTTTGTAGAACTCGTAGGGGAAGTCATCTCATCCTGGAGATTTATCATTGGCCATAGAGAAAGTCGCTTCTCTAAGGTCAGAGATGGTAAGCAATTGCTCACAAAAGGCACGTTGCTCGACCGCTAGGCGATTTGGAGTAACAACAATACAAGCCTTCAGAGCCTCTTCCCGGGCTGCAGAATTACCTTGTGAGGCAAACACTTGTTCATAGTGCTGAACAAAAGCTTGCAGAATGGCCAGAAGTTCCGTAAGTGTGTCAGATTCTTGCTTAATCTTTTGAATACCCACATTGGTATGACGGGCTTTGAGAGCATGAAAAAACTCCTTAGAGGCCTTATCGCCCACCTCCAACCAATGGAGGCGAGCTTTGATTTGAGCTCCACAAGCAACATAGGCATCAGCAATCTGCTTCTCATGATGAAGCTGGGCCAGCTCAAGCTGGAGCGTAGAATCAAAAGGATTTGAGGCAAGCAAATCATCAGCATTGCGAAGAGCCTTAGTGTTAGCTTCATAAGCACATTTTCTATAACAAGCTAACTGTCGGTCGTAAATGCGAAGAAATCTAGCAGTGCGGGTAATGGCGTCATTCCACCATTGAATCCAACCAAGATGAGTGTGGGGTTGAGGCTCTAAATTCCAGACTTGAAGAATGTGATCAATAGTGGAAGTATGCATTAGCACAGACGTGTTGAGATAAAACTGCATTTGGGCAGCCCTTCTGGCAAAAAACTGCCAAGTGATGGAGAAAGAAATAGGGAAGTGGTCTGACAAGGTAACATCTGTCAGAGGAATGACAAGTAGGCCTCGATCCTCAGAAAAGGAGAAAAAAGATTGAGCCGTTATCATAGCATGATCGAGCCTCTTAAATATACGGTCAGAGCCAGCTCTGAAATTGGACCAAGTATGCCAAACCCCACCCTTTTGGCGGCGGTTAGCATTGGGATCAAAAAGGCCCAATTTATTTCGCATGTGATACCAAGCTTCTCTCTCTCCAGCTGTCCAGCGAAAAGGTATAATTCCTTCCTTGTCAAAGGCCAGCTCAACCATATTAAAATCCCCACACATAACCCAAGTGGCGGGAGGCAAATTGTCTGCCAGCCAGTGCCAAAGTTGAGATCTTTCAACAACATCATTAGGGGCGTAAATATTAATGACACCAAAAGAATGATTATGAAAAGAAAGCAAAATCCAGGTGACACGCTACATCGGATCAGAACCATGAACAATAACAGAAGAATGAAGGTGAGGTGTTAGAATAGTAATAACACCACCTTTACGAGCTTCATGCTGAGAAGAAAAAACAATGTCGTCCAGCCAGATGACACGACAGGCAGAGTTAAGAAGAAACTCAGAGATCTTAACCTCCTGTAAACATAACACGTCTAGACTGTGAAGTCTACGGCGGGTATCCCACACATAGTACTTTCTAGAGAGGTCAGTTAGACCTCACACATTCCATGACAAAAAATTCATAAAAACTCTTGCATGGTTTCCTCGTCCCCAAGAGAGGAGAAACTATTCTGCAAGAAGGCTGCAACAGAGCCAAAGCTGGGGAGTAATTCTCCAGAAGAGGTAAACCGCCTTTTTTCTGGGTCGTCCGTGTGTCCATCAGGACTGTGAGATCGACGCAAAGGCCAGGAATAAATCGAAGAATCCACTGGCGGTGTGAGCACCACTTCAGGAGTGGCAAGCTTCGCTGCAGGGCTTTTCCCCTGGAAAATAGGGTTTGAAACAAGCGGCGGTGGCAGATCACTGGAAGAAGGAGATTTTCCAGCCGAGGGTTCCAAAGGTGACACCACAGCGGAAGTAGCTTGTGTCGTCTTGGAGCTCAAGGCATTCCTGCCTTTTTGTGAAACTGTAGTCCATTCTTCTTTTTTTCTGGCTTCTGAATTTTTGGCCGTTGCTTCCTTTGGCGGTGACTTAACCCGAGGGGTTGGTAACGGACAATCCTTAATCTTGTGTTCTGTCGATTGACACCGATAGTAGGTGTTGGGTAGGTTCAAATAGAGCACTTTTTGAGAAATGGTGAGGGCACCAATCTGAATTTCAACAGTGTCTTTGAGGTCCCTAGAAAGGTCGACCTCAACACAGACACGCTTTTGGGGACGGGCATTGAAAAATTTGTCATGTTCCATGACAATGACCTTACCAAGGGTTTTAGCAATGGACTCAATGAATAGCTAGCATGGCAAGGGGAGACCAGGAAATTTGACCCAAACAGGAACCCTAAGTTTCTTGTCGTCCGATACGGTGAAGTCTCGAGACCATCTCTGGAAAACAAGCAGGGAAGACCTAATAGTCCAAGGTTCGCGGTTAAAAACCGCTTCCGCCTGAGAAGGGTTAGAAAAATGGAAAAGAAAAAACCTTTGGTAAGGTTTTGCACACCGCCAAGGCGGACCCCATGAGGGGTCCAGCTCTTGTTAACCCAGTCTTTGAGGATACTTTCAAGAGGAGTACGACCCACAAAATATCCAATTAGAGTATGCTTTTCTAACCATTCACATGCGTTATCAAATTCTTGCATATTAAGAACAATATCAGGGTTACCTCGTGAAAAACCTTCGGGACGAACTTGCGAGGACGTTTGTTCATAGGAGGCACCATGGATGTCCGAAACTTCAACTCGCGCACCAACAACAACTACTGGGCCGAAGTTGGCCATAGCCATACTAAAAGCTAACCCTAATGCAAAAATCCCGCAATAAATGTGGTATGACAAATGGAAAGCCCAGAGCAAAGACACAGACAAGACGCCGTACACATGAAACCCTAGCAAAGCTAAAACGAACCGATTTTCTTGTGCAAACTTTTTGGAATGGGACAATAGAAATATATTTGAGATGACACTTTGAAATGACCATTTTTGACCCTTATGCACATAAGAGATCCCACAATGTTCTTTACTACCCAAAACCAAAACAATAATTGTAAGCAAAATTACATACAGAAATAACCCAAAAAAATTCACATGTACTATTTTATTTTATTTAATAACTTATATGTGAATTACTTTACTGATGCTCTTCCCAAAAATTGAAGGGTTCTATATCAAATTTGAAAGAAGATGCCACCATGAAAAGATTGAAGATTCCATCTGCGGAATGTTAAAAGAACATACCAAAATATGAAAATCAGATACCACCTTCTCTCCATGTGCAGGTCTATTCACAACAGTTTTTAAAATAGTTGAAGACAAATAGAAACAGTAAAGAATATAAGAGGAAATTCACTGAGTTTATCTTAGTACTTTCTTGGAAGTTTACTGAAATCGAGTTTAGGTCTCTTTTGTTCGAATGAATAGGGTTCTCTTTTCAACTTTCATTCTATTTAATAGTGATATCTGTTTACCTTGTACCTGGACCAGAAAAGAAATAATGGCATCTAACTCAAGCCAGGAAAATGAGGAAGGTAATCTATACAGCAGCCAGCATGAGCATAATATCTGTTCATATGAAGGTCTTCAGCCATACACATGCAGTGGATTTTTGATCATGGTATCTCCAGCATTACACGCCGCACTTGAAGTAAGCGTCTTGTAGAAATGCTGTCTAAATCAGGCAAATTTGTGGGCAGAATAGTTTTGCAGGGTGTTGTTTCTGGTGTTCTAGAAGCAGGGCTGAACTAATTACGCACGGTGATAGGTATTGGAGTATTGTAACTTCTCTCTGGGTTGTAATTGAATGATAGAGACAGAATTGTAGATGGAATATTCAGGAAGTTTAGTAGGTTTCTTTCATAAATATTTACAATTGTGAGTTGGTTGTTATTTTTGGCAAGTCGCTTAGGTTTTACTATGTACGTTGTATTTTTCAAGACTTTTGTATATTGGGACAATTGTAATATAGTTATGATCAAGTGACTATGAATGGGAGGAGACCAAGTGATTATGAAGGGGAGCATGTGAATATTGTAGTATTCAAGATTTATGGATATGAGAGTAATGCAGTTCATTCAAAGTTCATAGTATGATTGACCATTATTTTTTAGATTCACAGTAAAAAACTTATTATAGTTTTTAGAAGTAGAACAATATTTGTTTAGAAGTTGTGAGTTGTATAAAAAGTTTTTTTATTGCTATTTGAAACACAATCTATAGTGAGAGTGGATAAATGTATTAAATATTTTTATATTGAGGTATATCATTACGTAACTGATTCCTAAGTCTAATAAAAGAGTTCAAAGGAGAAACTATTGAAAACCTTTATATTGAGAAGCATTATGGCATAATTGATTCTTAGTCTAATAAAATAATTCAGAATATTAATGTACAAATTTTTGTGTTGTTCTATTTCTATTTATTGCATGTGTGTATCAAATTTTACATTTACCGTTAAACAGTGAAGAAGGAAACAATTAAGTGTTGCTATTGTAGGACAGGAAAATGAGGAAAATGTGCACCTAAGAAGAATCATCAAACTCTAAAGCATGCATAGTCAAACTAACCAAACACAAAAGAATTTGAGACAAAGAAATGCAAATTATGAACAAAATTCTTTCAATTTGACAATATAGTGCTCTTTCTTGCTTCTCCAAAGGACCAAAAGTTTATGTAGCTCTCATATTGACATGATGCACTTAAAACAAGAAAGAAAAAGACTATAATGATGGTGAGAAGATTCTAAATGTGATGGTTAACTTGATTGAGAAAATTGATCTCAATTTATAGGATTAGAGACCAAACTGCACAGAATTAGCAATTAGGTGCACAAATTGGAAGATTGTCATAATTGAGAAGTGAAATTGGAAAAGTGTCATATTATGATACATTATGACAAATTGTAAGAGATCCAATTGGGAAAATTGGTGTGGAGAAGGGAAGGGAAATTTGTCATAAAATATGACAAATTATGACAAAGGAAAAGAAGAAAGTGTCATAAATTATGACAACTATGACAAATGGAGGCTAATTAACAGGAGGGAATTTTGAATTATAAAAACTCATATTTCCCACAAAATGGAAATTATTAAATAGAAAATTAACCCAAGAGGATAAGTTAATTAGCAAGTAGGACATAGGGATAAACTATGGGTTATTCATCCCAAGAGGATAAGTTAATGGATCATTGACCAAATTGATGGCAATGATGTGAAGTTGACTTGATTTTGATGATATTGATAAGGATTGGGAACAATTTTGATGGTTGCGGAATGGTTTAGGAAAGGACAAGGCATCGATGATCTTTGACAATGCACTCGAGCTGACTACTAACAAAATAACATCGATGAACTTTGACAATGCTATTGAAGAAGTCATATGATGATGAGGCATCGATGAACTTTGACAATGCACTTGAATAATGGTGAGGAGAAGGCATTGATGAACTTAATAATGCTCCTAGGGAGACATCGACGAACTTGACAATGCTCCTGGATTGATGATGATAAGGCATCAATAAACTTTGACAATGCCTTGGACAAGATTGATGGCGATAGCATCGATGAACTTTGACAACACTATCAAAGGAGGATTAAAAAGAGATGAGGCATTTATGAACTTTGACAATGCCCTAGAATGATCTAAATGAGTTTGGAATGATCTTGGATTGATTTAGGAAGATTAAGAATGATTAGGATCGATTAGGATTGGTTTAGGAAGATGATCAATTCGGCCAAGATGAGAGAAATGTTAGTAATTGATGACATGGAAGAATGACACAATATTACTGAATGATAAAGATCAAACACACAATATTGAAGACATTTTTAAAATGGGGGCATAGGCATTGCACCATTTTTGGGTGTCTACATTTTGCCCCTCTTTGATACAATGCGATTATGACTATTGTGTCAAAGAAAATTGAATATCATGCCCTAGTGGATCGACAGAATGGAGGTAGGATGCCCCCTAACAAAATTGGGTAGAAATTGAAGGAAGGATAATTTTTCAAAAATAAAAAGTGATTGCAAGGATTGATGGAAGAAATGTTAGTAGAAATAAGAAATTAGATGAAAGATAAGAATAATTAGTAGTGATGAAACATTTCTTTCATAAGTGCATTATTCTCATAAGAGATTTATTTAATATAGTGAATTGGATGCATCGCACCATGACACAAAAAGTCAAAGCGATAATGTGATCCCTTTACATAAAAACAAACATAATTGTAGACAAGGAATTTTTTCATCCATCTTGAAGCATATGGCATATGTGTCCCAGAAATTTATGAAAAACACCCTTCAAATAGAAAATAAAAATAAAATAAAGGACCATGAACCATCCTGACCACTCTCATCACTCAGTGATATCCTTGAGTAGCATAGGTACATGACCAAAGATAAATCAATAAAAGATAAGACTCACTAAACCAAGCAAGTCGACAACCATTCTGATCTTGTTGTCAAAGTTGATAGTTTATTTGATGATGATGATGATGATGATGATGATGATGATGATGATGATGATGATGATGATGATGTTTGGTTTTAGGAGTGAAGCACCCCGTATAAGACTAATATCGTTTGGTTTTGAGTATACCAGACCCTGTATGACAAAATGGCAGGTTTGATAAAGGACAAATTGATGTTGATTGATTGATATGACATGTTTGATCTGATTGATTACTGACATGATTGGATAGATTATATGTTAATGCGTGATTTCATTAAGCGCAACGTTTGACAAGTCTTTAGATTATGTCTGCTCAAATGTCTATCTTGTCTCAAGGGACAATTTAATAAAAACAACAAGTGATTATGTATATGATGATGAAAATCAAATGAGTGTCAAAAAATGACATTTATTGCTTTGGTTTTTATGATTTTTCAACTTTTAGGATTTTTGAAAATATTCAATTTTTTTGTACTTTTTACAGGAATTTTACAACTTTTAGAATTTTTTTCATGACTTCATCTGAATTTTAGGGATTTTTTTAGGTCATTATGCAAATTTTTAGGATTTTTTTATGACATTAATATTTACATGAGCAAGATGTATCGAACTTGCCCCCAATGTCTAGCAATAACAAGGACATTATGGAAAGGAAAGTGTATTGGCAAGTGAATGAAGGTCAAGGGTCACTTGCATTGGATCTGGTTAGGTTGCCAAGGACTATCCAACAAATGGGATAACATGTTTTTTCCAAGCTATGGCATTGGACATGACAAAGATAGGGTAATGAAAAGGTGCACTGGATGGCATGCAAGGAATGGACATGTCAAGAGGTTATTTTTTTAAAACATGTTTTGCATTTTATGTGAACACCAAGAGAGGGATTTAGATTGGAAAAATGTTAGGATAAGGATAGGACAATGACAGGACATGGATAGGATAAGCAAGATCAAGAATGGGAAAACAGTAAGGGATATGGACAAAGGGGTAAGGATAGGATAGGAAATATGGACCAAAGAGATGTAGGCAATGTAAAGGAGATAGGACATGTGATGCTTCAAAGGAGATCCCTAACCTTGTAAAGATCAAAGTTGGTAAAAGGGGATATGGATGTCGATAGGATAAAGAATATGAGGGACGTGCATAGGATAATAGAGGAAATTGTAGGCGTAATGGATAATAACGACAGGGGTATGATATGATAGGAAAACATGGATGAAACTAGCCCCTGAGTATGGAATGCAAGAAGTTCATAAACTATACATGATGCTTGTTTTCTAGGTTTTCATCATGGTACTTGCCAAAAGTGCCTATTTTCCAGGTTTTCATCAAGGTGACTTTTTTTCTTTTTCATTTGTTTTCTTATATATATATAAATCTTTTTTGTTTTTCTCATTATTTTTGGACTTTTTTGACCTCTTTGGAAATAATGGATGCATGATATGACATGGATGGAGGACTCAAACACATTTTTTGTTAGGCAATGCTTTTGAAGGACATGACTATGACATGTGATAATGGACTATGACTATGGTAGTATGCTCAAAGACGTTAGTAGGATAATGATAAATAAATATGAAATGGATAAGGATTATGAAAATGATTGGATAGGCTAAAGGAAATGTTGGAAAATAGGTGTTGGATGATGCAGGGAGTGGAAGAAGGCTTGATTTTGAATGGATAAAGGTGGATGCAAGAACAACATTAACACACACCTTTAGGGATGATGGAGAGATGGAGGAAAAGAGGATTTTAAATCTTGGGTGATCCCACAATAGTGGGTTACATTTTTTGGCCTGAAGAGACACTGAACTCTACATTTTGAAAAAAAAAAAACTGATTCGGATCCATATTGTCGTTAAACCATTTGAAATCAGAAGATGAAGTAAATTAGAATCTTTAAGGATTTTCTGTCTAGATTCTAAATATATTTTTTAGTTTTTTTTTAATTGATTTGAATGGTTTTTTCTTTCTCCCACGAAAACTGGTATGTTGCTGAAAATGTCATTTTCAAAGAGTTATATTATTTTCATAAAGCGTAACTTTTTTTCTAAAATAGATATTGTGTGTGTAAGATTAACACCTCCATAAAATTAGGATAATAAGCTACAACTCTATGGAAATAAAATTCTATTTAATCTAAGAATTGAAGTTTAAAACCCATATCATCTCATGGTTCTCTATCTAAGCTTTGTTAAGAGAGCTCTCAGTCTTAATCTCTCCCAAGGACAATCCTAGAATGAGAAATAAATGATAA
>MU223757.1:668000-684672 GCA_018584345.1 Thuja plicata
TGAAAAGGAAAGACAATGAGGGGCTATAAGATGCCCTACCATGTTCTGAAATTTGTCTTCCTCCAAGTTTATAGGAACATTGGTCTCACACAAGGCTTTTTCCAGGATCTCCTTGTGATTAGGAGATAATTTTAACAACTCCAAAATTGATATTTGTGTTGGAATCTTTTTTAATTGATCCACCAAGCTATAAGGCTTTGTTGTGGGTGGTGTTTGTTTAGCCAAAATAGTTGGTGTTTTAGGGCCAATAGTAATAGGAGTACCTCCTTGTAGGGTAACCTTTGAGTCTTACCCCCTTGTGATGGCATTAGCGGGCCCTCGAATAGGTTGATCTTTGATCACAACAACATTGATAGTATTGTCATAAGTATGAGCAAAGTTAACATTACGATTGCCTCTTGCATTATTCGTATTGTTTCCTCCACTGTTTGAGTTGGAAGATTCTCCCTTTTCATGTTTATATCAAGGAGTTTTAAAGGTTGTGTGATCTTCATTAGTTTGAGGACCATCCACTTTTATTACACCATTGTCTATGAGATCTTGTACTACATGTTTGAGATGCAAGCAATCATTGGTCTTATGTCCCCTATTTCGATGATAGTCACAATGACTATTCTCATTCCACCAGTTTGGCTTGATGTGAGGTTCATATGGTTGAGGCTTTGGTAGGTCAATAAGTTTATTCGCAATAAGTGTCCTTAATGCATTCTCCAATGGTTCACCCAAATTAGTGAATTTCCTTTTGGGTGTAGGTGCAAAGAAAGGTTTAGGCTTGGGAGTCCCTTGATTATTCCCAAAGTTGTTATTAGTGTTGTTGTTGTTGAAGGGCACTTTGGGTGCCTGATTCACATTATTGGCTTGAGCTGAGTTTTGAGTGAGATTGAAAGGGGTAGCCTTTAAAGTTTTAGCCTCCACCACTCCATCTAACCACTCTTTTATTGTTGTTATTCTTCATCCAATATCTGTTGTTGTTGTTGGAATTTTGATTTTGATTAGTATTGGAGGTATTGTTTTTTTTGTTGTTATTCTTTTTATCTTTGTAAAGTTTGATCTCTCCACTTTTTATCAATACCTCTTTTGTTGTCACCCCATTATTAATTAGGTCTTGGAATGATCTAGGGCATTGTAATCTTAATCGATAGTTCATTTCATGATTCAAGCTGTTAACAAAAATATCCATCTGCTCCTTTTCAGGTACACTTCGAGGGTATCTAGCAAATATCGCTCTCCATAGTTGTAGGAAAAGTAGGAATCCCTCTCCCTCTCTTTGTTTATTTTTTCATAGATTAAGCATTGTAACCTCATGTTTGATGTTGTAGGAATAGTGAGTTACAAACTTAGAGGCCAATTCCTCAAAGGTTCGAATGTCGGAGGGTAACTTTGAAAACCACTCCATTGCCATACCTCCCAAACTTCTAGGGAATAAACTCATAAGGTAAGTTGTATCATGCATGAACTCTAGACTTAAGGCACAAAACTCCCTTAAGTGATCTTGAGGATCGGATGTTCCTTCATATTTATCATATTTAGGATAAATAGCATTTGTTGGAAATGGAATCATGATTAAAGACTTATCAAATGGAAATGGACACAAAGCTTTGATCGAAAAGGGTTTAGGAGCCCCACTTTGTTTTATTGTCTCCAATTGCATTTGGAAAAGTTGGAATTGCTTATTCATGATGTCAATGGGATTAGCCTCAGCTTCTTCTTGTTTGAGTTTGGTGACATCATAATTGTATGGAAGTTTGAGACCTGTTTGTGCTAGGTCTAAAAATACTTCTCCTTGTCTTTTTCCAACACTTTTTCCATAAGTTTCATGAAGAAAGGGCTTTGCATAGCCTCATTAAGCTTTTCATTGGTTAACTCCTCATCATTAGGGTCAATGTTAGCCCCATTGTTGTTATTGTTTGACCCTTGATTGTTAGGGTCAACGTTTGCTCCTCCATTGGTATTGTTGTTGGACCCTTTGTTGTTAGGATCAATATTTCCCTGATTGTTCCTATCCTTGTTTACATGATTGATTTGATCAGGATCGATATGACCAAATGGAAAAGACATTCTTAGTTCTATTTCTTTGATGGGTTCTGGTAGGGGTCTTGAAGAACTAAAAGGATCACCCGAAAAAGGACACTCTTGCCTAAGATAAGATCCATCTGGTTGTAGGGTAGTCTTAATGTAATGGGATCGAGTAAAAACTGGCATTAACATATATCAAATGAAGATCTTAGGTTTTTAACTCACTTAAATGATCAATCCGTGGATGAATTTGCAAAATGCCCAAAATGGGGGATTCTGATCCAGTTAAATATACACAAAGGTAGAACGTTCAAAAGGGTATCCAAAAATGGAATTTTCTTGTTTTCAAACCCTCAATATATACCCACTATTTTCCCTTCTTTGTTTATGGGCGGCTCTTACCTATGTGTAGGTGGCCTTTTATCGTTGATATGCGGTCACTGGAATCACTGTACACGGCACTCTATAGTTAGTAGGTTGCGTTTGCCTGTTGATAGGTGGTTTAAAAATGTTTATACGTGGCACTTTCTAGTGGCTTACACAGATGTTGAATGTTGTCAAGTGGCATTTTAAGATTTGTAAGTGGCCCAGTTTTGTTTTTACGTGGCTCTAAAATGTTGGTATGCAGCGCTTTGCTAATCAAAGTTGAATTTATCAATTTTTTTGTATTTTCTGGATTTAAAAATTTAAGGGCTTTGATCAGATTTGTAAGAAAAGAATCTTGCATGAAAATAGAGTACAAACTCAACACACACATCAAAGTTGTACCATATCCCTAAAACCACACTAAAAGTGTATATTCTCAAATGTTTTTACAGGTATGCACAAGAATTTCTTCCAAACAGTCTACCTTAGAGTCAAACAAATTTGTCTTTTAACAATGGCTCTACAAAGGTAGGTCTGCCATTTTATCTAGGTCTTCAATCCTTTCCACTCTAAATCTTGTCAAGATCCTTTACCCCCTTGCGGGCTTCCCACACGCACAAAAGTACAATTTTGTGCAATCCCGAAGGACTACTAGAGGAAGTGAGGATGGCTTGTACAAGGTTTAGTCACTTTTCAATTAAGGTAAAGTGCATTTATTTATAGTGGGTCAGACGAAATCATGGTAAAAGTGAATATCTCCCACTTTGGGTCATTCCCTCTCACCTTCCTCATAAGGCAGTTCTCAGGAGGCAGGCCCTTTAAAGCTCTATTTAGCTAGCATGGATATTGAAAGCAAGAACCGAAATCAGTCCAACAAGTTTGGGAATCTGATTCACTCAAAGAGTGAAGAGCGTATCACTATTGTTTTCCTTTGTTCCAAACACCTCAAGAAAAATTTGTTCATTTTCAACCTCTTGACAAGGAAGTTCTTAGAAATGAAATGTGTGGTTCAATTAACCCTCCCTTTCTTTCTACCACCCAAACTTGACACTTTTGGCTTTTTGATTCAAAGATTTTGCCACAAGTTAAGCAATGCAATCTTGATTAGATAAATACCTAATTTTTTGAAGCTAGCAAGGCTAGGCACATTTTTTCATGATTTAGCTTAGTTCCACTCACCTAGTGGCGATCGTTCCCACTCTAGCTCCTCCAACAAGTTAGTCAACACCAATAGAAACAAAGTGAAGAAAATTAAAATGAAAAATTCCCTCCTAAAAGATCTTTTAATGGAAATCTTATCAATTCAAAGCTTAAAGAAGTAGACATGAAAATTAATTAAAGAGTGGGAAATTTTCTCTTGTAAGTGAAAAACACTTTAATGTAGTGATCATATAAGTGTTCTTCCTTAAATAAACTCTCTAAATGATTGATTGTATGTATTTGTTTGTCATTTTCAACCTTGATTCTCACCTCTTTGTTAAGCCTTGTGACCCGTTTCTCTGGTTTCTGCACCTTTGGGTGATTTTTCATCTGCAGGATAGAAAAACACAGAGAGTCAAAACATTGAGCAAATCAATAAAAACCTAATTTAAAGCAGAAATATTTACGTGGCATTTAACAGCTAAAAGGTGGCATTTAAATGCTAGTACGCATAAATAGAAACTTTCTAAGTGGATTTTAAATCCTCCTAAGTGGCTTAAAACAAATCACAGGCAGCTAAAAAAAAATAACAGGCGACACAGAAAGTATAAAATGTGGCCAAAGGTTGCTGGAAAGCGGCTCTTGAAAATTAGCAGGCGGCACACTTTATCGAGCACGTGGCTGAAGAATGAAAGGTGGAGATGATAGACACTCCGTAGGTGGTGTTTTAGTGTTCACAGGCGGCTCTAAATATTGCATAGGCAGCTCTTCTCCTATTTTTTTGCAAACTATCACAAAGAACAAAGCATAACACACAAAATATGAAGATAAAACATTAGAAATGAGGCTTACAGCCCCACAGTGGGCGCGATTTGTGTGTGTAAGAAAGCACCTTCATTAAATTAGGATAATAAGCTACAACTCTATGGAAAGAAAATGTTATTTAATCTAAGAATTGAAGTTTAAAACCCATATCATCTAATGGTTCTCTATCTAAGCTTTGTTAAGACAGCTCTCAGTCTTAATCTCTCCCAAGGACAATCCTAGAATGAGAAATAAATGATAAACAAAGCTCAAATCTAGCTCAAAATGCTCCAAGATGTGTTATAAAACAACAAATGCTCCTAAACATGATATTCTAAAAATACTATGCAAATGTTGAAATGTGATCAAAAGCTCTCAAATGCTCTCCAAATGCCTATAATAAGGATGCTTTACTCTTGAAATTCTTGGATCCCAAACACAAAGAAAATGGCTTGTATTTATCATGATCAAGCTTTGATTGTGTCAAAAGCTTTGAGGTGTTCTCAAATGGAGGGAAAGTTGGTTGGTTGTCTCAAAGAAATCAGGAATTAAATAACTCAATCATTTAATTAATTTAGTCATGGAAGGGTGAATGGGTTGGATTTGATCTTTTTGATTTAAACTATACAACTAATTGATTAAAATCAATTGCATAATTTTGATTAATCCCTTGTAGGCTTGAATTTAATTATTTTATTTCATGATTATTTAATCCTTTGATTTAATTTGATTTGTTGTCCATTTTTCTTGATAAATGTCCATTTGATTTGATCCATTTTAATGCATTGAGATGAGATTGGAGGCAATTGGCTGAGATTTACAATTTTGAATGCTTAAGATACACATGGTCAATTTTAGGTGTCTACAAATATCAATGTGCTTCTTTTGAATTTAGTTTTCTAATACCCATGCGGAGGTTATGCAATTGGTTTGATGAAATTATAATGATTATTGTATATTTTATTAATGTTTGAAGTTGAATCAACCATAATTTTGACATACGTTGACTACATAGCTTATAACTTGTCGTGTATTTATCAAATTTCAAAATATTGTTTTTTGATAGAGAAATTAGACTCAAAGACGGAGGGCACTTTTATTTTTCAAATATAAATTTCTCTTTTCTACTATCTTTCATTAAATGTCAAACTTAGAGGTTTATAGTTGATAAAAAACCTACATTCAATTAATGTCAAAAAACATATACATAATAAACTCAAAAATTGTCAAATCTATAATCGTTAGAAAGCTCATTCAGAGTACTTGTGATATGAAAAAGGAAATCTCCTTATTTTTCCATTTGATCCCTAAGATTAAGCCCCGAAGCCATGAAATCTTCAAAAAAATTGTAAAACTTTGCAAATTGCCCTTACTCAGGGACTTTCGATCGAAAGTAATTTATTTCAATCGAAAGTACTTGATTGGTTTAACATGGGTTAAGCCATTTAGAAAATTACTTTCAATAGAAACCTATGTCAGCCAATTTGGTAACATTTCAGGTTAATAACGATTACATATAAATAAATATATGTTTTCCTCATTTTATTAATTCAAAAGCTGCAAAATAATTCACATTTTGGAGAAGGAAGACTTGAAATTGTATTTTATCAAAATTTAGTGGAACAATTTTGCAAAGTGATGGGAAATAAATAGAGAAGACTAAATAAGAGTACATGACATTATTCAGAAGAGAATAAACAAAGGCTATGTGAAGAAGTATGTGATAGATATTATCAAAGGAAACCAGGTATCTCTCTCTCTCTCTGGATATTTTAATTTGATGGTTAGGACTTGTCATAATTTGAAACAAATAAGCATGATATTGCAATACCTAATTAGACCTAATTTGATAAAGAAGACCTAATTAGACTTAATAGGACTAATTAGACCTAATAAGACCTAGATAAGACTAATTAGACCTAATAAGACTAAGAAGACATAATTATATACCTAATTAGACCCATTAAGACCTAATGCTCAACCTATTAGGACCTAATATGAGTAATATTTGATGATTTAGGACCTAATATGAGTAATAAGACCCAAATTAGGACCTAAGGCCTAATTAGACTAATTAATGTACCTAATACATGTGAGTAATATGACCTAATATGAGTAATAGGAACTAATATTGATCAGTAATAGTACCTAATTAGAGGCTTATTTATGAACACGTATTAGGACCTAATTAGACCCATAAGACCTATTAAGGTCTAATTAGACCTAATTAGATGTAATTAGACCGATTAGGACCTATGATAGGTTATATGACCCCTTAAGACCTCATTAGACCCACTATGAGTACTATGACCCCTTAAGACCTATTAGCACCTAATTATAGCCAGTTAAACCTATTAGGACCTAATTAGACCTATTAGCACCTAATTAGACCCAATTAGACATATTACGACCTATGATCTAGGTTATATGACCCCTTAAGACCCCATTAGACCCACTATGAGTAATATGATTCCTTAAGACCTATTAGCACCTAATTAGACCCAATTAGATCTATTAGGGCCTAATTAGAACTAATTAGACCTATTAGGAGCTAATTAGACCTAATTGGGCCTATTAGAACCTAATTAGACCTAATTATACCTATTAGGACCTATGATAGGTTATATGACCCCTTAAGACCCCATTAGACCCACTATGAGTAATATGACCCCTTAAGACCTATTAGCACCTAATTAGACCCAATTAGAACCCTTAGGACCTAATTATACCCAATTAGAACTATTAGGGCCTAATTAGACCTAATTATACCTATTAGGACCTATGATAGGTTATATGACCCCATTAGACCCATAAGACCTATTAGGACCTAATTATATGTAATTAGACCTATTAGGACCTATGATAGGTTATATGACCCCTTAAGACCTCATTAGACCCACTATAAGTAATATGACCCCTTAAGACCTATTAGTACCTAATCATACCTATTTAGACCTATTAGGACCTAATTATACCAAATTAGACCTATTAGCACCTAATTAGACATAATTAGACATATTAGGACCTATGATCTAGGTTATATGACCCCTTAAGACCCCATTAGACCGAAAAAGACCCCTTAGGACCTAATTAGACCCAATTAGACCTATTAGGACCTAATTAGACCTAATTATACCTATTAGGACCTATGATAGGTTATATGAACCCTTAAGCACCTAATTAGACCCAATTAGACCCCCTAGGACCTAATTAGACCCAATTAGACCTATTAGGACCTAATTAGACCCAATTAGACCTATTAGGACCTAATCAGACCTAATTATACCTATTAGGACCTATGATATGTTATATGACCCCTTAAGACCTCATTAGACCCACTATGAGTAATATGACCCCTTAAGACCTATTAGCACCTAATTAGACCTAATTAGACCCCTTAGGACCTATTTAGACCCAATTAGACCTACTAGAACCTAATTAGACCACTTAGGATCTAATTATATCCAATTAGACCTATTGGGACCTAATTAGACCTAATTATACCTATTAGGACCTATGATAGGTTATTTGCCCCTTAAGACCTAATAGCACCTAATTAGACCCCTTAGGACCTAATTAGACCCAATTAGAACTATTAGGACCTAATTAGACCACTTAGAACCTAATTAGACCTGATTATTAATAGGATTAAGTAATACTAAGAGGGGGGTGAATCAGTATTACAACACTTTAAACATGAACTTAGCAAATTCTAACTTAATGAGATAAATGTTGAAATGAAAAGAAAATAAACATAAAACACACAACTCATAACACCATGAATTTGTTGTTGAGTAAACCCTAGTGAGGATGGTACCGATAAATATTCACTAAAAGTATATTGTCCCTATTAGGAGAACTATCCCTGTTAGGAGCTGATTATTACATTAGTACATTTCCTTGTTAGAGGAAAAAAAAAAAGCTTGTTAAAGGTATACTGAGCACACTGCTAATACAATCAAAATGATATTTTGTTACAATGCTTTATCAAGAATAAACAATACAAGCATCTTCTATGCTTAGGTAGTTCCAGTTGTAGTTCGCATTACCATCTGACTGATTCTGATATCATCCATACCAATCAATCACATTCTTCGCTTCTCAAAAATATATTCTTATATATACATTGTTACATAACCAGTCGGCTTCCAATTACATCATAAAATAGAATTAATACTTATATAAAAATAATTTACTAAGTCGATGATCATATACTATCAGAACATAGGTAATCCACAATTTGAATCCAACATAGCACATTTGGAGTTCACATTATACTCCCTCAATCATCGCAACTGTTCATTTGCCATGTATCACTATTACTCTGTCTTTGCATGTCTTCATCATATTGTAACTTACTATGATCAAATCCAAAACATAAGAGATTTTAACTGAAGGTCACACATATCCCAAAATAGCTTCTCCTAAGCTTGCATATATTTATTCACCATATAATGTATTTGTTGAACACAACTGTACTCTTGTACCCTGTAACTCTGCTTCCAAAACTTAGTCATTTTGTAATCCTTAACTCCAAAACTATGTTTTACACCATGCGATCATCCATAACAGATATGTTTCTATAAATGAAAACCCTTAAGTGTTCCAGAACACTCCTGAATGAACCACTTGCCAACAATATCTCCCTTTGGCATTGATGGCAACACTTAGTGAAAAATGACTAAGTGTCAATACCAAAAAACAATATACACAACACTCTTTATCTCGTTTACATATATCTTCTCTACTCTATACATTTTTCATATCTTCTCTTCTCCCCCTTTGACATCAATGGAAAAGGTATACAAAAATGTAGAATACATAACAAAATTGTGTCACTGCTTACCAAAAGTTATACCATCTTTAGCACATCTTGGAAGGATCTCTCTGAGATCTTCACTTCCTCTGACCAAGTCTTCACTAGTATCTGACTCACATAAATTATTCCATTCAGTGCAAAAGAAGATGTCTCTACTACCTTTAGCTCGGTAGGCATATGTTCAGTGAGGGCATGCGTTGTCTTCTCCATGTTAGAAAGATGGGTCTCAAGAATTAATAACTTAGGAGTGATTAAACTCTTAAGCATACCAAATCTTCTCACAACTCTCCCTTTCTCTGTATCAAAAATACTTAGTTTTTCCAATATCCTAGACACTTCTCTGTCTAACTCCAATATAGAGTGTGAGGAGGTCTCACAAATGTCCATCATCATGTCCAGATTTAGTTTGTCCTTTGCTATTATCTCTTTAATGTTTTTGAGATGTCTAACAGGATTTATACATTAACTGTATAAATTCCTTCCATGAGATACACAAATCCTTGCCTTAGATGTATTTTTGTTCAATATGCCCAAGTCCCAGGAGATAGACTTGCAAACTTCTTCCAACTTCTTTGTGAGGTACTTCTTCTTTTCTTTCTCTTCCGTGATCTTCTCTAAGGACTCATAGTGATTGTCAAATTCATCCATACCCTATTCAAGTTCTCTAGACTGTCCTTTGATTAGAAAGCAAAATGTATAGATAGGAGTTTGTTGACAGTATCAACTTCTCTTTCCATTACCCTTGTCTTATTCTCACCTTTCTACTCAGATCTCTCTTTCACTTTAGCAAATGTGATGTAGGATAACTTCATCAACTCATCCACATCCATATTCTCAATATCAGTACTCAGAGTCTTATCTCCACTTGCCAACAATAAAGATGAAGAAACATATGCATGAGTTTCGTGTTTCTCTTCAACTTTATTCATTGTTTCCTTCACTACTCCAGCTTCACTCACTTTTTTCTCTTCTTTCTCTGTCATTTCTAGAACAATGCTTCCTTCAATGTTGGTATCTTTCTCAAAAGGATCACTGACATCCTGCGAGGTATCCAAAGATACAGCCACACCAGAAACAAATAAATTTGGTTGCTTCACAGTACTCATAAATTGACTAGTGTCTTCACCCTTTCATTTGTCAAGACTTATTTCTACCATCCTTGATGACTCACCTTTTTCAATAGATCTAGGCTTAGTAGTGTTTGGTGGTGAGGACTTCTTAGGTTCAGTACCCATCAGAATGTTATCCACAACCTTCTATGTTTCCTCAATCCCTTCATCGTACCTTCTCCTCATTATATTTACCAATCTTAACTTAGTTCTCAACAAAGGTTTTAAATCATTCAAGATCTTCTCCATCTCCTTAACAGAAACAACAGGTAACATGTCTTCAATTGCTTTTAATATGATTGCTTCATCTTCTATCTGTGCTATTTATTTCCTTAGTTCTAATTTCTCATAGAGTTCCTCAGGTATACTACCTTCAATTTCTAAAAAGTTCTTCCTAAAATCAAGTAAGTGATTTATTATCATGTCTTCAATAAAAGTCTGATCAGATGCATCATACCTTACATAGAATCTGGACAAGGTATTAATTTTTCCTTGCTCAACTATTCTCTTCTCCAGTATCTTTATGTCAAGTTTCCAGAGATGTTTCACATTTGGACTCTTATCTTCTACTTTCTTCTCTTCTCCCTTCTCTTCAAATTTTGTCCTATGTCTCTTAGGTGGAGAATCCTATTTAGTGGACCTTGTGTTCCTTCTTGAAAATTCCATAAGGTTATCTTTCTGTGATGTTCTCTTTGGTGGTGTAGGTGTTGTTTCAGATATATCAATCAGAGTAGAAGATGGACTAATTACCTTCTCAACTTATGGAGGTGGAAGGGTTGCAGGAGCAGTGCTCACCAATCCTGAAGCTCTTTATGTCATCTTATTTTTACCTCTTTCATATCCTCCTTTGTTATACCATCCTTAGCTACTAGATCATCTACTACCAAGTTTTCTACTTTCCTACTTTCCTCTTCCTTACACCTCTAGTCAGTTCTTCCCATATCTTTGTTGACTTTTCTTCATAGGTTCCCCATCTTTCTTTGGATGGATCAATTTCTGAGAATAGTATGTGTTCAAGTTTCATAGTCAAGACCTCATAACTGACTTCATATCCCAGAGGATAACATCACTTCATCCTAGTTTGAACTACCTCAAAGAAAACATAATTAGTTTAAACCATGAAACAAATTTCATCTTTATACTTCTCTACCAATACCTCAGTAATCCTCTCTCTTTCCTTCATCTTTCTCTGCAAGATTTTGATCATCCCAAATAACTCACCATCAACCCATGTGTTTTTTTTTCTTCTATAGCTCTATGTGATTTGAATTCCAGTGGGTTCACTATCTTTCCAAGATCTAGGGTGCATAGTAGGAAAACTATGTATAATATGAATATACATGTGTATCAATAGAGATCCAAACCTAAATGTCTTTGACTTATCCTTCTTAATTTTCTTTACATTCTCCAAAACCTACTGTGAAATTATTTCACAAAGGTTACATTTAATGTTTTCCTTAACCATTCGGTATGCCATCAAAATCACTCCTACAAATACTGAGTTAGGTTCTCTACTGTAATGTAGTTTGTATCCAATAATTATTGAAACCAATCTGACATCTTGCTGAAATATATCATTAATTATCATCGCTTTCTTAGCCCATCGCGAATGTGTTAGGTTTTCTACCTGTTTCTTTATGTTTTTCTCTGCAATAGGAATGACTCTAGAATTATCCAAACTTGTTATACTATGAATCAACTCATTGCATATCTTCATAGGCTAATCTCCAAGCCAAATGAACTGGTCGTGAACTCTGCTCATAATGATTTAAATCCATTCCTCTTCGTCGAATTCCTAAATTTTATTCATCCACATGATACTTAAGTTCTCAAGATGTCTGAATTTGACTTTCATCTTTCCATTTTCTCCAATCATGTCCTTCATCTCTGAATATATCTCAAAATATCCTAGAGACTCATACTTATAATGAATGTAAGCCCTAATATCTTCAACATGTAGAACGTCGTAGGGTGTTTGCAAAAATGCACCTTTGGGATCATCCTCAATTGATTTTAATGGGTGTTTATTAAACTTATACCTAGGCCTTTCAGTGACATCAAAAATTAATGGAGTATCCATAACCAAAGCTTCACAAATGATCTAAATACATTTTATCTAGTGATTTTGTGAATTTCTGCTTCGACCAAATGCTCAACGTACTTGCTTCTTTGCTTCTTTTTCTCTAATATTTTTTCTCCTTTGGGTCTGTTCTTCGAATGATGTTTAAATAAGTTATTTTGATTAACCTTAAACTTCCTTGTGTAAAGAACCAACATAGTTCCCAATAAACTCATCTCTGCACATAATCTAGACATTTAAAAATTTGGTGAACATAGGATATAGACTGTAAAGCAATGCAATCTCATATATGTGTTCCACAACATCTCCACATACTCTCACTAACCTCACGAGAGCTTACTCCTCATAATCAAGGCTTGATAGATTTTTTATGTTTCCTTCCAATGCTCCCCCTAAGGTCATGCTTGACCATCTAGTTTGATGTAGCAATGTTAGCATCAAGCGAAGGATAAGTAGCATCTATTGACTCTCCCTGAACCAATACCGTACTTTTTTTCTTTTACCTTCCATGGATTACCACTATTTTCATCTTCTATTTTTCTGAAATGACTCTTGAATTTTGTAAGACTCTTACTAGTATCACCAATATTTTTGTGTATAACTATAGGTGGTGGTCCTCTTCTATTATTAGTTCCATTGTACCTACAAATTTTTTCTATATGTCCTGGATTTTTACATTTGTATCATGTAGGAGTGTTGGAAGCTACAATTGAAACAATTGTTATATTGCCATTGATGTCAAACCTTAACTGGTAAGATAGTTGTTATCTTGTTATATAGTCAGAAAATGGAAGCACTTCCATTCTAGAATGGTTTAGCCTTCCCAGTAAGTGATTTGGGGTCATGTCCTGTGCCTTGAATGGATCTCTAATTTGATCTAGATTTTTCCCCTATTCTGGCCCATTTCCCACTTTTCTAGCCTGTTTCTGATACCTTAAACTAGAAACTGAGATTTTTGACCTCAGGGTCAAAATTGACCTTTCTAGGTCAAGTTCAACCTCACCCTTGAGCTAGGTCAATTTCAACCTCACCCTTGACCTAGGTCAAGGTTGACCTCAACCTTGACCTAGGTCACAATAAACCTTTTTCTGAATTTTTGTCTAGATTCCAGATTTCCAGGATCTCTGGATCTTGGGCTTCAAAAAAGTTTAATTCCAGCTTCCGGGTCAGCTATTTTGGGTTCCAAAATGATGACTCTTAAATTATATTTAATATAGGTCCACTTATAAGGGTATAGGTTTAATGGGAATTCAATTCTCCTATGTAGTCCTCTCTAGAAGATTGTGCCCTAGATTTGTATATAAGGAAGCTTTCTCCTCTCATTTTCTCTAACCATCATAAAGCATAATCACAAGCGCTCAAGACTTGAAGAGACAAGCTAAGAAGAAATATTTTAATCAAGCATCTACTCTCAAGCATTCAAGCATTCAAGCATCCAATTCATCAAGGAGATCCATTGGTAGCCATTGAAGGATTGAAGCTCTATGGAGACCTCTTGTTGAATATTTCTTCATCCACATTCCTCCAATCCTCTTCCTCTTCCAAGATCCATTCAAGATTGGTGTTGAAGATCTACATGCAATTTATTTGAGACATCCTACATTCTACGTTCTACATCCATTTGGTGCATATATAATTGTGGATCCATGGATTCAAATCTGCCACAAGGGTTTCTACACAAGCAAGGTGAATTTATTTATTTACTTTGTCTACTTATGCAATTTCAATTTGATTATAAGGTTAATTCCAAAACTAAGGTTTGACCAAGGAAAACCCCTCCCCCAACAAACAAACCTTTTTTCTTGTAGGTACAGGTTTGGAACAGCAGATCAGGATAGAGATTCAGATACCCTTTGTCTACTTATGCAATTTCAATTAGATTATAAGGTTAATTCCAAAACTGGGGTTTGACTAAGGAAAACCCCTCCCCCCCAACAAACAAATGATTTTTCTTGTAGGTACAGGTTTGGAAAAGCAGATCGAGATAGAGATTCAGATACCAACATCTCAAATAACACTTCAAAACATGATGACCCTATGAAGGAATTTGACCAAGAAGTTCTTTTGCCTAAACTCCTTCGTGCTAAGATGATTACTAGACCTAAATGCAAAAAGAAACGTAGTCCACACTTGAAGACTCTTCCTTTTTATTTGTATCATAGATTTCATGATCACTCTACTAATGAATGTCATGCTTTACATTATAAGATTAGGCAGCTCATTGATAGTAAAGTTATTTATATATCATGTGGCAATGAGTCGTATTTCAATCCTATTTTCTCTAAATAACATTTATGTTCCTATTATGGAGCTCCACATTATGTAAACAATGTTAGCCTAATCCTTGGGGGCTCATTGTCTCGCATAGTGTTGTGAATGATATAATAGGTCCCCTTTCATCCTTGTTCCTACACTTTGGGGGCAAGGATGTCATCTCCTTCTTTTCTGTCTTTTCGGGATCCACTTTTGCCTTGGTTAAGCATTATCTATCTATTATGTTGTATCCAATCATACATGAAAATTTTGGTTTATATTAAGGATCTATGACCTTGATTATAACCTATTTCATTATTTAACATTGGGTTTCCATGCTTGATAAATCTCTCACCTTGGAAACTGAATAGTGTGCTATCCCTCACAAGGGTTATATTTTCACTTCTTGCATGATATCTCTTTGCATTCGTCCCTTCCATGGCCTCATAGGAGTTGTGACCTTCTTGGCTTGGACTGGGTGTTGTCTATGGATATTTTCTTGATGTTGAATAAGGCTTTATCCTTGTTCTTTTATTTCCATAACATGTCAAAATAGTATGTGTTTTTCCATCTTAAGGAGGGGGACATATATACGGCCTCCCTCGTTCTATATTATCGCATTTTTGTTCTAACTTTTTGTTTTGCAGCATGCTAAATCCTCTGAAGGTAACACACATAAGTTGCTAAATCATGAAGAGATACGCATTCAATTACAATTCAATATGTTAAATCCTCTAAAGGTAACACACATAAGTTTCTAAATCCTGAAGAGATACACATTTTACAAATATATTCCATGGTGATATAAGGATATGGATCCATGGGTACTTCATAAAAGCTGTCAAAAGATGCACTACATACATGCACAAAGCTGCCAGAAGGCGCACAACTTTATGGGGTGAATATCAAGTGCTTTCTTAATGGGCCATCCTATCTTTTTTGTGGTTCATAGTGAGATACACACATCTTACTGGGTAAGCTAACTTCTCCCCTCTCTCTTTTTCTCTTTGACTAGGTGATGTCTCTCTTATCGTGATCTTAGGGTTGATAAAGACTTAGTTCCTAGGGGCTTGAGGATTCCTTTGTCCCTTTTTATTTTAATAAGATTATCTTTTCTTCATGATCTCCTTTACCAAGAGTTTGCGTCGAATCCATACCCTTGCTAAAGTGGGGGCTAAATGTATAGTCAGAAAATGGAAGCACTTCCATTGTAGACTAGTTTAGCCTTCCGAGTAAGTGGTTTGGGGTCATTTCAAGTGCCTTGAATGGGTCCCTGACTTGGATCTGGCTTTTTCCCCTATTATGCCCCATTTCCCACTTTTCCAGCCTGTTTCTGACACCCTAAATTGGAAATTGATATTTTTGATCTCAGGGTCAAAATCAACCTTTCTAGGTCAAGGTCGACCTCACCCTAGTTGACCTAGGTCAATTTTGACCTTGACCTTGACCTAGGTCACAATCAACCTTTTTCTGACTTTTTGTCCATATTCCAGATTTCTAGGATTTCCAGATCTCAGGCTTTGGAAAAGTTTAATTCCCGCTTCCGGGTCAGCTTTTTTGGGTTCTGAAATGATGACTCTTAAATTATATTTAATATAGGTCCACTTCTAAGGGTATATGTTTAATGGGAATTTAATTCTCCTATGTAGGCCTCTCTACAAGATTGTGCCCTACATTTGTATATAAGGAAGCTTTCTCCTCTCATTTTCTCTAACCATCATCAAGCATAATCACAAGTGCTCAAGACTTGAAGAGATAAGCTAAGAAGCTGTATGCACCCTAAAATGGTCGTCTAGACCGTGGGCCCCATTTATCATTTTATCAATTTATCAATTTCCCGAATCAATGCTTTGCAACATTTTAATTCAAATCAATTTTCTTGATCAAATCGTAATTAATTCAATTATTTCAATATTTCCTAAGGTTTGATCATTTTTATTTAATTAAAAGATTTAATCCCCCTTTTAATTAAATAAAATTCCTCTTATTTAATTAAAAGATTTAATCTCCCTTTTAATTAAATTCATCTTATTTAATTAAATTAAATTCCTCCCATTTAATTAAATAAAATTCTTCTAATTTATT
>MU223757.1:711697-726198 GCA_018584345.1 Thuja plicata
TCTTAAGTAGAGATGAGTGGAGGAGTTTGCATGTAACTCCCTTCTCCTATGGATGCCACATTCATATTGTGTGTGTGACAAATGTGTGATTCCTCTTAAGGAGGAATATCTATTTTTCTTATTAAAAAAATTACAAAATAGTGACATGTCCTCCTACATGAACTAGAGGACAAATACAAAATAAGGATACCTTGGTTTATCCTTTTAAATACATATTTTTAACCAAGGAAAGATTAATTCTAACAGAATGACTACAATGTTAGTCTTGACCAAGTAACAGAGCAGAAGATTAAGGAACTTATGTTTGTGTCGAGTGATGCGAGTGTCAACCGAGTGCCAATACATGCTAAGAAAATTTAATGTCGATCGAGCATCAGTATTTACCGAGAGTCATAAAATTACCAAGTTATCTAGTGATGACCGAGCGGAAGAACAAAGTGATGACCGAGTGTCAGTATTTTGATAGTTTGATTAAGATTTGATATCCCAACCGACATAGTTGATTTCTTGGGATATGTGAAGTATATTTAAGATAAGGATGATTGTTGTGGATAATTAAATGAGCATTTAATATATGTTTAATCATGTTTATTTATGGATTCAAGAAGGAGTTTTGGGATGTAATCTACAAGGTAGATGGAAAATGAAACGTTGGAAGGATTCATTGGATCTAACCAAACCCTAAGATCTATGGTGATGATTAAGCGGAAAATTATCTAGCTACCTGATCAGAGAGGTATAAGATTAACCTAATTGGAGGTTATGTGAATAGAGGTTAATTTAGTTGATTAGCAAAGCTAAGAAGAAGGTAGAGAAGGCTGAGAAGAGTTGTACAGGACTGCACAGTGGTGATTTCTTGATGGATTTGCAGATCTGAGTGATAGAGATGACAATGGAGGCCATTCAGTGAATAAGCATTTGAGAAAAATTGGATCTGTATTTGTAAAGTGAGTTGTATGCTTCAGATCACATTACTGTTACTTTATAACCATTGTATTAGTGCAAAATCCTTTTAAACAAGGTTGACCTAATAGTCATAGTGTAAATCCTTTAATCAAGGTGACATTCTAAGGGAATGGTCTAATCCCTCTAACAAGGCTCACTTTTAATAGGGTGATTAAATCCTTTAATAGGGTCACATTTAACAGTGTGTATTGTAACCTTTAACAGGGTTGGCTCCTCACAGAGCTCACTTCAGAAGAGTCAAAAATTGGTAGTATGTTACTAGTGGTTTTTCCCATATTGGGTTTCCAAGTTAAATCCTGGTGTCATACTTGTGTGAATGTTATTTGATGTATTATATTGTTAAGAGTTTTGTATTCTGCAAGCTAATTACTTTAGGACAGTGAACTGCAAGTTTATGTTACTAATTTTATGTTATAGAGACCAAGTGGATTACTGAGTGGATTTGAGTTGGTTAAAGTGTTTATAAGTTTAATTGGTACATCTTGACCTAGGATAATTGATTCCCCCCCCCTCTCATTTATTCTAAATCATTCTAACAAGGAGGTGGTCTGTTTTGATTAACCTGCAACTTACAACACCTTGTGATGTGTACAAAGTTATTGCATTTGTAACATGTGATCTTAGTTGTTGTTTCTTCTCTAATGTAATGTTGCTTGATTCTAGATTGATTAGGTTTCCTGCATTATGCTTTGTTATGTCCATATGCATGACAATTGTTGCAATATCCATCAACAAATTTGTAAGGAATTTTACTTATGTGTTCTTTCTTCATGTGTCCAATTTTTTTGAATCCAAAGCATCTATCTCTGAAAGGTCTGATCTATTCTCTAGGTTTTTCAAGTTTAGGTTTTTCATCATCAGTCTTCGCTTCATATTTTTCTTCCTGAGTCTTTGAACATTCAGCTTCATTGAAGCCAACTCCAGTCATGTCTCCTTTAGGTCTCTATCTATCTCTCTACTCATCAATCTTATCATTGCTCATATGAAGTTTTTCAATGTATTTCTTAGCTTCAACAATTTCTCCTTTTATGATCTGATTATATTTCTCTAATTCCAGATATTTTTTCTTGTGATGATCAATTTTAGTCCGCATTTGTCGCATTTGAATATTAGCACCTTTTAAGGTTTCTTCAATTTTTTTTCTAGCATCCTTTTCCTATTGAATTTATTTATCCATGTGAAGGGAATTAGTTTCATGATCAAGCTTCAAAGAATCTTTATCTTGTTTAAGTTGTTTTATTTGATCTGATGTGTCATTTTTTGAATCCTCTTTTATTTTATCCATAAGATCTTGTCTCTAATTTCTGGAAATTTCAAGTTATTCTTTTAGTTTCTTGATGAATCCCTCTGCTCTTCTTAATTTGAATTTCAAGTCACCATTTTCTATTCTAGCTTTATCCAAGTCTTCAAGTGTGGCTTCAAAGCTTTCTTCCAAACTTTCAAAATCTATCTTGATCTCCCTTATCGTTAGGATTTCTCTCCAAGGGCCAAAAGATCTTATACCAATTATTAGGATTAAATAATAATGAGAGGGGGTGAAGCACTATTACAACACTTTAAACATGAACTTAGAAAATTCCAACTTAACCAGATAAATGTTGAAATGAAAAGAACATAAACATAAAACACACAACTCATAACACCATGAATTTTTTATTGAGGAAACCCTGGCCAAGGGAAAACCCCGATGGGGATGGTACCCACAAATATGCACTAAAAGTATACTCTCCCTGTTAGGAGACCAAGCTATGTTAGGAGATGATTATTACATTAGTACATTTTCTTGTTAGAGGAATACAAAACCTTGTTAAAGGTATATTGAGCACACTGCTCATATAATCAAAAATAAGATTTTATTACAACACTTTATCAAGAATGAACAATACAAGCATCTGCTATGCTTAGGTAGTTTCAGTTGTAGTTCATATTACCATCTGACTGATTCTGATATTACAATGCATCCATCCAACTCTTCACATCCATACCAATCAATAACATATCCATCACATTCTTTGCTTCTCAAAAAGCTCTTCTTATATATATTGTTACATATCTAGTCGGCTTCCAATTACATCATAAAATAGAATTAATACTTATACAAAAATAAATTACCAATTCGGTGATCATATACTATCAAAACATAGGTAATATGCAATTTGAATCCAACATAGCACGTTTGGACTTTGCATTATACTCTCTCAATCATTGTAATTGTTCATCTACCCTATATCAATGTTACTTTGTCTTCGCATGTCTTCATCATATTGTAATTTATTGCGATCAACTCCAAAACATAACCGATCTTAACTGAAGGTCACACATATCTCAAAATAGCTTCTCCTAAGCTCGCATGTCTTTATTCACTATATACTTTCTTCACTGAAAATAGCTATACTCCTGTACCCTATAACTTTGCTTCCTGAACTTAGTCATTTTATAATCCTTAACTTTGAAACTATGTTTCACACCATGTGATTATCCATAACATATGTGTTTCCATAAATGAAAAACCGCAAGTGTTCCAGAACACTCCCAAAGGAACCACTTGCCAACAATTAGAGCTATTAGGACCTAATTATACCTATTAGGACCTATGATAGGTTATATGACCCCTTAAGACCCCATTAGACCCACTATGAGTAATATGACCCCTTAAGACCTATTATCACCTAATTAGGCCCAATTAGGCTCCTTATGACCTAATTAGACCCAATTAGACCTATTAGGACCTAATTATACCTAATTAAACCTATTATGACCTAATTAGACCTATAAGGATGTATGAAAGGTTATATGACCTATTGGGACTTATGTTATGATTAATAGGACTCTATACATAGGAAATTTCATTCGGACTTATGTTTAATAATTTTATCTTCGTATGTAGGAAATGCTCAAGAAGCACAACCTTTTGAAGTTGGAGAAGGGTCATCGCAATCTTGACAAGCACAACCTTCAAAAGTTGGAGAAGGGTCATCGCAAGCTCAACAAACACAACCTTCATAATCCCAAACAAGTACATCTCTCTCTCTCTCTCTAGTCTCTTTGTGGTGAATATGCATTTTGGGTATTTCCCCTTAAGACTATTGTTTTTTTTGTGTACATAGCCTTTGATGAAGAATATGTTGGACAAGGGAATCCCAAGTTGAAGTAATGGACTTTCAAGAAGGGTCATCCCAAGGTCAAATAAGTATGTGTCTCTCTCATTAGTTTATTAATTATTTCCTTTGAAATGAGCCTGTTTCTACTAATTTCATCAAGGTCCCCTTAACATGATCTATTAATAGATTTTTTAATTTTGTTTGCAGCCAGAGTACAAGCAGAAAATGAGAATGTTAGTCTAGCCCAACAGTTGAAGAGAAAAATTAATCGTAAAAGCATGGATCATTTAATTGAAATGGATGTGGAGAAATTGAGAGATTGTGCTAAACAACCCGTAATACTACGAAGAGGGCATTGAATAAAAATTCTAAGCAAATAATTGCACAATTTGAGAATCATGATACACTTGAAAAAACCCAACTATGATCAACTACACTTCTTAAAGATGAGTTAAAAGAGCCATTAAAATTGTTGGGTGTAGATGCAAGTTTTAAAAAGACAAAATTATCTAACGTAAAAAAAAAATTTGTTGAAAGTGTTAAGGAAGGTTTGCATTCCATTGGGAAAACAACAATATCTGCAGATAAGTCCATTTCAAGAAGAGTGATACTGACATCTATTTTAAATAAAAAACATGTCCCAAAAAAGACAAATTTCTTCACTTCCATCTCGTATTGGGTACAGTAGGAAGACAATAACACATTATTTGAAAAGGAGAATCAATTTGTATGATACAACATTGGAAGGTAATTGGTCACTAATGTGTAGAACTCCTCTCTCTTATAGGATTAAGGAAACATTTAGGAACTTGGTTACGAAATTTTGGACTGATCGTACTCGTCCTTCACTAGATACAAGAGATGTTATCAAGAAGAGGATTGGGCCTAAGGAATATTTGCAGCACACAAAACATTGGTTGGACACCACACAAGATGAATTGTATCTCTCATTATTTAATTCAAATCCTGACTTTAAGATTGGAAAAACAATGTTTGAAAGATTAAAGCCATATTTTGTAAAGATAAATAAATCTTTTGAAACTTTTTGTCGATATCATATTGAATTTGATTTGTACTATCTAGGGTTAGAAAGATGATAGAAGAAAGTGGCAGTTCTCAAAATTATTTTCCCAAACGTCTAAGCCAATTCATAACATCAATGTTATGTAACAAATCAATTGATCATGAAATACCTGAAATATATTGCATAAGAGGAATGTGTCAAACTGATGATATGTAATTGAATGAATGTTTGATAATGTTAAGTTGAAGATAATGCAAAGTATTAAATCAGTTAATGATTTATATTGTCATTGATGTCAACTTGATATCATCTGTACGGTCATGTACATAATGCCAAAGACTTCAGAGAATCAATAGAACAAAGGTTATGCTTTTAGCAATGCATAAATGTCAAGTATTCACTAACTGATAGATAACACCGATGGAGTGCACACCATCGGGAAAGGTAAAGAAGAAAAGTTACAGTGATACTCGATGAGTAGAAGACAATGTTGCCCGATGAAGCAAAACCACAGGATGCCTGATGAGCTGAAAACAGAGTTGCCCGACGAGTAAAAATCTAATGATGCCCGACGGACGGAGATCTCGAAGCTAACTGGAGTCATGTCGATGGAACTGTCAGTTGTCACTGACAATTAACTGAAGATTTGACCGACGAAATAGAGAGTTAAGAAAATGACAAAATATCTAGTTGTCAAGAGCTAAAGATAGACTTAACTGGTTGGTTTCTTTGTTTTATTCGACCAGAGTTAAGTAATTGATTTAAAGAAGATTTGTACAGTTGGCAAGAAGATAACTATGAGATAAATTAGGAGTTATTCTTTAAATCAAATTGGCTAGATTGTTTTTCACACCAAGAATCAAGAATCAAGATACATTGAATATCATGTCTATATAAGAGACAAGCTTAATTCATTTTTGAATAACATTCACAAAAAGGGATTAAGGGGAGTGAATAGAAAGAGGATGCTGAAGAGAAACTGATGAAGAATAACTTCATACAGTCCTGATCAATCAAGCTGAAGAAGAGCTAAAGAATTCTGCAGACACCGACGAATAGTGAAGCACAGCATCACAGAGCAGAAAGTGTGGAGCATAAAGAATTGAATTGATACATTGATCAGAGAGGTAATGTACTTAAATAGATCTAAAAATCTACAATTCAAAGTTGCATTACAAACAAGTCATAGTTTTTCAGTTTAACCATTGAAGCATCAAGTCTCTTAACAGAGCGGGACTTAATAGTCTTTTATATATTGAGGTGCATCCCAAGGAGTGCCAAAAAGGTTGATTCATGCAAGTAGCATTGGATTTTCCCGATACCTATTGACAGTCTAAGAAGGAGGTTGATTCAAGGATGGTAGTAATAGATGCCCGATACTAAGTGACAACCTCTATGTATAAAATCCTCTAACAAGGTCGCACTTAACAATGTGTTTGTAACCTTTAATAGGGTTGGCTCCTAACAAGGCTCACTTTAGAAGAGTGAAAATTTGGGGTACCGGTCCCAGTGGTTTTTCCCTTAAAAGGGTTTCCACATTAAAAATTCATGTGTTATGTGTGTATGATTCATTTCTTTATTGTTTTGTATTTGACATAGTTAACACTGGGTTGATTGGTATACTCTACTTATTTATTGAGTTTTGGTAAATAGTTATACTACTTATCGGTAATCAAGGAGAATAAGGATAGATAAGGAAAATCGACAGATAGTTATTCATTATAAGTATTTCATGGCATGCATCTTGTAGGGACTTAATAATCTGAGGTTTATTTGATTGGTGGTTAATATTTGAAGGATAAAAATTTGAGGTCACTGATTCACCCCCCCTCTCAGTTATTACTAACACAAACATGTGGGGATTTGGCTAAATTTCCTTTGATACTTGAAGATGTTGACATGACAAGGATGGTAAAATGTAAGAGTTACAAGTACATAAAGTCTAAAACAAAAGTTGGGAAAGAATCAACAAGCTTGGAATATGTAGAGGAGATACATGTTGCAAAATTTATGGAGAGTTTTCATAAATTGATTCAACCATATATACGTCATGTTTTTTTTTTCTAAATGGAAAGAACAGTTTCAAATACTAAGAGAAACTTTTCCAGTTGGAATAATTTTATTGGTTGTTGACTTTGCAGAGAATTACTCTTTTGTTTCTCAAAAAAAACATCAAGAAAAATATTATTATACAAAGCATGTCTCTATCATGGTACACGTGTCTTATCGACATGCACAATTCGATTTGGATGGTGTTGAAAGTACATATCAAGCACGGGTCATAAAGAAAGAATATCACTTTTACATTAGTGATGATAAAGAGCATGACATACATTTTATCGAGCATTACTTTAAGACAGTTTTTGGATATTTGAAAAACAAAGGCATCAAAATTGAAAAGCATTTCATTTGGTCAGATAGATGTGCAGCACAATTTAAATCAACAAGGCCATTTTATGCACTATGTAGATATCATCGATACCAAAAGATACCACATATTTGGAGTTTCTTTGAGAGTGGACATGGAAATGGAGAGCATGATGGTGCAGGAGCTTGTATCAGACGTGTTTTAAGAAAGTATCAACTGGACTATCAGGGATATTGTATAAATAATGTTCATGATGTAATTGAGTGGTGCAAGATGCATTTTGTGGTGCCAAATCAGGATAACACATCATCGTGATTGGATCGAGTCATACCGTCTAGATTATTCTGGGAGATATCAAGTATAAATGCAACATCACTTGTTTCAGTTTAAATTTATGTACACTTTACATTTATTGATCATTGAAGAACATATATATATATATATATATATATGATTTTAACTTGTCTTAACTTTTTATATGTATCTTGTTCAGGTGTTGATATAAGGTCAATTCATGGATGCAAGAAGGTAGACAAAACAAGATCCATGCATTCAGTTATGAGTACAGATAGTAATGTGTGGTCATTATACACTAGATGTTACTCATTCTTTTTTTATGACTGCATTTCTAAAAAATATGGTGAATGTATCAACCAAAAATGTGGATATGTTGGTGAATATAATTTTGTTCCACTAGATGTTACTAATAAAAATGATGAAGTTGAGGGTGAAATCTTTGACGACATTCCATTGATTTCTATTGATTATGACCATATTTCAGGTGTGATCAAAATTGGTATGTGTATATATAAATATAAAGGATTCATAAACTCAATCCATAAATAGAGAGCATATACACATGTTCTTATTTTTACTATTCAATTTAAATGGTACACATATCTAGTAAAATATACAAGTCTATTTATTTTATATTTATAGGTCAAATTGAAAACATATTTTGCAGGACATGTTTTTGCAGTAATAGAAGAGATTGGAAATGTGGAAGGTGTCGGTTACTATTTATTAAGTTGCACCAAGGAGAGGATGAAGCTAAAAAAGAATGAAATAAGTGATGGAATTCTATTTCCCATAAGTTAGTACTGTATTTATATTTAATTTAAATTATAATTGAGGTCCAACTTGCGATGGAAATATGTATATTTATGGTTAATTTCGTATCTATATATGTTGTTGAACTTGTTTGTGCAGGTTCATTTATTGTGCAAGGAGCGTATTTGAATAAAATAAAAATACTTAAACATGGGAATTATTTTATTGATTATCAACCTAACAACGACGTTTATCAGTTTAGCCATCTTGTAAATGTCACTTTCCTATCTCTTCATCAAGTGACAGAACGTGGCATTCATAAGTTGAGACTTGATACTGATGACCATGAGAGAATATTAAATGTTATCTAAGAGTGACGTGAACCATTTTATGTAGACTAAATCACACATGAAATATGATATGTAATAAATTTTTGACGGGCGAGACTGGAGGTTTTCTTAGCTCCATTTTTTCCTACCAGTGCCCGTGGTGAATGGAGCAATTTTCTAAAATTTATAATATCTCAAAAATATCTTAAGGAGATGATTTATTACTTATCTAGGATTATGAATGTGTATCATGCATGTTGCAATACTTTAATTTTATCTAGTTGATTAATTAGGTCATTTGGATACTTATCTAGTTGGAATACATGAATGTGTATCATGAATGTTGCAATACTTTATTTTTCTCTAGTTGATTAATTAGGTCATTTGGATACTTATCTAGTTGGAATACATGAATGTGTATCATGCATGTTGCAAAATACTTTATTTTTATCTAGTTGATTAATTGGGTCATGTGGATACTAATCTAGTTAGAATATGAATGCGCATATCATGCATGTTGCAACACTTAATTAGGATCTACTTTATTTTTATAGTTGATTACATTAGGATATGTGTTTTAAAAGGAGTCATTATTGTTGTTTACTAATTGGCCTTGTCTTAAGGGGATGCTTTATATCATCTAGATGTCAAACATTTTATATAAATTAGATCATCAAACATATTTAACTTAGATCATCAACATTAAATATAAAGTACATGTCAAATTTAAATATAAGTAAGAACATCAAACATAGATCTCAAGTATATAGCATGTAAAACATCAATCATACAATAAACTTACTTATAACTTAGATCATCAAACATATAACTTGGATCATCAAACATGTATATATTAAACATATATAAATGAACCAAATCATCAAATCATAGGTCAAATATTTAATCATCAAGTGTAGATCTTGAGTATAATACATGTCAAACATCAATCACTAGATCAAGTATATAATGTATGTCAAGATCAATGAATCATGGATTTCAAAAGTATGTAAACATCACACATGTATAGAGTGAAAGTATATAACATGTGAAACATCAATCATAGATCAAGTATGTAAGTTCATGAAACATCTAGAGATCAAGTACTGTAAACATGAAACATGTGTCAATCATGTCAAACATAGATCAAAAGTCTACAAATCAAATAATATAAAAGTACATAATGTATGTCAATATTCTAGAGTCTAGAGAGAAAATATAACATCAAATACACATGTAATATGTCTAGATCAAATATTAAAGTGCCTAGGACTCATCATGATGACTCCTCACTAAGAGGTCCCCAGAGTGAATATCATGTTGTGAAGGATGTGCAAGCCTACAGAGAAAGTGATATAAATTAATATATGTATCTTTTTAAGTTCAATAAAATATTACAAGAAATCAGGTTATAGTGTGTAAATTAAATACATGTACACATTGATATATTAAAAACTCACCTATCCACTACTGATGTCATCATCAAGTGAGTCTCGATGACATACATGATCAATCCTCAAAGAAGGAGTAACAAGAGGCGTCTCCTTCTAGAGAAAAAATATCACATATATGTATATATATTATGTATTGAAATCAAATTTTTAAAAAAAAAAAAAAGTAAATTTACATGCCATGAAATATTTCAAATTTAACTTAAATTGTAACATTAAAAATGAGATTGATACATGTGTAGATGGTGACACTTGATAGTACTCAAACTCCCTAGCCTCGATCCTATCAACCAAGATATCAACATTTTACTTCTCTTGGTCCAAGCTCAATTATGCATCTGCAACATGAGTAGTCGACACATGTCCCTCTAACGATGAATGTAATAGACTAACCAAATGAGATGGCATTGAATTCATATCATCATGTATCAGAAAATCTAGGTAGCCCATAGCGGTCACGCTGAAGCCAACATCCTCAAGGCCAACATCAGAGGCGGTGCCCTACACTCACTGAAGGGTCTATACATTGTGCCTTTCCCTCTATAGCAATAGATTGGTCGGTAGGTGAATCATTATGGGAACTTCCACTATGACCACAGTCTGGGTGATGAGAAGGATGTGGTTGAGCATATATGACACTACCCACACAAGCTCTAACATCCAATATGGGGATATCATGCTCTACTGCTATAAATTCATATGTATCCAGAAGATCCTCAGCCAGACTAGTCAATGTGACCCGTGTCATCTCTCTCGTAAGTCCCTCTAGGCTAGAAAGTGAAGGGACACCCATTGCACTATACATGTCATATGAGGTCCTGCTAGAGGATGCTCTGCTTGATGATCTAGAGTGTCATCGAGACATCAAATACTAGCCAACATGATCACTAGATATGGATGCGACAACTGTTGTAATGTCCCCCACACTATCAATCGCACCTCAAAGCTGGTTGTGACGAACAACATCATCTGCAACAAGACCCAATGAAGGAGCTATAGCAGGTTCCCTCTAACCAACAATGGACATGTGTACTAGCTTGTGGCGATCAACTCAATGAAAAACATCTCTATTAGCAAGCCTGACATGCCCTTGTCCTATATGTCCTTGAAAATCAATGTAATTAATGGCCCTCCCTAAACAAACCTCAGCGGAAATTTGTTGTGCAAAATAAAATGGAATCTGATCATTATTTGGATAATTACCATGGGTAGCTAGAAACTATGGGTATATCAATGTTGATATAGAAGGATCCAAACTCCTGGTAACCTGATATCCATTCACATACTGTAATTCCTCATAAGATGGGAAAGCTTCCCTTTTCAGGGTCTCTTTAGGCACTAAAGCATGTACCTCCTTAAGAGAAATAATGGAGCTAACCTCTCATCTCTTCCTCTGAAGTATGGCCTCTATAACATCTGGTGTGTACGGAGTGGTACCATGAATTTCATCTCTGATACTAATCAAGCTAGAAAGTATGGACTGAAATGTGCTCTTATAGACACTAGAGCTAGTCAGATTGTTTATGGAATCTTGCAATCGATCAATTTCCTGATTAGTTTGTGCAAATAGTTCCTCAGGGGGAATCGATGCATCTGCCATGACATCTAATAATATCTATATCTATATATGTGTACCTAAAATATTTTATTTACTGTCAAATGAAGTCTACATATACATGTTTTCCTAATTTAATTAAAAATAAAATTAAAGTACATTTCGCTACATTATTGAACTAAAATCAATTACATAAGTTATATTTAAATGTAAATAAATGTGCACTACATATATATGCACACATACAGACACACATGCATATATACATGTGCACATACATACATGTACACATATATACATGTGTACGCATATATATACATGCATATATATGCACATACACACACATACATATATATGTGTGTGTGCATATATACATACATTTGTATATATGTGCATATATATGCATATGTCTATATGTACATATACACATGTGTGTGTATATATATATATACATACATGTGCTATGGATATGCGCGCACACACACACATATATATACATGTGCATATCCATAGCACATGTGTGTGTGTGTATATATATATATATACACACATGTGCACATGTGTATATATACATATATATATGTATCTATATGTATGTATATATATATATATATATATATATGTGTGTGTGTGTGTATGTATATATATATATATTCATATATATACACATATATAGGTATATACATGTATATATGTACATGCATATATACATGTGTATACACACACACACATATATATATGTATATATATGTATATATAAATGTATATGTATATATATACATATATATAGTCAAAAAATGGAAGCACTTCCATGGTAGACTGGTTTAGCCTTCTGAGTAAGTGGTTTGGGGTCATGTCAAGCACCTTGAATGGGTTCCTGATTTAGACCTGGCTTTCCCCCCATTCTACCCCATTTTCCACCTCTCTCTAGCCAGTTTCTGGCATTCTGGGCTGCAGATTTGAGATCTTTGACCTCAGGGTCAAGGTCAACATTTTAGGTCTATGTTGACCTCAACCCTGACCTAGGTCAAGGTCAACCTCACCCCTGACCTAGGTCAAGGTCAACCTTGACCTTGACCCAGGGTCCAGATTTCAGGATCTCACAGTTTCCAGATGTCGGTCTTTGAAAAAGTTAATTCCTGCTTCCAGGTCGGCTGTTTCGGGTTCCAAAGTGATGATTCCTAAATTATATTTAATATAGGTCCTCTCCTAGGGGTAAAGGCTTTAATGGGAATTTAATTCTCCTATGTCGACCCCCTTAGAAGATTGTGACCTAATTTCATATAAAAGGAAGCTTTCTCCTCTCAGTTTCTCTAAGTCTTCTAAGTACAAAAAAAGACTCTCTAACCACAAGCAATCAAGCAAGAAGCTCTTCTAAGTCCTCTATCCAAGCCTAAGCATCATTGTGCAATTGAAAAGAATTATCAAGTGAAGTTCAAGCAAGCTAAGGAGAAAGATTTTAAGCAAGCATCTATCCATCATCAAGCATTCAATCATTCATCACAGAGATCCATGGGAGGCCATTGAAGGATTCAAGCTACATATTGCCCTTTTTGGTGATATCTCTATCCACCTTCTTCCAATCCTCTTCATACTCAAGAACCCATTCAAGATTCGGTGTTGGAAATCTACAAGAAATTGATTGAAGACATCCTACATTCTAAATTTTAGATCCATTGGTGCATACATACTTGTGGATTCAAGGATTTGAATCCTCCATAAGGACTTTTACAAGCAAGGTGAATTTATACATTTACTTTGTTTACTTCTGCAATTTCAATTATATATTTAAGGTTAATTACAAAACCAGGGTTTGACTAAGGAAAACCCCTTCCCCCAACAAACAAATCTCTTTTTCTTGCAGGTATAGGTGCGGGACTGTGGATTTGAACTCAGATCTGGATACCCTTTTCAGTGAACTATCGGGATCTGTGAACAAATTATTTGTCGAACCTATGTAGGTCAAGGTCAAGATTATTGGGTCGAGGATGACATTTGTGGGTCAAGGTTGACCTTTTTCTCAAGACAGTGTCGGATCGGAAAAATATTTCTACATTTTCTTCATCTCTGTGTTTCTGTTCCGGATCATACTTCAAATTTTCTAAAAATAGAGTACAGACCTCAGAAAACAACATTCTTCATATTTGCAATTCTTTAAGGTTGGTACTTCCTCTCATCCTTTTCAATTACTGTTATATATCATATCTCCTTAATCATAAAACATAATTTAAGATCTTCTTCCTTATTCTCATTTCCAAATGGTTGATTCATTTGTGCATTGATCCTTCTTTTGGGTTAATCAACTTGGATCTTTCATTTGTGCATTTGGGGATAAAAGAGGAACATCTTATCTTCCTTCCCCCTATATGCTTAATTACAATACAACACACATAAATTACAATTAAATTTAAAGGTTAAGGAAATACAACACAAACATTCAAATACACATTCTTCACCTAATCAATTTTCTTCCTTTACAATATATATGTGTGTGTGTGTGTGTATGTATATATGTATATGTATATATATAAATTCATATATATACACATATATATAAATGTATATATATATATATATACACATATATATGTACATATACATATACATACACATATACATATATGTATATATACATATATATATATATATGTATATATATA